>CANNZV010000862.1:0-208231 GCA_947561585.1 Caprella mutica | reverse complement strand
ATAGTTAATTTATACACCATGAAAAGTATTCATAAAACATTGTGCTTCATTAATATGTGAATCTTAGTATCTATTCTATTTCCTTTAAATAAAAGAGCAGTGCAATAAAAAAGAAATATTCATTATATCATATATATGAAAAAAGAAATCTGAACAAAACCTTCAATGCAGAGTTTAAATAACTTCTAATAATAATTATTTATCTATTTTATATTGGCTAGGTATTCATTTCTTTAATCTATGATTATTTCTAAAATTGCTATATTATTACCTAACTATTAACAATCACATGTATATTTTTTCCAATGAATTATAATGCATAATTGCGGCATCTCCATTTCCTGTTCATATTGCTCTTGTCTGGACGCGAACACAGGTAGAAATGAGATTTGTCCGTGTTCGCCCAGACAAAAGTAGTACCAAACTCGAGTGATTTGTCAGGTCTGGATGGGGCTTTAGATACCATCTCCTCTTACTACTCTAACACGTCACTTACTATTTATTACAGAGGCTGGTACATTCCTGAAGATGCATACTGTAAGAGTAAACTAGCTGTGGTGAGTTGCACTATCTTCCCTTCAGTTACTATCATCAAACAGTTTTTCTCTCTTTATTATCTTCTGATTTTATGAAAAGTAGTAGCTATCTAATTTGGAGGAAGACTCTTTTTTAATAATCAGGTACAACCGTACAAAATAAAGCCTCCTCTATAGACTATAATCACTGTAGAATAAAAACTCTTTGTTAATCACTGTAGATTAAAGACTCTTTGTTAATCACTGTAGATTAAAGACTTTTTGTTAATCACTGTAGATTAAAGACTCTTTGTTAATCACTGCAGATTAAAGACTCTTAATCCCTACAGATCATGGGTTCCATCGCTCTACAGGACATCATAGACAGGTGTGGTCTAAGCATCAGAGTCAGTGCTCTCCATCCTGGTGTTTGTGACACTCCTCTCTTCCAAAACGTCTTCTGGTACAACTTGCCACCCTTCATCAAGAAGAACCTACTAATGGTGAAGATCTATGCTAGGGCAGTGGTTCTTAACATTGGTGGAGGTACCGAACACCATGGGTTATGTGTTACCGAACGGCGAACACCACGGGTTACATACGGCGTATTCATTGAACCCCTTGTTAGAAAAATCTAATTGTAGTTACACTTTTTTCCCTTTCAAAATCAGAACTGTATATGTATAACAATATACTGTACTAATGTACAAAGGGAGCTATGCAGGATAAATTGTTCTATTATTTATTTAAACCCCAAATTGACCCACCGAACCTTTGTGGTCCGATTGATCCCTGGTTAAGAACCACAGACCTAGATTAACTCAATAATTAGCTATAGGGTTTCATGGATACTGGTTAAAATTACGAGTTAACATATTAGCTAAATCATGCATCTTTTCTTACATAACCAAAAATGGTGAACTGTTCTTAATTTGTAACCTACCTTTCTTGATGTCTAACATTTCTTTCAAACGTTTCTCCTTAGGATGCTTCCGAAGGAGCCGACTGCATCTACCGCCTCATCAATAGAGAGTACGAGGACTGCAAGTTTGTGTACCACCACCTGAAGGATCCTGCAGAGCTCCCTGACGAGTACTCCCACTACTCCGCAGAACTGATGGAGTACTCCCTCGAAAAACTCAGGGAGCAACTGGAGCTATTGGAAGTGAAGGTTGAGGGGACAAGTGAGTTAATGCCTTCCTACTTGGATAAATTTGAACTGTAATCTTACGGCATAATAGTGAACATTTGTTGTCTTAACTTGGTCAACAAATTATGCAATATAGTTTGATGCTTAATAGCATGTTCAGACATAAAAAACATGTTGAGACATAAAAAACATGTTGAGATATCAAAAACATGTTTCAGACTCAAAAAACATGTGTCAGACTCAAAAAACATGTGTCAGACTCAAAAAACATGTGTCAGACTCAAAAAACATGTGTCAGACTTATTTAAACATGTGTCAGACTTATTTAAACATGCTTTGGACACAAAAAGCATGTTTCAGACACTTTCTACATGTCTCAGACACGTATCAACTTATTGTTTAAATCTTGCTCAATGCTCATTCCTTTAAGATCATTACTTCTTTAGTGTCAATTTACTGTATAGCTCGTAACTAGTGTGTCAGTACAAATGTAACAAGTTCCTAACAATAAATGAAAATAGTGTGCAAGTACAATATAATAATTATAACAATAACAATGATCTCAGTAGCTTTATCTCGAACTGTTGTAAACAATCTAATTCCGTTTTACACTTCAACTTTTTAAAATCATTTTTTATTGATCATAATGATAGCTACTCAGATATTGTTTTACGATGGAAATCACTGTCACCTCTTCATTTTCCTCTTTTGCTCCATCATTTCATTTTTCAGTTATATACTCTGTAACTGTATATTCAAAGTAGCTTTTCTACATCCATGTGCAGTTAACCTATTTCCTTTATGCATTTATATAATGCTTTAGCACTAATGTATGTCTCAAACAGTCATATAAGAAAATATTGTTTTAGTTAAAATAAGGATTCTTGTATACAATTTCTTATTCATGGATGTCTATTCTTGCCATCCATGTGCTGGGTCGACACGGTTACCTGTAGCAGCCGAGGATTCGACCTAGTGCATGGAGCGTACTTTCACTGTCCCCTCTTTTAAGAGTCCTTTAATTATCTTAGAATAATTAGGGACTTATATATTAAAATGCTAAAATTTCTACCAGTCCTACCTCATAATTGTCTGTCATTATTGTTAAGAATTGGTATTAGATAATTATTGTTTGGCAAACCTGACAATATTAATATAAGTCTGTGTGTGTACCTACTAACTAATAAGCTCCGAGTTATTAGTTAGCTTCATAGTTTCGATCATAGAGAAAAGAAAGATTTAGCTATATAAACATTTTAATTCTTTATTACCATTTATGCCAAGTGTAATAGCTAACTAGTTGAATAATGTATATTGTAGCTATAGCGACAACTTCTTGTACACATGATCGAAAATGAGGAACTGACCGATAATTCTGAACATACTCTTATTATCTAATAATAGGTAGGTAGATAATTAAAAATTATTTAATTTTCAACTACATGTAATACCTGAGAAAAATTAATACTTTTTCTAAATTTCAAATATATATCTCTATTGAAATTAATTAATTTTCATAATTCAGTGTTCCTTTTCTCTGATAGTAACTAACTATTATAGGAAGAACTATGGATAGTACTATCACATTTTATATTTAGTAACGGGTGATAATAGCGTGAATTATGAATAGTGGCTGAATGCTTTTGCAGATGATTATATCGATGAAATGTTGTGTTAATGTTGGGTAGCTAAATAAATATTAATTGAAAGTTGGGTATTTATTTAGTGATTATATACGGATTGTGTATCAAATTATGTTCATAAGATCATTTTTCATCTAACTCCTCATGATTTAAAACTATTTCATAATTAATAATTCATTCATTTGCTTATTAATTCATTCATTTGCTTATTAATTCATAACTATAAATCTACTAGTGGTTTCTACTAGTGGTTTCCATGCCTCTTTGTAACACTATTATCTTGAGTCGCTTCCTCTGTGAATATTAAATAGACTTAGTAAGTTTTTTAAATAAAACATTTATTTTTTAACGCTTCATTTCATTTGCTCATACCTCATCCTAGTTATAGATGGTTAAGTTATGGATTATCGGACAGTTCCACATTATCGGTAACAAAATTTGGTATCCTTGATACCTGCAGGTATCATGGATACCAATTAAAATGACAAGTTAAATTGTTAAATTACATGTTTTTTAATATGTGACCGAAAATGTGGAACTGTCCGATAATTCGTAACTTCCCTAATAACCTTTTTGGCTGCACTTCCATGTTTCAGAGTGTGGCAGTGAAGTCCATGAGCTTGGTGTTAAATAATAATACATTTAAATAGTCATTTCCATTCGATTAACTGCCAAATTGAATTGGCTGACTTTTTGATGGAGATTGGCACACTATGAAACATGGTTCATTGGCATCATCTATTTTATAATGTAAATTGTGAAGTATATTGTAGGTATATACTATTTTATAATATAAAAACTTATTGTCTCAATCTTCCTATTTTAAACTAATGTTAATTTTATTGAGAAGTATTATTTTAATTTAAATTGAAAGCCTGAGAAAGTGTATCTTTCATTAATAAAATTGCCACTAATTTACCATTTCTGGTAAATAGCTAATAAAAGTTACAGAGAGTTATACAGGGTGACCCACAAAAAGTGTACCCCAACTTCAAATCAATATAATTATTGTACTTAGCTAAAGTAGATATGAAATAGAGTTCAAGTAAATTTAAAAATATTTTTTACATGTGGCCATTGTACCACAGTCGTGTGTGAAGAAATTTTACTCCTCGATTTTTTTTTATCTATTTATAAATACAATATTTATATTAATTCAAAGTTGGTTAGCTACACTTTTTGTGGGTCACCCTGTATAGTGAAAAAACTAGTAAAATTATTTTACAAAACACGACACATGTTCCATTCCTAATACTAACTAATTTTCTTTTTCCAGATATTTAATAGATAATTCAATTTAATTTTAACTTTTTGATAATGACGAACAAGATGCGTAACAGCAAACTCTGCACACCCGGCCAAAGACTTTGCGCAGCCGACTCTAACCACTTGGCCTCTGATGGGACCTACACACTCAATGGGTGAGTGAGAATTATTTCATGTATTTTTCAATTACAGTCAGACCCAGCTTTAAGTCAAAAATGGTATCTTGCATTGAACTTAAAGCGGGGGAGACTCCGCTTCAAGTTGAGCAATGTTACTCCAATCTTTTCATTTTCTATTAGCAAAAATCAAAGAACGTGTGTATGGTTGCTTCAATCTAAATAAAATTATTCAAAAGTAATTTTCCGGTAGCTACAACTGATGTACGTAAGCCCGGGATCAACTCCGCTTTTAGTTGTCCTGTTTTAAAAGCGGGGCCTGCCTGTGCAGAAAATGTTAGGCATACACACTAAATGGGTGAGAAATATTGTTTACATTTGATAGCTACAGAAACTGATATTATGTTAGGGCTAGTAATTATTGGTAGGCAAGTTCCGAGTTATCGGACTGTTCCACATCTTCGAACACGTAAGAAAAATTATACAAAAATTGTTAGCTATTTGACTTTTACTTCAATTCATAATTTCATGGATACCAACTAAAATAAAAGTTAAATAACAATAACTGAATAGTTTTTTCTTACGTGTTTGAATGTTTGGAATCGTCGGATAACTCGGAACCTGCCCTAGATAATATTAGCTAATTTGTACCTATCCTTTACAGGTGTTAATTGTTCTTTTTTTTGCAGGTACATCTACTCCTCCATAGCAGGTACACCTTACAGTGTCAAGAGAGATGGCTTGTCTGTCATAGAGGTGAGGGAATTGGAAATATTAATAGCTACAGTATATATTAAATAATCTGATCATTCTGATGTGAATCGACCTTCATCTTTATGCAAAATATTGACCAAGTTCATCCTCGTTCTCATGATTTAACATTCATTTTCTTCTTTCGTTGAACAAAATTATTACCTAGGGTAAGTTCTGAGTTATTTACCGATTTCACTTTTTTCCATATTATAAGAAAATTATATAAGACTTAATTCTATCATTCTCCTACCTGTGTCAGGTGCGCAGCAGCTCCATCAATGCCAGGGTGCCAGACGTAGGCTCAGTAGTCACAGCTAGGGTCACCTTCATGCACAGTGAGTACCTGAAGGTGGACATACTGGCGGTAGGAGCAGGACCTCTCAAAACAACGTTCAATGGAACTCTACGTAAAATTAATGTCAGGGAGAATCTCGTGGATAAGGTAGGTTTTCCTTCTGCAGAAAGTGATTTTTTGTAGATTCTATATTGTTTAGTTAGAACTGTCCATCTATTAACTCTTTATCGTTCTGAAGTATTGGTTTTAATAGCTATTCAGTTTAAGCAAACTTTTATACTATTTTAGGTAGTAGTTACTAAGTCTAAGTCATATTTTCCCTAAAAAAATTCTCCAAGCCAATTTTGTTCATTTCTTGATGATTTCAATACAAAATTAGCAACATACGAATTAATTCATAATTATAAAACCAATTACACATTGAGAATTTGAAAATGTAATCCAATTAATTGGCATGCTCTGAAACATGGGCTTTAAGTGATTAAATATGATTCTACTTATTTTTTTTTAATGCCAAAGAGTAAAAATAATAGTGATTTAACTAATTTATTAAACAAATCCTTACAGGTTGAGATGTACGACTGTTTTCGTCCAGACGATATCATTCTCGCACAGGTTTTGTCGCAAGGGGATGCAATGAGTTACGAGGTTTCCACCGCTGCCCCGGAACTGGGTGTAGTGACGGCAAAGTGTGAGGACGGACACAGTATGGTGCCTGTTTCTTGGACAGCTATGAAATGTCACTGCAGAACAGAGAAAAGGAAAGTTGCTAAGGTTGTTCCGCAAAATAAAGTAACGTAGATGGAAGTTTTCAAAGATTCTTATTATCCCTACAGTAGTTAATGGTGCTCCGCAAAATAGAGTAACGTGATGATAGATAGACAAAGATTCTTTTATCCCTAAAGAAGAAAAGTAACTAAAGTTCAGCAAAATAAAGTAACGTAAAGAAGGTTAATGATGTCAATCATTATTTTTAAGTACCGATTGCTAATAGGCTAGTGATAAAAGTTCTACAGGGTGTTCGCAAAAAAGTAGCGATTGTAATTTGTAAACTATTATTGCTAGAAGATTGAAATAGATAGCAATACTAAATTTATAATGAAATAAAACTTTGAATTCTTCTCTTTAAAATGAAATGTATTTCAATCTTCTAGCAATAATAGTTTACCAAGTTATAACGCTTTTAAATCGGCTACTTTTTTTGCAGACACCCTGTATCAATCCAATCCAAATAGCATGCAAACATATCGGTTTTTGTGACCAGTTACATAGGTTTTTTAGGTTTATTAAATGTGCGTTGAAGATTTTAAGTAACGTCGATATCACAATTATGCTCTATTTCTATGAGATATATTTTACTAGTGAAACATGTTATTATTACTTTCTCGTTAAAATATAAAAATGAAATTGAAAGATCATATAAGAAAGAACATAACCATTCATAAATTTCCTATCATTTTGAGGAAGCGGACACCAAATAAATAAACACAACGGTAATTATTAGGACTAGCAAGATCCGTGGAAACTCCACGGTGTGAGAACTAACAAACGTAGCATATAAAACGTAGCAAATGTGTTTAGTATTATGCTTCTTAAAATAATATCATTTGTATTTAATTTTCTTGGTAGCATCACATACTCGATTTACACCAACTTCAAGAGGCACAATTGATCGAATGTCTATTTAACGTCAGATCGACTGACACGTCTTATTTTATAATAGTAGCTATATATAGATTAAGTATACATTAAATTGATTTTCACCAACCTTATGCGGTATAAACTAATTAAGTTATATTTAAGATCTACAGTTCCTCCCCCCAACCTCCTATAATTCCCCCACTTTCACTTCCCCACATTCCCTACCTCCACCTACATTTCCATCATCAACACTTCCACCGCACTCACTAAGGAAGGAACAAGCAGAATTATAATATGATAGTTAGTATAGATTCTATATAAATATGTGTACTTGGGTTTTATTTTGCTTGAAATTTATACAACTTGTAGATAATATTTGCAATGTCTGGAAAAACATTTATAAAGTAGAAAACGTGCACTCGGTAGAGCGCATACCTTCGCCGCCACTTATAAATGGCTTTAACAATCAAATAATACTTTAGTTATGAATGACCTTGACCTTAACCTTTGACTCGATCGCTCCAAAAATCAAACCAAAAGTTTTCTGGACATTGACCAATCGTCCCACCAAATTTCAGGCAATTTTGTTAAACACTTTTTGAGTTATGCGAATAACAAGATGATGTGTAAACAAATGCCATCTGAAATATAACCTTCCGCTTTCTGCGAAGGTAAAAATAGATCCTATCTTTAATGAAGGAAAATAACTTACTTTGTAATTATGAAAATGTGGGTTGAATGAAGTAGGAATCCAAGTCAAATACCTAGCTAAAAGAGTAAAAAATATTCTGAGAGATAACATTGAATTAATGTATATAGAACACATTAATTTTAAATGTTCTTATTAGGTTATATTCAGTTTATGCAGAACTGCACTGTTTTTTTTTTATTGAATCTCTCATCATCAGACTTCACATAACAAGATCTCATTTGTGATGCCTCTAGGTATCCATGATACATGCAGGTATCATGGATACCAGTTAAAATAACCTGATTAAATGTTAAATTACATATTTCATGATCGGAAATATGGGACCGGTTGCTAACACGGAACTTACTGTCTGAGCCTAATAATCAACTATAAGTAAGGGTATCAGCTGGTGCAGAACGTTCTTGGCTATGTGTCATGTACCTATCTTACTACTTTTGCTATTTGAAAAAAAGAACACTTTGTATTTCTAAATTATGTGTATATTAAAATCATGATATTCCATGAAAATAACCTGTTGTTAACTATTAAATTTGAAAAAGTGATAACAATTTCGCATGTACTATCAATTGTAGGCTAAAGTATCCCTATGTACTATCAGTGACAGGATAAAGTATCCCTATGTACTATCAGTGACAGGGTAAAGTTTCCCTATGTACTATCAGTGACAGGGTAAAGTTCCCTATGTACTATCAGTGACAGGATAAAGTTCCCTATGTACTATCAGTGACAGGATAAAGTATCCCTATGTACTATCAGTGACAGGGTAAAGTTTCCTATGTACTATCAGTGACAGGGTAAAGTTTCCTATGTACTATCAGTGACAGGGTAAAGTTCCCTATGTACTAACAGTGACAGTAACTAGTGCATCCTGAATAAAAAAACATTGCTTGATGTTAATTTCACAAATCATAGTAACATTACATTAGCTATTATTTTATTTAGTGTAATTTACGAAATATCGGACTCTTCCGAATTTTCGATCATACAACAAAATATATAGGTACATTAATTTAAATTGAAAGAATTGTACCATTAAATGATCGAAAATGTGGACTGTCCAATAACTCGTAACGTACCCCATCTCCCAAGTTTTTCCTGTACATGTTCAGTTCTGTTCAGAAATTCCCGGAAAGTCACCACATGGCGCAATGCAGTGCTGATGTGCCAAATCTACTCTACACTGAAGAAAACTATTACAGGGGTGACTGCTTCAGAAATGAAAGAGACTGACACTTATTAAAAGTTGCCCCCAGGAGCTCTATCGTGAAACTGAAACTGTTTGATGTGAATGGAAGAAAAGGGGGCTGGCATTTCTTGAAACCCATATTGTTATAATTTGGATTTTGTATTGTTGTTTAACATGTTTATAATTTTTTTAACGATAATTCTGCAATTTCTGAGGATGATGCTATTCCGCTAGAGTTATGCTTTATTGCTCAATGCTCAAGTAGACTTAAACTTCATTTACTATCACCTCTTCATTTTCCTCTTAGATGTTTGTGTCAAGTAGACTCATAAGCTTCATTTACTATCACCTCTTCATTTTCCTCTTAGATTTATGTGTTAGGTAGACTCGTAGGTTTCATTTACTATCACCTCTTCATCTTCCTCTTAGATTTTTGTGGTAGATAGACTCGTAGGTTTCAATTACTATCACCTCTTCATTTTCCTCTTTGATTTTTGTGGTAGATAGACTCGTAGGTTTCAATTACTATCACCATCCGATCACTTGTAACTTACAGCCACTAGGACCACTTTAACTGCAATCTTCAAATCTTGATATCTAGGTCCAATTCTTTTGAAAAGAATTTTTCTTGATCCGTGAGAAGTAAATTTCACACCATTTTTTGATTATTTTTTTGTATTTGTTTGATTTTTTTTCAATACTAAAAGAAACACAATAATCTCACTGTATTACACTATCTTCACACTATATGACACTATCATCAATGTTATACACTATTTTCACAGTATAAATTTAATGTTCAAAATGAGGGGAAACTCCACCTACTCTCTCCAACACACTAGGTAACAATGACTAAACTGCGGACAAACTGTGACTCTATTCACTGTGTGATGATTAGGGAGCTATATACTGTGACTATATTTCACCATACTGTGAGAAAGAACATGTATGCAGTTGTTACTTAATGTTCTGTACACACTGTCAAACAGTTTGACAACAAAGTTATTGAACAGAAAATGGTAAATCAAACAAAAACAGAGACAGCGTAAACAATCTTGAAGTTGTTTGACAAACTTTTGAGTTACTTTAAACGTTTGAGGGACATTAAACGTTTGGGGGGCTTAATTGAAACGTTTGAAGGAGCGTTGTAATTGGAACTATATAGTAATTTGTATATTTTTCTATCTATTCCTCTATTGATTATGTATTTTTTCAGATAATATTGAAACTATATTCTTAAAGATAGTAGAGTAATATTTAGAAATGGGTCGCCAAACATGACAGAATTAGCAGATGGATTTAATTATTATTAGTTATTAAGAGGAAAATATAGTTTATCGTAAAGACAACAGCTTATCGAGCCGTGGCAAAGTTTGATGCCGAGGGTAAAATTAATAGGAGAAATCACAGCCCCCGAAAGAATCGAAAGTGAAAAAAGCTTTTCTGGCGGGACTGTAATTGAAAGCAGACCTAATTCACCCGATGTCAAAACAGACCAAAAGACGCAATGTTGGGCACAAACCCATCAGCGGATCACGCAACGAAGAACATATGGGATAAAGTCTTACGTTCGGAGACGCTGAAACCTCTTCAATGTTCACTAAAGAACTGCCAGGGTTGTAAGATGCCTGCAGCGTCTCAAGCATCTAAAGAACAAAGAAGAACTTGTTCACATTTTAGTTGATGAGAAAAAGTTCATTGTTGACGAAGTTTCAAATCACCAAAAACACGCGAGTTACTTGCTGTGACACTTCAGAAGTTCTTCCTGTGATGCAGGCCAAAAATCCTTCTTCTGAGATTTCCAGATTTTCCTGAAGAAGAATCTTTCCTTGTTTGTCCCGAAGGATATTTGGCCTGATAGCTCTTCAGATCTGAATGTTTGTGACTATTGGCTATTTAGTGTGATTGAAGAATAGTCAAAATGTTATTTTACACCCTAATGTTAATTTTTTGAAAACAACCATCCGAAGAGCTTTCGGAATCTCGATGCCGATTAAATAAAGAATTGTTCAGAGTTTCGCCAGAGGATCTTCAAAATTATCGAAGCGAAAGGGTTTATTCTATTGAATAATTGTGTTTTAAATTTTAAGGAGTACAGAAATAAATGTTAGAATGATCCTCTTACTTAATTTATCCTTTGAATCTGGAAATTCTAAATTTTATGCTTTGAAATTCTGGAATATAGCTGCGGGACCCTGTAAGTGTAGAGTGTAAGTACAACAAATTTGAATTTACTGACGAAATTGCCCATATATCATAAGGCTTCATCACATACTTTTATATCATTTATATCAATTGAAATAACGAATTATATAATAATTTACATTATTGAAAATATGGAACCGTTCGATAACTCTGAAAGTACCACATGAAAGAAATGGCATGTATTTAATATTGTTATAAATTATAATATTGAGTTGGTAGGTATACCTACTACCTAGTTTATCCAGTATCTACACAATGATTAACTTTCTCAATTCAAATCCCCTTAAAACCCATTAATGTTGCAAATTATCTGAAATATAATAACCATTTGACATCTTCATAGAACCATTTTTCAATTTAGAAAGTTAGTTTATAAATAATATGTGTTTTTGTGAGTAAAATTACCATGCCAACCTGTAGAACTCTCTGTAGCTGAGATGTGGCACATCAGCATAGTTCTGTAGAATTACTCGGTTCTCTTCATAGTTGTTTAGAAGCTTGCAAGAGTAGCACGCACTGTACGATATCTGCTGATGAATACTTCTTATCAAGAATGTGTCGACTTTATCTATGAATCCCTTGTAAAAAAGTGTCTACCTATATCTGTGACTTTTGATTTTATTTCAAAGTCATCCAGTTGAACGGATTTTCAAGCGTTCAACTGCTTTTTCGATTAATTTCCTTATTTTGTTGATAAGTTGATTATCAAATAACCTCACTAACACTGTAAAGGTAAGAATATATATTTGAAATATTATACATTTTTTTAGAGTAATTATCATTATCGCTAGTTAATAAGTGATGTTTTCATGTTAAGATCAGTAGTGACAATTTATTATTTCATGGACGTGACGTCATCAAGACAACATAGTATAATTGAAAATAAGTGGGTTTAACAGTTGAATAAGTGAATAAATGTATTATTGTTTTCATATTCTGATAATAATTAAGCCTTTTTTGTTATTTATCGCACTTAAATTGCCTTTAATTTGATATTTTATGTGTTGTCATGATGACGTCACGTGCACAAAATATTACTATTGTCAATTTGTCACTTAAATGTAACAGAATAGCTTGCAACTATGAAATATATAAAATAATTATTAAAAGTCAACAATACAATGTCTTTAAGTAAAATATTTTTTGACTGTTAACTTATTCACAATTCTTGGTATTGATATGTAGGTAGAGCATTCTATGTTTGGCACTGTCGTGTCACTTACCGGCTTCTCATTGGTCAGCGACTCAGCAGTGACGTCATAGCTACCGGCTTCTCATTGGTCGGCTGTGACGTCAAACTGATAGTTGCAACCAATGGCACAAACTCTTGCTATTTACTTTATTTTAACGATTGCTAACTCTCAAATAATCAATTCTTATGAAGAATAACAACTGTCAGTGTCTTGGAAATATATAGAATAGTTCATGTATCTTTATATGTGCCACAAGAAGATATACACACTGTAATATAAGTTGGTATATACCAAGGTATAAGAACATAATCAGGTATAGTACCTAGCAGACGACACAAAAATATGACGTCACCACAACAACACATTCCTTGTTTGTGACCGAGCGGCTCATAATTCCTCGTATTTGCATGTTAATATCGAGAAGTTTGAAGTCATTTTATAAGGGTTTCGTACAAAAGAAAAGCGAAAATGGTGATTGAACCTCAAAGTTGAATATATAAATATAATTCAGATGTGTTTTAATTGTTCATTTCTTTTACTTATCTATAAAAAATAGGGTCTTGAACATATGCTACCTAGCAGCCTAAACTAGTGCTAGTTAACTGCTAAATTGTAGTTCCAATGAATAACAAATAAGGAAAAAATAATGGAAATACAATTTAACCAATGCCTAGTTAGTAATTGATAAGAAAAAATTTAATTTAAAACTGATTAAGTTTAAGTAGGTTTTTCCATGTTTCAAAGTGTGGTCAGAGTCGCCATTTTGAGTCACCCGGTGGTCACGTCAAACTATAGATTCAATCAGCTGATTACCATACCCTATGTTACTGTATCCTGGTATATACAGTGTGCTATTTAAGTATGTATAAATTGTGGTGCAACATATCCGCCGTCAAACTTTTCCGCCTAGAAAAATGATGCAATCGAGTGCTGCCAGAAAGGGCTAGTTAACTATTGCTTCATGTTCAAGCTTTGTTAAATTATAGTTATATATGAATTATATATTTTTAGATTATTAAATATTTATTGAGAAAGATGAGTCCTTTAATTGATAAAAAAAATTAATTTAACGGATATGATTTAATATGACGCACAAACATCAAAAAAAAATTAATACATTTTTGTAGACAATTTACTAAATAAAAATACGAGACAACTCTAAATAATATCTTGTCATTGTAATCATCAATTATTAGTTATGGACAATTTGTGTGTGATCCACAATAATTAAAAACTTTTTACAATATCTTTACTAGCATAGGTAGGTTACCGTGGATATCGCCACAAAAATTACTATCGCCACTTTTTGATACAAAAAAATACCTAGGTTGTCAATAGCAAAGTTTGAATACAGCCAATTGTTATTTCTATATTACAAGTGATGTATTATTTTTTACAATATTGATGTATTTTTTAAAAGTTATTTGATGTTAAACTATCCTTTTTATTTAGTGTCTTCTTTTTCAGTGTTGACGACATCTTCTCGTCGCAAAGTGTCAGTAGAAAAAGAGGTGGAGAAACTGCCTAAAAACTACGTCATCACAACCTTCAACATTTCTTCTCAAACAAATAAAAATAATAAATCATGGGTGAGACAAAAGTGAAAAAAATTTAATAAGCGATATAGGGCTGATTACGGAGAACTAAATCTGTGTATCATAAAATAAAGTAAAAGTGAACCTACTACTCTTTTCTAACATTTAACAAAAACTAACTTCTTGAGTTTAATTGAAACTCTTTTTATTTTATACTCTATAATAACTAATAACTTTCTTTGTGTTAATTATACAGAGTTCTAAAAGATATTAATCTTTTTAGAGAAAAAAGTTATTAATTTAACTTTAATTGTGCCTGTCTTTTGAAAAGGCAAATCGTTCATAATGGTAAGTATATTTTTTATAGAACTTCCGCTAAGGTAATATTTTAGGCGTAGTGACTCACTCACCATTTATCGATCTGCTCTCCATGGTGATAACATATCAACAGTGAAGGTCACTCACTTCTATGACCTTCTGACCTTCATCTCTTCTCCACTTGCTCACTCTAGTCTTAAAACCTTATTGATTTAAAATGTCCCATCCAGTCTAATTGTTATCTAATCCTTAGAACTAAGGTAACTGATTAGAAAACTACAAACCGTTTCAAATTTGGTTTTATATTTTTATTATAATATGTAATTTAAGTTTTTCTTGAGATTTTTCTTCTACCCTCAGAATTTCAAGCGAAGAAAAAGATCGAAATGCCTCAGAACAATAACAAAACTTATGGACATATCATTAATGGCTATCTATATCGTTATCTAAATACAATTGTCATTAAAAGAACATTAAGTACCTAAAAGTATACCTACTTAACATTAAATTAACGATAATACGTGATAGAGTTCGTCCCCCTTCCTTGTTCTTTTATTGTATCTAATAGAAATATCGGACAGTGACAGTTGAATGTGAATATTTTCTCAAATAATTAATTACAAAGCGAATACTTGATTGATTGATTTTCTGTGATATGCTATATAGTATATACCGTTGTTCTAAAAATTTAATACATTTATTGATCAATTTTAATGTATAGTGGAGGGGACCTTTAAGTTATTTATACAACACAGCATTGGATTTTCTTAAGAATTGTGCACTGTTTCATGTACCTATATGATTTTAAAGTAGTGAATTCGTTGAGAAATAACTATGTTTTAGGGATAGGAATTATTAGTTTAAAATAGTGTGTTTTAATTTATCGATATTTTCAGTACCAGCAATGCAATATGTCAAGGAATCTTCCACTGCCGACTGTAGGAAAGGTCGGGAGCAGCACAAACACTATGGTGGCAGGGACAAACCCATTTATAGGAGCACCTACTTCGCTCCTACAAATGGGAACTCCCTTCACTACTTCAAAAATGACAGAAGACATGACGCATGTGTCGCCGGCATCGCTGGAACCAAATGTAAATTGATATTATGAAGAAAACTATCCAATTGTTTCTTTCTAATAAAATATTATTTACGAAAATGTTAATCAAAGCCTCAAAGTATTGGTATGTGTTGTTTATCTATAATTCTATTAGTTTATGTTTTATGTGAATTTTAATATACAGATAATTATTGAATCAAATACAAAGTATGAAAACTATATGTTTCTGACGATGAATAGACATCTTTCTACTCGAAAGGTTTACTCCTTAAAATATCTTCACTGTTAAAATTTGTATAACCCTCCTGATAAAATATATACTATATAGTAAATACCTGTTTATTAATAGTTGTTCTTTCATTCCAGATGATGTCAGCCACAAATCCAATGTTCCCAACATATGTTGTAGATAATTCAATGAAGATTGAAAACAAAAGTTTTAATTATGCAAGCTCTGCCATGGTGGATGAACTTAATACGCCTCAACCACGTAAGTAACTAGTGTTGATCAGTAACGTCTTTTTGGCAAATATATTATAGGTACTACAGTAAGATACACAACTCTCGGAAATTTCTGTTTTAAAAAGCGCCATCTGGATTTGAAGCGGGGACTCAAATGTTGTTGTTCCTCTAGTTCCCGCTTTCAAATCCAGATGGCGCCACAACGCACTTTAGAAATAGAAATTTGCGAGAGTAGTGCATCTTACTGTAGTATATTATCTTGGATATTGGTTTCTAATATGCTTCAGCCTTTTATAACGTCGAAGATAATGGGAATTTATTTTTGGTTCTAGATGATGTGCCGTTTTTCAATGAAGAAGTCATGGGCTTTAATGACTTGAATCCGCTTGAGGATAGTAACATTAACTTGGAAATGGAAAACATTCTCCAGCGTTATTGCAATGGAAATGATATTAATCATAATGAAGCCACTATTCCATCAAACAAGATGGCGGCTACTGGGGAATTCGAACAAATGCTTATGTCGGCTGACTTAAACAGTTCTTTGAATTATGAAAACCAGATTATGCTAACTGATATTACTTCGTGTAATAATATTATAAATAGCCACTCTTCTCAAGCTGTTGTGAATTCTGCTAATTTCTCAAAAACTTCTGTGACTGACAGTACAGAATTTATCCCCAACGTCAACGAAGAAGTTGACTTGATGAACATGCTATTGGAATTGAACGACAAAGAATTGAATGCGTGTGCAATGGAAGAGGATGGAGTGTATGTGAATGTAGATGGTACAATGATAAACACAGATGATATGATGAACACAAGCACAAACAACGAGTGCACCTCTAATCAGGAACTAGACCAAACAATAGTGGAAGATTCTGATATTTTAATGACTTCCGAAGAACCCAATGAGTTCCAATCACTAGTGAAGGAGTTTGATGAGGTTTTCAACAACGTAAAGATGGGTCATAAATTAAATGTGAACCCCTTAAATAACTTCCAAATCAACAAAAAAGAAGAAGTTGCTGCTGGATCCTCGGTTGATCCTAATTTTCAATTCCAACCCTTGCTGCAGGTAATTAGATATCTTTGTTATCAATTCTTAATTTGAGATTCTTATTTTTTAGGGATGGGACGAAGTATCGTTAATTTTTCTGGTATCGGTACTCGGGGGATCCGGAAAATTGATCGAAAGCAATTGATCAAATGGAAAATTGATCGAATGAAAAATTGATCGAATGAAAAATTGGTCGAATGGAAAATTGATCGAAAGGAAAATTGATCGAATGGAGAATTGACCGAAACAAAATTGATCGAAAATGATATTGGATCTATTTACACTAATTGTCAATGATAACTAAAACCAAGGGAATTAAATACAAGAGATAGGAAGAAGCATTCAGAAAGGAAAATGGATTCATGAACAAAGTCACTCAACACCGTCGGTGTTAAGTGAGTACTCTGTGAGTGGAGTCACTTACCAAGGAATGTAACAAAAAGGGAATCTAAGCACCGCCGGTTACTGCACTCACAGATGGAAGAAAAAAATGAAGCTGATCTATTTGATCAATTTTCCTTCCGATCAATTGTTGTGCGATCAATTTTCCTTTCGATCAATTTTCCATTCGACCAATTTTCCTTTCGATCAATTTTCCCTTCGACCAATTTTCCTTTCGATCAATTTTCCATTCGACCAATTTTCCTTTCAATCAATTTTCCATTCGATCAATTGCTTTCGATAAATTGTTTTCGGTCAATTGCTTCCGATCAATTTTCCTAAACCCGGTAACGGTATCGGCCTTTTTTCTGGTATCTATAGCTACTCGGTAAATGCAATATAGTGCCGATACTTAACCGATAGCTACCACTAGTATTTATAAAAAATTATAATGTAATTTATTATCTATCATTTATCTATTACAATGATAATTTTTAATTTAAATTGATGTAATAATGATTTAATATAGATAGGTAGCTAATCCTTATTTTCAAAATTATTAATTTCATTTAAATAATCAAAGTATTGGCATCAGTATCTTTGAAAATCTAGGTACCGGTGAAAAACTGAGGTATCGGTAAAGTTTTTGTTATTGTCCCATCCCTCTTATTTTTCATATCACTCATTGGATTCTATTTTTCAGATTGATAACAGTACCGTTAGTAATGAGAAAATTATGGTTGCCATCCCCTCAAAATTCATAAAGGCTGAACCTGTAAATGGCACAAACAACTGCAGTGTCCTGAAATTGAATTCTGCATCGACGTCAAAACCAAACATCAATCTGAAGAAAGTGATCGTCCTGAAGAACAATGGCGGACGCGTTATTCAGGATATAACTCATTTAAAATTCGGTAACAACGTTCGTGTAGTAAACCCACACTCATTAAACTATTCCGCCAAAATTATCAAGAGCCCCATTGTTAAAAGGTTGAATAATGAGCCTATAGCGTCAACTTCTGGACTTAATAGGCCTACCAACACAACCCAAAGAGCTTCTGGATTGCCTAAGCGAAGTTACTGCGTGAAGAGGGATCAGGTGAGGATTGCAGACACTGTAGTTCATCACATTGATGAGGTTGAGGGGGATGAGACAGGCAAGAACATACCCTACTCTAGACTACCTAGCGAACAGCAAAAGTACCTAGATGCGGAGAAGTACCGTAAAGCTGTTCTCGCTAATAATGAAGCGAGTAAGCGATGCCGAGAGAAGAAGAAGCAAAAGCAGAAAGAGATGGAGAAACAACTTAATGAATTGGTGTTTCGTAATGATACTCTAAACCATTCTAAGTCGGTGCTTGAAAGGAAGAGGGACATCATGGTGAAGTCAATCAAAAGTTATCTTAAATCAGAAAGATAAACCTATTAAAACTGAATTCTTTTATCTTATATTTAAATGACAACACAGAGTTATATTAGCTATTAACTCTTCATGTTTTAAATAATTAATAATTTTAATTACTTTTAATTGTTGATTATGACGTAAGACTTTTATAACACAAATATACTTACACTTAGTTGCTATATATTTTCAATATTCTATTATTCTATCCATTGAAATAATGTTACACTTCTTATAATAAATTTGACACATGAATGATTTTAATTATGTAACCACTAAGATCCCATGCCTTCGCCACCGCTTATAAATGACAGGTTCCCGGAAAAAAGCGATAAGGAAAATTGCCCACAATAAATGATACTAATTTGAAATATTTATTTTGCTTTGAGTTTTATGATGCCAAATGGGAAGTGTACAAATTCTACAAAATCGAATTTATATTAAATTCAATAAAAAGTGCAATTTTATGAGTGTTTATAAGCTATGATTTTCATTAGGGTTTATTTTGTGAAGTCTAAAGTTGGTTCGTGAGCCGCAATTCACCTACTTTACTCTATAGAAATCTATATAAAAAAATATATTATCTTGGAAAAAATGCGAGGCGAAAATGTCAAATAAATAAAAAGATCAAATATACTTTCGCTGACATATTTATGACAATTGAAAAAAAAAACAATCCATAAAATAAGTATAAAACGACGAAACCATGCCACAAACTAAAACTACGCGATAACAGCTGTGTGGAACATAAACATTAAAGGTCCTCTCCAGGCTCCGGGAAAAAAATGAGTTTATAACATAATATTATAGAACTAAGGTCTACGATCATTATTCCGCAAACCGCATACAATTCTGTTTAGTATATATTTTATTATTTGCTTTTAATGTTTTTTAATACTCTGTGAGCAACAGTTGAGCTTAAATTATCTTAGATATTAATTGTTTCCTAAAGTATATTAACGTTTTTATTATAAGTTCATTCAATTGCATACCTTTACACGAATATTAATTGGATTTATTAAACCTAATACCTAGTTGACAATCAAAACAAATGGTGTTCATTCTTTTTCTTCGGGCTGAAAATTTATTAAATTAGTAAGTCGGTAGTAAAATAGGTTTTCTAGAGTTTTGATTATAAAAATCTTTAAAAGCATATAAAATTAAAAATACGCAACCATCTTCGATGCGGTTTGCAGCAAAATGATAAGAAACATTAGCCTTTTTAAATAAAGCAATAAAAATATTTGCTTGGGGGGACCTTTAAACATCTTCTGTCTATGAAGGCAGAGAGAAGACTAGGGTCACACAGGAAAATTGTAAGACTATAGGTAGTAAACTATTGAAAAAATGTTTTTATATAGCAATTTTCATAAGCAAAAGATGCAAGACAAAGAGAACTAATTAAATAGTTGATCCTTTAATTGTGAACTTATGCTCTTACTAAAACTGCTTTTATTTGTTTCTGTATTTTAAATATTATGTAGTTGCGTGCTTTTTATACCTGTGGGCATCTTTCTGGTCCCCAAATGACCTTGATCTTTAATCTGTTCGCTCCTTAAATATAACCAAATGATTCCAGGATAATGACCAATCATTACACAAAATTTCAGACAATTTTGTTGAATAATTTTTGAGTTATGCTAATAACAAGATGATAATTAAATACCGCCTAAAATATAACCATCCGCAATCTGCGAAGGTGACAATTAAGTCAAAATTAAGAAGAAAAGGACTCCTTGAAAGAAAATTCGAATGAAACTTGGTGATAGTTCGAACTGTTCCACCTTTTAGATCATGCAATGAAAAAGTGCATAATAATTACTAACTTGTTATTTTCCGAGAGAATATAGGTTGGGGAGACAGACTTGTTTTTAATCAGTGGGTCCAATGCAAATAGGAATACATTTCCTGTCAACTAAAAATTCAAATTCAGTAAATTGAAAATGAAGGAACATGTATTTCACTGACAAAATCTTTGTGTCAGGTTCTAGGTATTAAGTTGAAAGTAGTTTAATTGAATTAGATATATATTTCGATCAGTTATTATTAGAGTAAGTTACGAATTATCGGTCAGTACTACATATTCCGACTTATAAGAAAAGACAATATAAAAATTATTATTAGATAGCACTGTGTAATAATAATAATTATATAGTTTTTTCTTATATGACCGAAGATGTAGTACTGACCGATAATTCGTAACTTACCCTAACTACGACAATAAATGATTAGACAAAAATACAATAGTAATTTATTAAAAATATATAACATTTTTAGTCTGCCGTCTTTCGTCGGATATTGACGACAATCTTTATTATGATATTTTACGATAAAATACCATCAATATTTACCGTAATGGACAATAACAGACGATCTGCCGGATTATAAATTTACCGACTGCGAGTTCACTGATTTGCCCCATAATTTGACAGTTCCTATGAATAATAAGAAGGTAATTTCTCTCTTTTTATATCACATCAGTCTAAAGCAAATCAAAAGTATATAAAACACTAAGGCTTTTCCTCAACGTCTGCCTGTCTCGACGTCTAACCACTCTGCGAAATGTTTACCTAGAATTACCTGAGACCCGAGGGAAATCACGCCACAGAAAAATACTTCATTGAATTTCTGATACACAAATCCATCACTTTTCTAACCAAGTTAGCCGGCAAATTATTTAAGTCTCAGTTGCTATAGATTATTTAGTCTCCAGCGTTACAGGGAAAGGAGATATATTATCATTGCCATCTATTTTATTGATACAGAGATGTATCAAGTATTTATTATTCATGAATGGTATAATGCAATGGAAATAAGTTGTTTGTAATATTTCAGATCTTTGAAGACAATCTGGCGCGAAAACATCAAAACTAATTCATTGACGGAGAATCTCTCATTTATTTAGTATGTTGCATAGGTAAGAGATAAGGAAATTACTCAACATTGATAAGAAAGATTATATACTTTATATCAGTGTATGTAGATATTTTTTACTGATTGTTAGCTGTTTTTTGTCTATAATATTAGGTACACATTTCTTCGACATTATTTCCATGCATAATTAGAGACCAAATGAAATAAAGAGTCTATCTAACATTAGTGAGTAAAGGGTCTATCTATCATTAGTGAGTAAAGGGTCTATCTAACATTAGTGAGTAAAGGGTCTATCTAACATTAGTGAGTAAAGGGTCTATCTAACATTAGTGAGTAAAGGGTCTATCTAACATTAGTGAGTAAAGGGTCTATCTAACATTAGTGAGTAAAGGGTCTATCTAACATTAGTGAGTAAAGGGTCTATCTAACATTAGTGAGTAAGGGTCTATCTAACATTAGTGAGTAAAGGGTCTATCTAACATTAGTGAGTAAAGGGTCTATCTAACATTAGTGAGTAAAGGGTCTATCTAACATTAGTGAGTAAAGGGTCTATCTAACATTAGTGAGTAAAGGGTCTATCTAACATTAGTGAGTAAAGGGTCTATCTAACATTAGTGAGTAAAGGGTCTATCTAACATTAGTGAGTAAAGGGTCTATCTAACACTAGTGAGTAAAGGGTCTATCTAACACTAGTGAGTAAAGGGTCTATCTAACATTAGTGAGTAAAGGGTCTATCTAACATTAGTGAGTAAAGGGTCTATCTAACATTAGTGAGTAAAGAGTCTATCTAACATTAGTGAGTAAAGGGTCTATCTAACATTAGTGAGTAAAGGGTCTATCTAACATTAGTGAGTAAAGGGTCTATCTAACATTAGTGAGTAAAGGGTCTATCTAACATTAGTGAGTAAAGGGTCTATCTAACATTAGTGAGTAAAGAGTCTATCTAACATTAGTGAGTAAAGGGTCTATCTAACATTAGTGAGTAAAGTGTCTATCTAACATTAGTGAGTAAAGGGTCTATCTAACATTAGTGAGTAAAGGGTCTATCTAACATTAGTGAGTAAAGGGTCTATCTAACATTAGTGAGTAAAGGGTCTATCTAACATTAGTGAGTAAAGGGTCTATCTAACATTAGTGAGTAAAGGGTCTATCTAACATTAGTGAGTAAAGGGTCTATCTAACATTAGTGAGTAAAGGGTCTATCTAACATTAGTGAGTAAAGGGTCTATCTAACATTAGTGAGTAAAGAGTCTATCTAACATTAGTGAGTAAAGGGTCTATCTAACATTAGTGAGTAAAGGGTCTATCTAACATTAGTGAGTAAAGGGTCTATCTAACATTAGTGAGTAAAGGGTCTATCTAACATTAGTGAGTAAAGGGTCTATCTAACATTAGTGAGTAAAGAGTCTATCTAACATTAGTGAGTAAAGGGTCTATCTAACATTAGTGAGTAAAGGGTCTATCTAACATTAGTGAGTAAAGGGTCTATCTAACATTAGTGAGTAAAGGGTCTATCTAACATTAGTGAGTAAAGGGTCTATCTAACATTAGTGAGTAAAGGGTCTATCTAGCACTAGTGAGTAAAGGGTCTATCTAACATTAGTGAGTAAAGGCTCTATCTAACATTAGTGAGTAAAGGGTCTATCTAACATTAGCGAGTAAAGGGTCTATCTAACATTAGTGAGTAAAGGGTCTATCTAACATTAGTGAGTAAAGGGTCTATCTAACATTAGTGAGTAAAGGGTCTATCTAACATTAGTGAGTAAAGGCTCTATCTAACATTAGTGAGTAAAGGGTCTATCTAACATTAGTGAGTAAAGGGTCTATCTAACATTAGTGAGTAAAGGGTCTATCTAACATTAGTGAGTAAAGGGTCTATCTAACATTAGCGACTGCCCCTCTTTACAAATTTATCACTATTTGCTTTCTAAATCAATAAAAGGAAAGTATTAACACACGATCGGTATTAGTGGGTTAAAGGGTTGAAAATGCGCAGCGCACTCTTAACCCTTACGACCGGAATTAATTTTCAAAAGATTAGATTTTATATACTTTGAATGTGTCTAGTTAGTAGCCAATAAATAGTTAATGTATGTACTAATTTTAAATAGTTTTGAAATTTCCTGATTTTTTTTTACAAGGGATGCGATATAGTCACATTCGTCACTAGGCTCCACACATTCGTCACTAGGCTCCACACATTCGTCACTAGGCTCCACACATTCGTCACTAGGCTCTACACATTTGTCACTAGGCTCCACACATTCGTCACTAGGCTCCACACATTCGTCACTAGGCTCCACACATTCGTCACTAGGCTCTACACATTTGTCACTAGGCTCCACACATTCGTCACTAGGCTCCACACATTCGTCACTAGGCTCCACACATTCGTCACTAGGCTCCACACATTCGTCACTAGGCTCCACACATTCGTCACTAGGCTCCACACATTCGTCACTAGGCTCCACACATTCGTCACTAGGCTCCACACATTCGTCACTAGGCTCCACACATTCGTCACTAGGCTCTACACATTCGTCACTAGGCTCCACACATTCGTCACTAGGCTCCACACATTCGTCACTAGGCTCCACACATTCGTCACTAGGCTCCACACATTCGTCACTAGGCTCTACACATTCGTCACTAGGCTCCACACATTCGTCACTAGGCTCCACACATTCGTCACTAGGCTCCACACATTCGTCACTAGGCTCCACACATTCGTCACTAGGCTCTACACATTCGTCACTAGGCTCCACACATTCGTCACTAGGCTCCACACATTCAATTTATCACAGCAAAGCGGCAGGTATATACATACATACTTTTACTCACCAACACTCGTATGTCTATTCCTATCCTACGGAAAACTTATTCTAACGCATTTGTTAGAGACATACAAGTTTGGGCAGATAAAAGTTGTGAATGAATATAGTGTAGAACTTTGGCATTTGTTGATGTAGAACATCTAAATAAAACATTGTAGTGTTGTTAGTAAAACATTGTAGTTTTTCATTTGTTGACTTGGTACACAGAAATAGATGAATGCAAATAAATTTTCGAGGGAAAATTTATTGCATTTATTTATTTATTGTATTTATTTATTTACCGTAATCTGAGCAACCAGGACACATTGTAATAACAAGCGCATTGGGCCCTAACTCTAGATGGTTAGATGCGCATGTTACCTTGGGAGAAGGTTGGTGCAATGTGGCGAATTCATTTCATTGAATTGTAATATTGACCCAACCTGATTACTATATAGCGTATCAACATTATATGGCTGAATATTGATTAACTTATCGGCAACATCTTGGGCCAAGATAGGTTCAACATAACAGCCCATGCAGTCACCATGTTGGCCCATTTTGCAAAAGAACACACAGTACCAATACGATTTGTACACCTAGTGCCCACATGGGCCCCATTAACTTGTGTTTCTTGAAAAGTTGTACATTCAATTATAATCTTTAGCTTATAGGTACATACATATGGTAGGCACTTTTCAATATTATTTTCAATGAAATACATTATATTTGTCACACTATACCATAAATACCAATTGTTATACAATTAGAGTAAAGGATCAATCTAAGATTGGTGAGTGAAAAGTCCAATTGGGAGATAGATCCATTACCTGCTATGAACAGTTAATGGCCGTACACACGCAGCTTTTTAAAAGTCTTTCCACCAGACTTTTTGCTAAGCTCCTCCTACTTTTTTCACGAAAATATAAGAAAAAACAATATAGTAATTAGTTATTTTAGTAGGTATCCACGATACCTGCATGTATATTGGATACCAACTGACATAAATAATAATTATATCGTTCTTTCTTATATTCTTGTGGAAAAAGTAGGAGGAGCTTGGCAAAAAATCTGGTGGAAAGACTTAAATAAACCTACGTGTGTATGGCCCCTTAGATTATACGACACTCACAATGCAGTTCATGAATCATCTCCACTTGCCTCTGATATTCTGGCCTAAATAAGCCTAAATGTATTCAAATTGAAGCTTCGAAAAGAGAATCCCATTTCGACCATTGCCAACTGTTATTCTTTTCGAGGCATTTATCATTATTCGAAAAAGAAAACTCCAAACTGCCGCTAAAATTACAACAAAAGTGTGGACGATAAGTATGCCACAAAAGGAAATTGTTTGGTAATTATACTTCTGGTTTAACACATAGTTTCATTATATATTTCTTTCGCTATACTAGAGAATTTATAGTGAATGTAATTAAACGGTAAAAAAATCCTGATACTATTTCTCCAATTTGAAATTCATTTAGAGTAATTTTCGAGTTCGAGTCCACCTTTTCTTAGACATAGAAAAAATGAATAATAATTAAAGCAACGAGTTGAATAGTAATTATTGTATAACTTTTTTCTTATATGATAGAAAATGTGGCACAGTCCAATTACTCAGAACTTATCCAATAAAGAATAAACTTTATTTCAATAACTGGTTTGAATCACCAGTTTTGGTTTTATTTTAATTATAATTGTTATTTAATTTATCTTCCTCATTTTCGAACACCTTTTTAACTTCGGCTAAACTGATAAGTGTTTATGGTTTGAAATTAGATTGCTAGTTAGATAAATAAGACATATTTTCAAACAAATCACATCACCTGGTAATTAGCTAAATGAGAGGGCACTTCGGATTCTCTCGAAGATGTTCGTCAGCTTCGTGTTGTAAGAGATAGCGCACAGAGGGAACAGGAGTCACGAGGAGAGTTAAGCTGGCCACACACTAGCATATCTGATCGGTCAGTTTCTGCCGATTTGATCTGCACAGACCAAATCGCTCAAATATCTGCCAGTGTGTGGGGAGACACAGATGAAATCGGCCATATCAGATCGCTCATTTTGATCTGCCATCATGTTGGAATTCCTTACCCGCCTGCATATTTTATCGCCCAGTGTGTGGCGACAGTGGGGAGAGATGTGACAGATTTTTCCCGCACAGATGTAATCGTCTAGTGTGTGGTGGACAGCGGGAGATCAGAGCCGCCATAAAGAGCTTTCAGAAGACTATGACGCAGAAGAAGAACAGTTGCACGAACAGAATCTGGTTGATGCTGATGTAAGCCACAACTGAAACAAATTAAGACATTCCATCAATGAGGATAACAAAATTTCCAAAATAAATCTATCAATTTTTTTTTTCGAAGAAATATGAATTTAATATATAGTCTTTACTTCAAACTGTTTCAAAAATATCCTTCAAAATGTTACTTTTCTAAGAAACAAAATTTTAATAAAGCTACAGAATAATATATGTATATATATAATATATAAATAATTATTTCATGATTACATTATAGAGGAGTTCTACTGTAGTAGGAAGTTGTATAGTATACATTAGTAACTAGTATACTAGTAGAAGGGTTATAATTTATTATAAAGTAACTTGTATGACATATATTATAATATACCCTATAAAATATTACTCAACTTTAGTAAAATGCTGAATACCTATTCGATCCGTTTGTTTCATTGTTCAGATCAGGTATGCAAGTGTGTGGGTAGCTTTAGTTCCGAGGTGATTGCATGACTGTAGGAAGAGGCTGCGTGAGAATGTTTAATTCAGAGGTAAGACTAAATAACTCCTCAGTTGCTATAGATGAGTGAGATGCCGGTATGATGAACCAATCAAATGGTGAAGTGAGCTGGAAGGACATATGATACCAAATTGACGCAGAGCTGTTAGTAGGATGGATTCAAGTAGAGTAGGACAAACCGTATCCTAATACGATGTGAAGTACTGAAAGCAGCATATATACAGGGTGTCCCAGAAAAAAACTGTACCCAGTTTTGAATTAATGTAACTGCTGAACAATTGAAGATATTTTTGATTCATTGAAAACTCTCCTTAAAGGTCCTCTCCAGGCTCCGGGAAAAAAATGAGTTTATAACATAATATTACAGAACTAAGGTCTACGATCATTATTCTGCAAACCGCATACAATTTGGTTCAGTATATATTTTACAATTTGTTTTTAAAGTTTTTTAATACTCATTGAGCAACAATTAAGCGAATCACTAATCTGATGCTCAAGAAGAAGATTGTACACTCTTTGTTTTGATTACAAATTTGAATTTTATAAACAAACCATGCGTTTTCGGCCTTTATTTTAGATATTAATTGTTTCCTAAAGTATATAAACGTTTCTATTATAAGTTCATTCAATTTTATACCCTTACACGAATATTAAATAGATTTATTAAACCTAATACCTAGTTGACAATCAAAACAAATGGTGTACATTCTTTTTCTTCAGGCTGAAAATTTCTTAAATTAGTAAGTCGGAAGTAAAATAGGTTTTCTAGAGTTTTGATTATAAAAATCTTTAAAAGCATATAAAATTAAAAATATGCTACCAAATTCGATGCAGTTTGCAGCAAAATGATAAGAAACATTAGCCTCGTTGAATAAGGCAATAAAAATATTTGCTTGGAGGGGACCTTTAATCTTTTGATGGTAAAAATTACACGAGTTTCCTTCAAACAATATTACTTATTTTAGTAGATGCTAAACCAACCTTATGATTGCGCAGTGTTTGAAATGATAAGCACGCGAATTTTAAGAGTAGGAACATTTATTTAATTGCTCTAATAACGCATTCCTATAAAAATATGCATTAACGTTAAGTATGAATTTCACAACAATGTTCTAAGCAGCTCAACAACAGTGGATTACCAACACTGTTCAACAACAGTGGATTACCATTCTATAAGTTCAATTTATTTATGGTTTCCAGAGCAGTAGCGAATACCCCCATAAATATTCAAATGACGCTAAGTGCGGTGATCTTGAAGGCTGCTCAAAGTCATGATTAAATGCCACGACGCAACTGTCAACCATTTCTCCCAACCTTTGACGAAGTATGAGCTGGGGCTCCATCTTTAAAACCACCAAAGTCTATTGAGACAACTACCCTAAATCTGATGCAGGACTGGGATTAGCATTACGTTTATCATATTTGGATATTTAACTTCATTAAGATTGTTGTCGTACAAAATGATCCAACAATTGAGCCGTTTCCACATATTCCAAACCAAAAAGGAATTCCAAATTGAAATCGATATTGAAATCCCGAGGATAGTCTAAAGGTGCATAATTTCAGATGTAGTGACTATTTACTCCTCCATTGAGGAAAAATGCTGACTCATCACCAATAACATCATTTTCTAAAAACGAATTTGTTTGTCGACGAGCCACTCAGCGATTGTCCACTAAAATTAGCACCCTCTGAAATTATTAGTGCAACAATATTGTTTGAAGAATACGATGGAACTTTTACCATCAAAAGATCATTGCTTGGCACATAAAACAGTTTTTACGAAATCAAAATATCTTCAATACTTCAGGAGTTATAATAATTTAAAACAGGGACACTTTTTTCTGGGACACCCTGTATACTGCTGCTCCAGTGTACCAGCATATATACAGACAGGTCAGCCTCCCAAAGCAACAAAAGTGAGGGAACTTAAGAATATGCAGGTTTAACTTAAGAATATGCAGGTTTAACTTAAGAATATGCAGGTTTAACTTAAGAATATGCAGGTTTAACTTAAGAATATGCAGGTTTAACTTGAGAATAAGCAGGTTTGACTTAAGAATATGCAGGTTTAACTTAAGAATATGCAGGTTTAACTTAAGAATATGCAGGTTTAACTTAAGAATATGCAGGTTTAACTTGAGAATATGCAGGCTTGGTTTTAGCTTCTCTTAAGTATAACGAGTTCTTATAGGCCTATCAAAAGAGTACCTGAGGACTAAAAGCTTTTGCATAATAAGCTCTAGTAGGTCTGCTCTTTAAACTTAATTACTCCTTTCTCCAGAATTATCCTCTGAGACACTTTATAACAATATGAACATTGAGGCTTAATGATGCTATTGGTTATAATTAGAATATATATATAGGAGATATGTTATAGAAATTTGTTTTAAATAAAAAGCCGTCAGAATGTTATTATAATTCATTGTTCTTGTTTTGGACTATAATATATGTTTGTATTATTGACTCAGAAATAATTAATCATTATTCGAGCAGTATTGCCCGAAAAGTATTTTTTATACCTACATATATTCGGGATCAAACGTTTAATTTCTAATGTTCTTTGCTCATTTTGTACATTTAATGTATTATTCTCTTGTATGTGTTGTAAACCTTCAGTTCAATAAAAGTGCTTTTTTTTTAAAGTAAAAAAAAAAAAACATCTAAAGACTATATTACTATTTGTACAATAAGTTTGTTACTCAATGTGCAAGCCTAGTTGTCTAAGGTGCTGATGGTACACCAATGCTATATAGCTTGTGTAGAACTTTTATCTGGGGGAATAGGCTTCATTTTAAAACGTGTATTTAAATTTTTACTAACAAGTATTGGTGCTAATAAATAATAAGCGGTTAATTACTCTCTTGCATATGATTTGTAATTAATAGACACTATATAAATCAGTTAGTTTATTTAAGCATTAAAAGAAAACCGAATAACCAATTAATTCTGAAGGGATAAATTTAAATGCAATCTCTTTAATATCTGAAAGTTTAGCTTCTGTTTTCAACTCTCGAAAAGGTGTACCTATAACATTTTGTTACAATGTTATTTTTCACAATGTTATAGTCAAATTGATGAAGAACTGTTTCTGTCAAAATACAAGCAATAGAAATAATAAATAAATGAAAAGTATAATCATTAATGAAAGATTCTTTATAATAACTTATATTCATTTTTATTCTACTTTTATATCATCGTGCATACTGAAAAGAACTATTTCGAAAAAAGAATTAAATGCAAAAGATGTACAACTTTTACATTTTAAATATGCATCACATATGTAAGATATATCACTTAAAAATAGGCAACCGATTTCATAAAATAGTAAACATATGTTTTTTTATATGCTTTAAAGAATTTGTTCCTGAATTCTAGGTAACTTTTTCAGCTGAAAGATATCAAAGACAGCAAAAAAGTGTCATTAGCTGTAACTTCTTTGACAGGAAGGTAAGGTTTTGCTAATCACAATAGAAGTGTTTGCTCTAGAGATTTCAAAGCTAGACCTTTGAGTCTGATACAAACAATAAGTACAAGGGAAAGCTACAAAGGAAAGCTACAAAGTAAGCTACAAAGAAAAAAGGCACAATTAGCAAACACTAATTAAGGTGCTAAGCCCAGTCGAAAAATTTATAATCAGCAGATTGTTTGTTATTGTCCATTACGCGCAAATATTGATGGCATTTTATTTAAAAAAAATTCTGACATTATCGGGAATGTCCGACGAAGAACAATAGACTAAAACAGTTTTAAATTAATGATAAATTACTATTGTATTTATGTCGAATCATTTATTGTCGTAGATAGATGATCTTTTTATCATCGATTGTAATCACCGATGATAAGCTTACAAACAGTGATTGAAATTTTTTCTACGAGGAAACTGTACACAAAGAGACTTTTGTTACAGAATAACCTGCTTTGACTATACTGAAAGCAAATAGATAATAGACAGAAATCGCTATATTATTTTAACACAATTTACAAAATAGGGAACTAACAACATCTTGTAGGGCTGGTAAAGGCACAGTATACAGAATAGGGAAGTAACAACATCTTATAGGACTGGTAAAGGCACAGTATACAGAATAGGGAAGTAACAACATCTTATAGGGCTGGTAAAGGCACAGTATACAGAATAGGGAAGTAACAACATCTTATAGGGCTGGTAAAGGCACAGTATACAGAATAGGGAAGTAACAACATCTTATAGGGCTGGTAAAGGCACAGTATACAGAATAGGGAAGTAACAACATCTTATAGGGCTGGTAAAGGCACAGTATACAGAATAGGGAAGTAACAACATCTTATAGGACTGGTAAAGACACAGTATACAGAATAGGGAAGTAACAACATCTTATAGGGCTGGTAAAGGCACAGTATACAGAATAGGGAAGTAACAACATCTTATAGGGCTGGTAAAGGCACAGTATACAGAATAGGGAAGTAACAACATCTTATAGGGCTGGTAAAGGCACAGTATACAGAATAGGGAAGTAACAACATCTTATAGGACTGGTAAAGGCACAGTATACAGAATAGGGAAGTAACAACATCTTATAGGACTGGTAAAGGCACAGTATACAGAATAGAGAAGTAACAACATCTTATAGGGCTGGTAAAGGCACAGTATACAGAATAGGGAAGTAACAACATCTTATAGGACTGGTAAAGGCACAGTATACAGAATAGGGAAGTAACAACATCTTATAGGGCTGGTAAAGGCACAGTATACAGAATAGGGAAGTAACAACATCTTATAGGGCTGGTAAAGGCACAGTATACAGAATAGGGAAGTAACAACATCTTATAGGACTGGTAAAGGCACAGTATACAGAATAGGGAAGTAACAACATCTTATAGGGCTGGTAAAGGCACAGTATACAGAATAGGGAAGTAACAACATCTTATAGGACTGGTAAAGGCACAGTATACAGAATAGGGAAGTAACAACATCTTATAGGACTGGTAAAGGCACAGTATACAGAATAGGGAAGTAACAACATCTTATAGGGCTGATAAAGGCACAGTATACAGAATAGGGAAGTAACAACATCTTATAGGACTGGTAAAGACACAGTATACAGAATAGGGAAGTAACAACATCTTATAGGACTGGTAAAGGCACAGTATACAGAATAGGGAAGTAACAACATCTTATAGGACTGGTAAAGACACAGTATACAGAATAGGGAAGTAACAACATCTTATAGGACTGGTAAAGGCACAGTATACAGAATAGGGAAGTAACAACATCTTATAGGGCTGGTAAAGGCACAGTATACAGAATAGGGAAGTAACAACATCTTATAAGACTGGTAAAGGCACAGTATACAGAATAGGGAAGTAACAACATCTTATAGGACTGGTATAGGCACAGTATACAGAATAGGGAAGTAACAACATCTTATAGGGCTGGTAAAGGCACAGTATACAGAATAGGGAAGTAACAACATCTTATAGGGCTAGTAAAGGCACAGTATACAGAATAGGGAAGTAACAACATCTTATAGGGCTGGTAAAGGCACAGTATACAGAATAGGGAAGTAACAACATCTTATAGGACTGGTGAAGGCACAGTATACAGAATAGGGGAGTAACAACATCTTATAGGACTGCGGTAAAGGCACAGTATACAGAATAGGGAAGTAACAACATCTTATAGGGCTGGTAAAGGCACAGTATACAGAATAGGGAAGTAACAACATCTTATAGGACTGGTAAAGGCACAGTATACAGAATAGGGAAGTAACAACATCTTATAGGGCTGGTAAAGGCACAGTATACAGAATAGGGAAGTAACAACATCTTATAGGGCTGGTAAAGGCACAGTATACGGAATAGAGAAGTATCGAATGAAAACCAATTGAAATAACGTGTTCAAATATTTAATTATCTATCATTTCTTTACATGATCGATAAGGTTGAGCCAGTCTGAGCAATTATTCTGCGCATTATTCATGTCCATTTGGCTTAGATATTATGCATGAGATCTCTGTTAGAGCATATTCTGTTTACTGTGAAGCTGCTAATGCTATTTACAGGCACACTGCATCTCAATGGAGTCTAATTAATAATTCAATGCTGCAAAGCTAACTGTAAAGGTATGACTCCATGTTAATTAGGCAACTGAATGTAAAGCTAATTGTAACTAAAAGGTGTTTCTATGATGCAAGGCATGCAACTTAACTCACATGCTCAAATATTTAAATAATAATTTTGATAAAGCCTAACGCAATTTATTTATATCTGTACGTACAAACTTATAAATAGGATTTTTTTCTGATAAGTGCTTTTTGGCCTAAGAGATAATTATTCATACTAGGTATTTATATTATTAAAGTGATATAGTAATTTCAACTGGAATATAATACCTACATGTTCACTAACGATCGCTATAAAATTTGTTTCTCATGAGATTTGATGTTTATAATTTATTACCTTCTGTTTCTGTTTCCCAATTACCAAACTCAGAAAGAGTCCGTCAAATACCAATTAGCCAAATGCCAATTTTGTATTCATATGTAGACAAGTGTGTACATTCAATATACAGACCTAGTTGTTTAATGTGATGACTGTACTTTGAATTAGGCATAAATTCTCTCCAGCAATTAGGGAGAGGCTTAATTAAAGTTCAGCCTTAGCTACTCCTGACATCTTCTCCTGTGGAGCTCTTTACCTACTTTTCGATTATTATATCCTAACAGTCCTTATTTGCTGTACTGTATTTTTATATAGGGTAAGTTATGAATTATAGGTCAGTACTATATCTTCGGTCGTATAAGAAAAAAATCGGGTTTGCAGAAATATTAGAATAGCACTGTGTAATAATAACAATTTTTATATTGTTTTCTCTTATATGACCGAAGATGTAGTACTGTCCGATAATTCGAAACTTACCCTAATCAACATTAAAATCAATTACCAAAAGAAATATCTCGTTGAAGCCAAAAGCAATATTGAAACAATCTATTCTGAAGTGATTTATTTATATGAAATCCCATTAAAATCAGAAAAAAAATCCTATTTTCAAAGCCCACGAAGGGTTTTTAATATCTACATAGATGATAATATTGAACAATCTAAAAATTACCTCTTTATAATGCTATTGTAAGTAACGTAGGGGCTTGACTACATTTCCCTTCAGATTGTCCATTCAAAAAAGTCCTATTGCTCTCAATCGAATAAATAATAACGTTCAGAAATCATTCAACACGTTCTATTTTCAGAATAGACAGAGTTCCCCGTTCTATTTTGTTGGTAGAACTTCAGTTCTATCATTTGCATACAAATTGAAATTAGGAGGGGTGCAACGTGGCAAAAACAGACAACTGAAATAGCAGTAAATACGAGAAACTACTGTCAATGGTAATTATTTGTAAATAGTATCGGTATGTTAAATAGCTTTATATTATATGCAGAATTGTTGTGTGAAAAATAATGAAAATTTTCGAATTTTACTTATTTGCATTGGAGCAAAATTATTTCTCATCATTCAATATATTATATTTCATGAAATAAATTCATACATTGATAAATAAGATTACGAAATGTATGCATTTGATTGAAGTAAAGAAAATATATATAAGTTAAATTATAAAGGAATTCTAGTGAGAAAGTGAAGATGAATTTGAATAAATTTATTTTGTACCTAGAATAAGTGATGACACAGCAGCTATTAGAATACATAGTATTATAATGTCATATTTGTTATATGACATTTTGATATGACGTACACAGTAGATGATATGACACAGTAGATGATATGACCCAGTAGATGATATGACCCAGTAGATGATATGACCCAGTAGATGATATGACACAGTAGATGATATGACACAGTAGCTGATATGACACAGTAGATGATATGACACAGTAGATGATATGACACAGTAGATGATATGACACAGTAGCTGATATGACACAGTAGATGATATGACACAGTAGATGATATGACCCAGTAGATGATATGACACAGTAGATGATATGACACAGTAGCTGATATGACACAGTAGATGATATGACACAGTAGCTGATATGACACAGTAGATGATATGACACAGTAGCTGATATGACACAGTAGATGATATGACACAGTAGCTGATATGACACAGTAGATGATATGACACAGTAGCTGATATGACACAGTAGATGATATGACACAGTAGATGATATGACACAGTAGATGATATGACCCAGTAGATGATATGACCCAGTAGATGATATGACCCAGTAGATGATATGACACAGTAGATGATATGACACAGTAGCTGATATGACACAGTAGATGATATGACACAGTAGATGATATGACACAGTAGATGATATGACACAGTAGCTGATATGACACAGTAGATGATATGACACAGTAGCTGATATGACACAGTAGATGATATGACACAGTAGATGATATGACACAGTAGCTGATATGACACAGTAGATGATATGACACAGTAGCTGATATGACACAGTAGCTGATATGACACAGTAGATGATATGACACAGTAGATGATATGACACAGTAGCTGATATGACACAGTAGCTGATATGACACAGTAGATGATATGACACAGTAGCTGATATGACACAGTAGCTGATATGACACAGTAGCTGATATGACACAGTAGATGATATGACACAGTAGATGATATGACACAGTAGCTGATATGACACAGTAGCTGATATGACACAGTAGATGATATGACACAGTAGATGATATGACACAGTAGCTGATATGACACAGTAGCTGATATGACACAGTAGCTGATATGACACAGTAGATGATATGACACAGTAGATGATATGACACAGTAGCTGATATGACACAGTAGCTGATATGACACAGTAGATGATATGACACAGTAGATGATATGACACAGTAATACCTAATTCTAAATATATCTTAGGAATAAAACGTAAACAATTTTAAATTTTCAAAGCTTTTATGTATGGACATGTGTGAGAAGCCAAATCATAGATGAATTGACTCCAGACGTACATAACTTCTATTGAATGTATAGCTTAGTTATAATTATATTTACGATATTCTTCCATCAGTATTTTTTTAACCGATGCTGGATAGCAGCATTTACCAGACTTTTTGCAGGTCCCCGACGCTGCCGGTCTAAGCCGGCAGCTCTAAGCCAACACTTCATATTATTTGATTGGGCACGAATAAATTAAACATTAAAAATTTGATAGAAAACCAATTCGAATATCAAAATCAGTAGTTCGGCTCGAAATCTGGACTGAAATCCGTCTCTACCCTGTGATTTTCTTAGGAAAATTTAATAACCGTTTCCAAAGGAGGTCTTGCTTGAAATTTGAATTCCTATTAAATTTTCTTTATTTACGGGACAATGATTAACCTTATTATAATTAAGTTATTAACCATAAATGTTATAATAAAATTAAGGTAATTAGTTTGGAGATAATTTGCAATCTAGAAGTTGAAAGATTTCGCACGTAGTGATGCTTCATCTCAAGCTCAATTATAAATTCTCAATATTAACATTACTTAATAATAAATTGATAGACTAAATGTGAAATAAGATAATAAATCTGAATTGTATTTAAAATCTCAATATCGTTAACGTAGTCAAATTCTTATATTCTCATATATGTCTCTCTCTCATGCATACTCATATTCGCATTAGATACTTAGAAAAGGAAGTAGATTAACTCCACGGTGTACCAAAATCTTGATTTAAAGGTCCTCTCCAGGCTCCGGGAAAAAAATGAGTTTATAACATAATATTATAGAACTAAGGTCTGTGATCATTATTATGCAAACCGCATACAATTCGGTTCTGTATATGTTTTATAATTTGTTTTTAAAGTTTTTTAATACTCTGTGAGCAACAATTGAGCGAATCACTAATCTGATGCTCAAGAAGAAGATTGTACACTCTTTGTTTTGATTACAAATTTGAATTTTATAAACAAACCATGCGTTTTCGACATTTATCTAAATTATTTTAGATATCAATTGTTTCCTAAAGTATATAAACGTTTCTATTATAAGTTTATTCAATTTTATACTTTACTCGAATATTAAATGGATTTATTGAACCTAATACCTAGTTGACAATCAAAACAAATGGTGTACATTCTTTTTCTTCAGGCTGAAAATTTCTTAAATTAGTAAGTCGGAAGTAAAGAAGGTTTTGTAGAGTTTCGATTATAAAAATCTTTGAAATCATATAAAATTAAATATATGCTACCAAATTCGATGCGGTTTGCAGCAAAATGATAAGAAACATTAGCCTCGTTGAATAAAGCAATAAAAATATTTGCTTGGAGGGGACCTTTAAGGAATCCTGGGTCGTGACGTCACATGAAGAACTAGTGGAAGGTTATATATAGATATAATTTCATTTCTCAAGACCTTGTATGTCTACTGTGTGATTCACTATAGAATCTGCGTAAGAAATAACCAGGTTTTGTATTCGTCTTTTAAGACTAAAAGAATCTAACGAATCGAAGCCAAAACGATATGTCAGATAGCAGATTCTAGCTCTATTTTCGAATTCATTTAGAGAAAAGCCTTGTATCCAGATGATGTCATTTCGATGCCGCATTGTTTACTGGTTTAGTTCTCCTACATCCCTACAAACAACGGTCTGTCGATTCGATGGAACAATCCATCGATTCGAGATCCCAGGGAATCGAAAAGAAATCGAATACGTTGTTTATAGGGATAGTTTGAATAAACCGTATAATTTAAACAAAATCATATTTATCATTTGAGTTCCACCTAGAATAATGATTTTTTCTAGAACAAACCTTACAAATATGCTAAATCCTAATTTAATCCTGATCTCAATCTTCTCTCTAATCTTTTATATTTCAATAATATTTGTATATCATTTGAGTCTATATTTCTATTCCAGTAAACACATCAAGGTTAACGTTGAGCCAATTCAGAACGAAACTCTGTGCCAACGTTGTTATTTCGGTCTCGGTGAATTGGGCCAGCAAAGGCCCGACGTTGGCCCACCTCACGGATGTCCACCGGCCCAGAACAATATAACCACGTATAAACGACTTATTGGTACTAGGATCATTAAACTGTAAACAGTATGCAATTAAGTTTAGCATGTACTTTGTTATTGGGTTTTTAAATTTTTAATACTCCGTGAGTATCAATTTTACGAAACACTAATGTGATGCTGAAAAAAGATTGTACAATCTTTGTTTTGATTTCAAATTTGAATTATATAAGCAAGCAATACATCTCGGCCTTTATATTAGATTTCAATTATTTCCTGAAGTATTTAAACGTTTCTATTATAATTACCTTCGCAATCTTGCGGAAGGTTATTTTTTCATCGGAATTTATTTATTTATTTATCATTTTATCATTCGCTTAACTGAAAAAGTGTTGAACCAAATTGCCTGAAATTTGGTGAAACGATTGGTCCATAACTAGTTACCTGCTGTTAGTCTTTTGGGAGTGACCCGGTCAAAGGTCAAGGTCACGGTCATTCATAACTCAAAAAGTATCGAACCATACTGCATGAAACTTGGTGGAACAATTGATCAATATGCAGGAACCATTTTGATATATTTTGGGAGTGATCGGGTCAAAGGTCAAGGTCATTTATAACTCAAAAAGTATTGTACCATATTGCATGAAACTTGGTGGGACGATTGGTTATTATCCAGTTAGCAGTTTCCTTAATTTTGGGAGAGAACGGGTCAAAGCGGAGGCGAAGGTATGCGCTCTACCGAGTGCACATAATCTAGTTTTATATAATATTATATCTTTACACGAATATTTAGGGATGACACCTGACAACAACAGCTCTCAAACCAAATAGAAGGACTTTGCTATCCTGAATCATAAGAACTACAACAATAACATTTCATGCCTGATTGATAAATAGACGGATCTGGGTGTCCTGTGTTCACTTAATTTTGTTCACGGCAATTATAGATAATTTGTTCACGGTAAGAATAGGTAAGTAACTTGACTGTCTCTGAAGTTGAATGAGTTATCGTATACCTAGTTCCACATTTTCGATCATTCATAAGATAGTCTAAGATAGAAAGAAGTAGGTATGTATCTAGCTACCTTCTAGCCTATTTATTTTAACTGGATACCAATTGGCCAGACTACAGGATACTGAGGATATGGAACATTTTTCAAAGACTCTGCGACAAATCTGAGCGGGAGCCCAACTTTAGAAAATGTATATCTCTGAGACAGTGAGACTGAGGGAGATCTTGAATTAATTCCTATGTTTAATTTACTATTCAGGGTCAAGCAGGTAAATTGCGGCCTACTAACTAACTGCGGCCTCTAACATCAGAAACGTCATATCTTCAAAACACTCGCTAAAAACATAAAGTAATAAATTATAGCATGCACTGCGCTGATTTTGATAGCTTAGTCATAGCTATGCAACATTTTTATGTAAATTCGGTTCAGATTGTTTAAGAGACTCTCCTGAGAGGACTGCAATTAAATTAAAAGGGCCGCAATTCACCTGCTTGACCCAGTCTGTATTTCATGGTAAATTCCACCTACTTGTTGCCAGTTGTCGGTGGAATTTTTTTCCATTGAAAATAATATTCTGACAAAGTCGGTGGGTTTTTACTTTTTAGCTATTTATTCCTGTTACCATTAATTTTTGGTAGGAAAAATCAAGACCTAAATAGTTGCTGGATAAACTTCACAACTTCATGCATCTCCAAGTAATAAAGCATGTCCAAACTCGCCATTTTAATGGCGAGTTTTTCCAAGTAAAATAGTATGTCTCATAAACTCGCCATTTGTCTCTCCAGCTCTTTCCAAAATTCAACAAATTCTCTCCAAAATGATCAAATTATCATTAATTCTCTCCAAAATAACATTGTAGCATAGGAGAAAAATAGATAAAACTCGCCATTTGCAATTGAAGGGCTCAAAATAACTGTCACAAACTCGCCATTAAAATGGCGAGTTTGGACATGCTTTATTACTTGGGAGTTTTTGACAGTTATTTTGAGCCCTTCAAATGCAAATGGCGAGTTCTATCTATTTTTCTCCTATGCTACAATGTTATTTTGGAGAGAATTTATGAAAATTTGATAATTTTGGAGAGAATTTGTTGAATTTTGGAGAGAGCTGGAGAGACAAATGGTGAGTTTATGAGACATACTATTTTACTTGGATGCATCTTTAACTTTTTTCTTTTGCAAACTGGTATGTAACCAGTTTGCAGAAACTGGTAAATTGTTTGTAGCCAGTCTGTATTTGGTGCTCAAAATCCAAGTAATATTGTATGTCTCATAAACTCACCATTTGTCTCTCCAGCTCTCTCCAAAATTCAACAAATTCTCTCCAAAATGATCAAATTATCATTAATTCTCTCCAAAATAACATTGTAGCATAGGAGAAAAATAGAAAAAACTCGCCATTTGCAATTGAAGGGCTCAAAATAACTGTCACAAACTCGCCATTAAAATGGCGAGTTTGGACATGCTTTATTACTTGGCTCAAAATTCCACTGACTTTTTGAAAAAACTGAAAAAATCCACCTTAAATTTCCAGTAATTTGGCTGATCCACCAACATTTCACCCAGTCTGAAAAGTACAGGATTTGTGGATTAATCCTGCACCCAAGCCATACTATTTTACTTGGTATAAACTATAAAGATGGGAAATGATTAGAAAATTGTTGCCATAAATCAGGAATTTAATTTCAAGGCCTCGGACAATAGTTGCTGGGTTAACTTCACAACTTCATGCATCTTTTGCAGACTGGTTCTTATGTATTATGTAACCATTAATTTAGCTGCGGTAGATTCTGAATCTGCTACTGAGAGTCGGAGAGTAACTGCCTCTCAAATTAAATCTCTGTGGAAAAAGAGACTCATTATGCAGAGTGGCCAAATTGCCAATGGGCAATTAAATTACGTTTTTCCTTATATGATCGAAAATGTGTAACTGTCTGATAACTCGTAACTTCAGTAGCTATCATACTGTATGTCTGCTCAGTGCTATGGGACTCACATCCTCATTAAAGATTAAACTGAAAGAAACCAGTCCAGTGGTCCTGGTCCACTCTGTATTTTATGCACTGAACTCCTCTGACTTTTCCAAAATTCTGTAAAATATCCTTCAAAATTTCTCCTTATTCTGGCTAGTCCTCCAAAATTTTTCCAATTTCCCCTGCCAAAATTAATGGTAAATGGTAATATGTGATGAATAGCTAAAATTCTTCTGACATTGCAGGAATAGGTTACAGGTATTCATTTTAGAGATTTGAATAGTCCTCTGACATGTCAGAGGAATTTACCATCAATTACAATCTGGCAAAGGGTGAAGGACCAATTGCAGTATACCATGTTTCAGAGGACAACTGTGTGAGCCAAAATTTCTCAAAAATCAGAAATTTGAGCCTAGCCAATTTATGATAATTAAGTGAGGATTTAAAGCTAAAATTAACATGGGGAAAAAAAGGAATTAATTAAAATTATTATTAATTAAAGTTGACCCACTCTGAAATATCCTAGATGGCTGATTTAAAGGTTCAAATTTATAATCATAAACTCTCCAATTATACACCATTTGGCATTCACCAGTATATTGCCATTAGACCATTCTCAAAAGTAACACAATTTCAGGATTAATCCTGTGCCCAAGTCCTATTTAATTCCTATTTTCCCATGTTATAACTTATAAGTGTTATGCGATGCCCAAATCTTCAATCTGTAGAGTCTTTGAGACATTCTTTTCAGACTGGTCCTGCCAGTCGGGCCAGAATGTATTTCATGGAATCACGAAAAATTCCACGGTTCCACCGGGCACCGACTTTGACTTGTCGGTGGAATTTTTCCCCCATTGAAAATAATATTCTAGTAAAGTCTATGGATTATTAGCTATTTATTCATTTATTCCTATGTTGGTATGATAATGTTAAACTTGCCATCAATTTTTCTGTAGATAAATTGAGAAAATGTTGGTGGATCAGCCAAATTATTGGAAATTGTTTTTTGATTTTTTCAGTTCTTTGGAAAAGTCTGTGAAATTTACTATTTAGTGCACCAAATACACACTAGAAATATTGCAATTTCAAGGGCAAGGCCTCAATTGTCTAGGAGATTACCAAATAAACTTTCACAAATTCACCCATCTTTTACAGACTGGGAGTATTTAATATTTAGCCCAAGTATTCCATCTGTTAGAATGTTGGGTTGCCTGCATCAGTACTGGTTGCCATGATTTAGAGGCTGGCAAACTTTGAGCCAAAATTTCTTGAGTTTTTACCCACTCAGCTCAATTAGTTCACAACTTTCCATTCTGCATAAACAGGCAAAGAGTTTGTTGAGAATTGAGATGTCATCTAATTTTCTGTTCACAGTTGAAATAATGTATATACATAAATTAATTCAAAATTGTTTGCAGAGATTGGAGAATGTCTCCCATATTCTGTAAACTTGAGAAGCTTTTAAGCCAATTAGACATATTGTGAGATTTGGCCTTTTGAATTGTATGCCAATTTTTTGACTCTGAAACATGGCCTGCATCCTCCTGACATCTCCCGTAATGTCGGCTGTTTGCTAAGATTTAGTTTAATTGTCATTAAGTCAGCTGGCAGAATATTAGATATTTTAAACTTCTGTGTGGACAGAAGAAAACAGAGGGCAAATTCTTGGTGAATACTTCTACCAGTTTCTGCAGTCTGGTCATGAAGATTCCACTGGTATAACCGTCTAAACATTAAAGGATGGACTAGGTTTCTTTTTTAATGTAAAGCTCACCGAGAACAAAAGGCATCTCTTTACTCAACTCGATGAATAGAATGTATAAATCCGAGCCAGTTTGTATTAGATTGTAAATTTGTGTGATAACTCTGGAATTTTTTTAAATGAATTTTCTAAGATAGTTACTGATTAGTTAATAATGTGCAGTGTACTTGATAATGTGCAGTGTACTTGATAATGTGCAGTGTACTTGATAATGTGCAGTGTACTAGATAATGTGCAGTATAGTTAATAATGTGCAGTGTAGTTGATAATGTGCAGTGTAGTTAATAATGTGCAGTGTACTTGATAATGTGCAGTGTACTTGATAATGTGCAGTGTACTAGATAATGTGCAGTATAGTTAATAATGTGCAGTGTAGTTGATAATGTGCAGTGTACTTGCTAATGTGCAGTGTACTTTATAATGTGCAGTGTACTTGATAATGTGCGGTATAGTTAATAATGTGCAGTGTACTTGATAATGTGCAGTGTAGTTAATAATGTGCAGTGTACTTGATAATGTGCAGTGTAGTTGATAATGTGCAATGTACTTGATAATGTGCAGTGTACTTGATAATGTGCAGTGTACTTGATAATGTGCAGTGTACTTGATAATGTGCAGTGTACTTGATAATGTGCAGTGTACTTGATAATGTGCAGTGTACTTGATAATGTGCAGTGTACTTGATAATGTGCATTGTACTTGATAATGTGCAGTGTACTTGATAATGTGCATTGTACTTGATAATGTGCAGTGTAGTTAATAAGGTGCAGTGTAGTTAATAATGTGCAGTGTAGTTAATAATGTGCAGTGTAGTTAATAATTTGCAGTGTAGTTAATAATGTGCAGTGTAGTTATAATGTGCAGTGTAGTTATAATGTGCAGTGTAGTTAATAATGTGCAGTGTAGTTAATAATGTGCAGTGTAGTTAATAATGTGCAGTGTAGTTAATAATGTGCAGTGTAGTTAATAATGTGCAGTGTAGTTAATAATGTGCAGTGTAGTTAATAATTTGCAGTGTAGTTAATAATGTGCAGTGTAGTTATAATGTGCAGTGTAGTTATAATGTGCAGTGTAGTTAATAATGTGCAGTGTAGTTAATAATGTGCAGTGTAGTTAATAATGTGCAGTGTAGTTAATAATGTGCAGTGTAGTTAATAATGTGCAGTGTAGTTAATAATGTGCAGTGTAGTTATAAGGTGCAGTGTAGTTAATAATGTGCAGTGTAGTTAATAATGTGCAGTGTAGTTAATAATGTGCAGTGTAGTTAATAATGTGCAGTGTAGTTAATAATGTGCAGTGTAGTTAATAATGTGCAGTGTAGTTAATAATGTGCAGTGTAGTTATAAGGTGCAGTGTAGTTATAAGGTGCAGTGTAGTTAATAAGGTGCAGTGTAGTTAATAATGTGCAGTGTAGTTAATAATGTGCAGTGTAGTTAATAATGTGCAGTGTAGTTAATAATGTGCAGTGTAGTTAATAATGTGCAGTGTAGTTAATAATGTGCAGTGTAGTTATAATGTGCAGTGTAGTTATAATGTGCAGTGTAGTTATAAGGTGCAGTGTAGTTATAATGTGCAGTGTAGTTAATAAGGTGCAGTGTAGTTATAAGGTGCAGTGTAGTTAATAATGTGCAGTGTAATTAATAATGTGCAGTGTAATTAATAATGTGCAGTGTAGTTAATAATGTGCAGTGTAGTTAATAATGTGCAGTGTAGTTAATAATGTGCAGTGTAGTTAATAATGTGCAGTGTAGTTAATAATGTGCAGTGTAGTTAATAATGTGCAGTGTAATTAATAATGTGCAGTGTAGTTAATAATGTGCAGTGTAGTTAATAATGTGCAGTGTAGTTAATAATGTGCAGTGTAGTTAATAATGTGCAGTGTAATTAATAATGTGCAGTGTAGTTAATAAGGTGCAGTGTAGTTAATAATGTGCAGTGTAGTTATAATGTGCAGTGTAGTTAATAATGTGCAGTGTAGTTAATAATGTGCAGTGTAGTTAATAATGTGCAGTGTAGTTAATAATGTGCAGTGTAGTTAATAATGTGCAGTGTAGTTAATAATGTGCAGTTTAGTTATAAGGTGCAGTGTAGTTAATAAGGTGCAGTGTAGTTAATAATGTGCAGTGTAGTTATAAGGTGCAGTGTAGTTAATAAGGTGCAGTGTAGTTAATAAGGTGCAGTGTAGTTAATAATGTGCAGTGTAGTTATAAGGTGCAGTGTAGTTATAATGTGCAGTGTAGTTATAATGTGCAGTGTAGTTATAAGGTGCAGTGTAGTTAATAAGGTGCAGTGTAGTTAATAATGTGCAGTGTAGTTAATAATGTGTAGTGTAGTTGATAATGTGCAGTGTAGTTATAAGGTGCAGTGTAGTTAATAATGTGCAGTGTAGTTAATAAGGTGCAGTGTAGTTAATAAGGTGCAGTGTAGTTAATAATGTGCAGTGTAGTTAATAATGTGCAGTGTAGTTAATAATGTGCAGTGTAGTTAATAATGTGCAGTGTAGTTAATAATGTGCAGTGTAGTTAATAAAGTGCAGTATTCCTTGTGTATTCTCTTTGAAGAAGGGTCACTTGTTTGGGCCTCACTCCCAGGAAGGAGGAGAGAGCTCTTTCTGTGAATGTGCTCTGCCATGATAAGTTTAGTGTTGGGGTGTCTTCTTCCTTGGAGTGTCAGCTGGTTGTGTGAGTGAAGTAACACGTGACGATCAATCTGTTTTTGCAGTACTGTTAGTTTCTGGCGGTGTTTTTTAGGCGTTATGTATTCAAGCGTCTATGGAGGACAGTTTGTTGGCGGAAACCTTTAGTTAGTTTATATTCAGCCAGTTTTAAAAAGAGTAAATTTATGTTCGAAAATTGTTGGTATTTGGTATTCTATTATTCTGAACTGAGCAATTAAAGATGTCTGTCCCTGATGACAGAGAGCTAGAGGGGGAAGTTTCCAGCTCATACTCACCCTTGAGGAAAACTCTGTGGCTGTACGTGTCTAGATCCCAGGGCTAAACTTTGGTCGCGTCAACACATAGTGAGGAAGGGGTCAATGAGATTTTCGTGCCCAGATTGGGCTAGTCTGCCACAAAGGATAAGCTCTCTTCTGGGCGGTGCAGTGTTCTTATTTAGGTCCAGTGTGCTTAGTTAGGTACTTTGTACTTAATAAATAAGGTCCAGTGTATATAATTAGGTCCAGTGTACTTAGTTAGGTACAGTGTACTTAGTTAGGTACAGTGTACTTAGTTAGGTACAGTGTACTTAGTTAGTTACAGTGTACTTAATTAGGTACAGTGTACTTCATTAGGTACAGTCTACTTCATTAGGTACAGTGTACTTCATTAGGTACAGTGTACTTCATTAGGTACAGTGTACTTCATTTGGTACAGTGTACTTCATTTGGTACAGTGTACTTCATTAGGTACAGTGTACTTCATTAGGTACAGTCTACTTCATTAGGTACAGTGTACTTAATTAGGTACAGTGTACTTAATTAGGTACAGTGTACTTAATTAGGTACAGTGTACTTCATTATGTACAGTGTACTTAATTAGGTACTTTGTATACTTTACTTGATTAAATGCAATATACCCAATTAAATTCAGTGAACCTAATAAGGTACACAAAGGACAGTCCTTCAATTTTCTCTTCTGTCCTTCTCTTTTAATGAAATTAGAAGGGACACTAATTGTCCCTTATCTCTATAATCATTTATACAATAAGAGCTGTAAATAATTACAGTGTTACAGTAAAGCCGATGATACACTAGAAGCAATTGCTGCATTGGTTGCAGTACGCTTTTCATGCATGCACTCATGGAGACAGGGTGCACCTGATACACTACAGTTTTTACCACAGCAGTCATCACGTTGAGAATTTGAGTCTTGTTCACTCAAAACGGGGCAACACCTTCCCGTTCAACCGCTGCAGCCGCACTGAATGCTGTCCTGAAACAGATGATACACACAAGGTTCATAGACTATAACAGGTTAAACGAATGGGTAAAAAATTGCCATTGAGAAAACAACATTTTCTGTTTTCCTTCTTGAATGTCTCTTAAACGGTAGATTAAACTCGGGCGTGAGTCAGAATAGAATTCTTTAGAATTTAATAATCTATCGAATGGTATAAAAGATATTTCAAAGAAATGGTTATTACCACTGTTAAAAGAACAAAAAGCTAACTGCTATTCACGTCGTTGTCCGTTGATTAATGGGCACTGGTCAACATTTTCATCCGCTTTAATTACTGTAGCTAAAAGCCTAAAATAAGAACAAACCTAATATTGCAATAATAAAATAAGAAATAAACAATGTAAAATGTCAATTATTTGTAACATAGGTTTTATAGATTTTAATCTAAAGAATAGGTTTTCATCTAAAGAATTTGTAGACTCAGCTCTTAGTAACACTTCGTACTATTTCTATTCGTTTAACCTGTTATAGTCTATGAACCTTGGATACACTAGCAGCAATTGCTGCATTGGTCGTGGCTCGCATTCATGCAGCCCGCCAAATGGTAGCTTCGGGAGGTTCGGATGGCGATTCAGAAGTTGGTAAAGTTCAGTTGAGATTTTGCCAGGGCCAGGATAGAAATGTCGCGCCTACCGAGCTAAGATTACATCCTACAGCTAATTTGTTGAGTCTAGGAGTATTAGGAATGAGATATAGATATTTTACTGGTTCTATGCACATGCGCAGTAGCTAATGTCTATAATGGCATTTCTGCAAACCAACCAACAAAGAAATTCGTAAAAATTCTAATGAGCAGATGAATAAATTCATTTAATCATGGTGTTACAGTGTCCTTTATTGAAATTTGGTAAAGTTGGTAACCCTAAGTACGTTCACTGTACCTACCTAAACAGGTGCACTGTACCTAATTAAGTACAGTAATTCTAATTTGCACTTATAGTTTAATGCAAAAATATTTTGAGAAAAAAGTACAAATTTAATAGGTATTATACCGAGCCAGTGACATAATTAAGCTCCGTTTCGACCCGTTAATTCTTCCGATTCGATGTTCTTACGCATAAGGAAATGGTGGCTAAACTAATCTTGCGGAAGGTTTTTTTTATCTTTTAAAGCAATATGTGTATTTTATATAACCATTTAAATTCACAAAATTAAAAAGCCCTTGGTATATCACCGTATCAGTCAGAATATCTTTCGATTCCGTCCTTTAGATCTTTTGAAATGAAGCCGTAATATGGAGTTTTTTGCACCCAGTAGTTTTTTCTTCTGCTCACTTCATGATGTTTAATGACTTAGCAGGGGAATTATATCGGGGCTATCACTGAGTATATCTAAGTATGGAGGTAGCAAGTAAAAGGATGACAGAAGTTGGAAGGTAGGCTGGTAGTTACTGACCTATATAGCATACAACTTTATTAGGAGCGTCTCAAACGAACATCCTCTCCCTTCCGTTCATTTTGCTAAACTGACTGGCTTGGGGTAGTGACAACTTTTGGTATCATTTGGGCCGCTGCTACGATACCTCCATATTTAAATAAACTTCTGGTAACTATATTTAATAATAAATAGCTAAATTTAAAATAATCTTGCAAGCTCAGTTTCGGTCCGTTTTGCCTCCGTTTCGGTAATCGTGCTCGCCCATTAGCTAGTTACTACCTAAATTCTAATAATAAGTTATTGCATAATATTAAGTTATTACCTAACAATAAGTTATTGCCTAATTATAAATTTCTACCTATTATTTCTATCGAATTATTCATCTCTACCTATTAGGTACTACCTACTTTTTAACGTATGATGATGGTTTCTAACCTTCCTCTTTTGATTGTAGCTTTACATATTTTTGTTTATTGCAGATTCAATTCTTATTCAACATTTGGAAAAAATCAAATTAGTATAAATTTAATTTCAAGTTTGACTATTTTTGAGGAGATTCGAAGGCTGGTAAGTACTAGCTAAATGACGAAATTGTGTCTTTTTATTCTTATTAGTTTGTAAGTATTTAAATTTCTTACCCTAATTTTCTATTGCAGGTGATATACCATGGCATCTGACGGTTATGAAAACATTCTAATTGCGGAAGGTGAATTGAAGGAACTCTTAGAAGGGGGTGGGGAAATACAAATTAGTGTTGCGTTGAGTTCAGACCCAGGTCCTAGTTCAGTCCCAGGCCCTAGTGCAGACCCAGGCCCTAGTTCAGTCCCAGGCCCTAGTTCAGTCCCAGGCCCTAGTTCATCCAATGAGAAAAACAAGAGTAAAAAAAGTAGATGGATATGCGAATTCTGCAACCGCGGATTCTCCAATTCTTCTAATCTGAAATCTCATTTAAAGATCCATGAAGGACAGAAAGAGTATAAATGTGACAGTTGTGATTTGAGTTTTGTCCAACATTCTAACCTGAAATCTCATAAAAGAATCCACACAGGGGAACGACCCCATAAATGCAGGTTCTGTGAAAAACGCTTCATCAGAACGACTCATCTGATAGAACATGAACGCATCCACACGGGAGAGAAGCCTCATGCGTGTGATCAATGTGATCAACGCTTTGCTAGCTCTACTCTCCTCAAGAATCATTTCAACAGGAAGCATAAGAATAAACCAAAAGAAGAAGAAAAACCGTTTATTTGCCGCATATGTGATATAAGATTTAAAACTCGTGCTGACATACTGAAACATTTAGATTTTCATAGATCTCAGAGAAGGTATAGATGCCCAGACTGTTTTATGGCTTTCAAAAGAGAAGAGGACTGCAAAGCACACCATAAGCAGGAACACAAGAATGTGAAACCTTACCTATGTGGCTGTTGCTTCTCCAAGTTTAAAACTTACGAGCAATTCCTGAAGCACATGGATGATGTTCATCCAGAAGTTCCATCAGATGATGAGGAAGAGCAATATGTAAAGGTTAAACAGGAAATTAAAACAGAGATAATGGAAGATTTTGAAGAACAATCTTCTAGTAGTGGAGTGAATCAATTTACCTCTCAGGTTATGAACCCTGGTATGGGAATTAGTGGAGTGGACCAAATTACTTCTCAGCTTACAAACACAGGAATGGGAATCAGTGGAGTGGACCAATTTACTTCTCAGGCTATGAACACAGGAATGGGAATTAGTGGAGTGGACCAATTTACCTCTCAGGTTATGAACCCTGGTATGGGAATTAGTGGAGTGGACCAAATTACTTCTCAGCTTACAAACACAGGAATGGGAATTAGTGTAGTGGACCAATTTACTTCTCAGGCTATGAACACAGGAATGGGAATTAGTGGAGTGGACCAATTTACCTCTCAGGTTTCAAACTCAGGAATGGGTCAACTTACCTCTCAGGTTACTCACACAGGAATGGGAATTGGTGGAGTGAACCAATTTACTTCTCAGCTTACAAACTCAGGAATGGGAATTAGTGGAGTGGATCAATTTACCTCTGAGGTTATGAACACAGGAATGGAAACTGGTGAAGTAGAAGTGGAGCAATTTAGCTCTGATGTTTCAAACTCGTGCTTTAAAGTCACTCCTATTCAACCCATCATTTCTAGTGTAAATACTGAGGCACAACATACGATTAACGTTTCGAATCCTACTATCACTAATAATGATGCGATTGATCTAAGCTTTCTCGATTCCTATTTTGACGATACTGGCAATTATAAAGGATTACCCTAGGGCTTTGTTCCTCAACATGAGGTCTTAGATTATGAGCCCGTAGACTTCATTTATAATCACCTTATGCAATCACCGGTGCTTGTATCCCTTTTCTTCAGTTTCCTTGATAAGTGAGCATTTATGAGCGTTTTTCCAGTCCAATGTATTTAATATTTTTTAACGTCAATGTCGTTCTAATACTGATTTTGCTCTATAATTGGTGCTATATCATGTATGATGGTACTATATGAGTTAGATCTTGTTAAACTAGACACTTGAACATTTCAATTGAAATTAGTTAATTATTCAGAATTACCACATCCAGCCTTTAGTAAGAATTGTGATATTTCAGTAAATTTGCATTTGAAACATTCCATTATCACTTATAAAAAATTGCCTAATTGAATGAACAATTTTAATGTACTTACTTTCCTGCTGTATCTTTTTAATAACAACAATTTCTGTTTTTATTTCTGGACAATAATATGAAATTTCTCTGTATATTTTTTTTTTCATGTATCTAATTGGTGACAATGATTTCAACAATTCATTGTTTCTCAAAAACAAATAGATTTCAATTTTAATGAGTTCATCCAAGATTGCAGCTCACACATACGATTAGATTTTTCAAAATGTGCCCTGATCTTCCTTCTTTTGGTCTTTGAATCAAATAAAGAAAATTCCAATAATTTATCGTGTTATTTCATTCTAAAAGGCGTTCCTTTTGAGTTGCTTCCTTTCCAAGACAAGCTAATTATTTGTAGGAGAGAGTGAAATTATTAAAAGTAGAAGTCTTAAAATGCTTAAGTAAGACGAGAGCTCGAAATCTTCTTGTTCGCGAGAAGGCTTTCAGAATATGTTAGTTGATGAGGGCATCGTAAGGATCGAGACTATCTGGAGTCATCCTCTGTGTGAGAATTTTTTCTTCGTCAACCTGGGGGCTCCAGGGGCTCTATCCTGAAGCTGTTTGTGGTGAATAGGATGGCGTTCATTGGGCCTCGAACTGTCTAAATTTAGATGCTCTTCAACTACGAGGTCTTAGATTTTGTGTTATAGGTAGACTCGTAGGCTTCATTTACTATTACCTCTTCATTTTCCTCTTATATTTTTGTGTTAGGTAGACTCGTAGGATTAATTTATTACCAACTCTTCATTTTTTCTTCGATTATGTGTTAGGTAGTCTTGTAGTTTTCATTTACTATCACCCCTTCATTTTCCTCTTAGATCCGTGAGTTTAGCCACCGGTGCTTGTGTATCTTTTTATCTTCATATATGTACTTGGGAGTATATAATTTTAGCTCAATTTAAAAAGGTCAACTTCAAATTAAAATTAATTAAATCTATTGGCAATATACACAAAATGGCATTTCAAGTTTCTATTTACAGTTCTGTTTTTAAAGGGCCGTACACACGCAGGGCTTATAAGTCTTTCCACCAGACTTTTTGCTAAGCTCCTCCTACTTTTTCCACGAGACTTATGAATTATATAAGAAAAAATGTTACAATTGTTATTTCATTTAGTTGACATCTATGATACATACCTGCAGGTATCATGGATACCAACTAAAATAACTAATTATTATATCGTTTTTTTCTTATATTCTCGTATAAAAAGTAGGAGGAGCTTAGCAGAAAGTTTGATGGAAAGAATTAAAAAAAACCTACGTGTGTACGGCCCTTAACAGTGACATCTCTGTAAATAATTCCAATGGATGAATTCTTTCCCCGTAACGAATAGAAGGAAAGCCATTGAAACTTTTTCTATTTGCCGCTTGATTTCATTTGAAATTTATTTACTTTAAAGACTTTCGGAAGTCCTATCTGGAAGTATCTGGAAACTGTCTACAGTTGATGAAAGAGGCCATTCACAAAAGAGAATCTGGCTGTAAGTTAAACCCTGTCGGTAAATTGCATTGGCTCATCGACGATTCATTGTGCAGAAGCACTCGTAGTAGACTAACCTCTTACTATACTAACCTTGTGTTAGACCTAACTGTTCTTGAAACTGTACCGGAAAAACATCGTACTAAAAAGAACACAAATTTTGTCACCTGACGTTATTCTATCATGAATATTACAAAGAGTTAATAATTAGAAAAATAAGTTCGATATAATTTCCTCTTCAAACAATGCCTTATATTTTATTATCTTCCGTTTTTGGGTAAAAATATTTATTTTCTTCATGGATGAGTCTGTGCTAATAAAATTATTTTGAAGAATTACAGAAAACTAGTTAATTTTGATTGATAAAAAAAATGACAAAAATATTTGGTACTTTCCTGTTGTCACCCCGCCACTTCCGCTATGTCATTCCCCTCAAAATTATCATTGTAGTCACATTAACTTTTATAAATAATCAAATAGAGCTATCGAAATATCTAAGTCACCGCTTCACGTCTACATATGTAGAAAACAGAATTGGTCAAGTGCTATAGTATAAAAAAAAGTTTTATATAAGACCCACACAACTTGGAACAAAACTCTGGTCTACTACAAGGATTTGCTGTATACCCATACACACTTCTTTATGAAAATACACCTACAGTCACACTCTTTCTACCTATACAATTACACAAATAAATCACTTCATAGACCTGATACATCTTCAAACAGTTTCATGCTTGTTGGTTCTATACGGTGCTAGGACAATTCGTAGCGGACATTTCTTGGCGCCATATTTTCCATTTCGCACTATTTATTATCTATACTAATAATTTCCTTAGTGTGTTCATTTATTTGGTGTCCGCTTTTATTCGATTGGTTTTAAACATGAAGAATGTAACTATGATACGCACGGGAATATATGAAGAGTTTGGTTCCAAAACGCTATAAATCCATTTTGATCAATTTGAGTTAAAATGTGTTTTCTTTACCAAGAAAGTACAAAGATGAAAACCACTATTTTCTGTTTCAATCATTCACATAGCATATTGAGGTTATAATAACATAAACAATTCAAATCCACAATACCGACGAAATACAATATTGATTTAGGTGGAAACTCATTTTTTTCAAAAGTGGCGTTTATCGCGTTTTGGAACCAAACTCTTCATATTGACTTGATATTTAAATATCATGTTTCTATCAAATATTTGAATGTATTTTATCTATAAAATAAATTAGACTATGCAGAAAATTTAATTTCATTTGAATTCGTTAAAAGTAACTTAATAACGGGGAATAAATTATTGATATTGATGATGACCCGTTATTTTTGACGGGAAAGTACACTAGTTATTGAATAATCTCCTGTTTCATTTCACCAAGAAATTAGTCAAACTTTCCATTTCTTCTAAATCTTCCAAATAATAAATGATTCAATATGTACAAAGCTTGGTATCTACAATACAAAATAATTTTTTGATGAATTCTAATCTTCCATTATTTGAAATAAATTATTAAACATTTTGAAATAAATGATTAAACAATTGAAATAAATTATTAAACATTTGAAATAGATTAAAATGATTAATTAATAAATTAATATCAAGACTTGGTATCAACAATACGAGTAATTTGTACAAACCCAAGAACCTCAGATCGAACAAACTCAAAATTTTAAAAATTGTGTTTGATTAATATAGTATTAATATTATAGTAAACATATATAAAATTGACCGCGACGAATTGTCCGGACACGGTTATATACACATACACAACTACACACACTCATACCTTCAGCAAACTCCCATACCTACACCTACATCACACGTACACCTACACTCCAAATTCCTAGCATTAAAAGGACTAGTCGAAGGATCATTAATTTTATTCCAAATGTATGCAGGAATTTGCAATTACCGAACAATGCAACTACAGGAAACTACAGCAGCCAATTGCAATAAAGAACCTTGTTAGATTGTTAGTAACTATTCATTGATGGTGATACACTACACTGTTTAAAATACATTTTATAATTACAGTTAAAATATGTTAGAGGGAAAAGGGTCAAGTTCAACGGATTGTACGGTTTTGTAGACTCAGCGTTGAAGAATTTTATTTAACTCATACTTTCAAATTGACTATCCAATTCATCATCAGGAGAAGTAGATAAATTAGAAAGAAAACTAAGGCCTAATATTATCACCTAAAGTAAATATGATACCGACCTACTATATTAAAAGTTCTATTAACATATTAAATAAATTATCAATTCTAAAAAAATTAAAAGTGATAATATAGCTTGATTTGAAACCAATAAAAATTAAGGTAAAAACTCCTTATAATTCTTATTAAAAAGCTGTTTATCGTAGAAACTGTTTCGATCTTATAAGAAATTTAATTTATTTGACATATATTTTAATTCAATCGTTCTATCCTTTTTCTTATATGATCGAAAATGTGGAACTACCCGATAACTTGAAACTTACCCTAGTGTAAAATGCATCTCAGCATAAATAATTCAACACTATTTAAATTAAAAACGTACTTCACTCATTAATATATATTAAACCGTTTATTGTAGATAATAGCTGGTTTTATTTTCGTACAGGATATTTTATAATTTATTGCAGGAAAACATTTTAATTATCCAAACCCTATATTGAATATAAATCAAATAAATGTTCATCGTTGCATATCGAATAAAAATATAATTCTAATAATAGCTTCTAATTGACTCTTTTCGAGAATAATTCCTTATTATTTTATATTAAGGGAACCGTATCCCTAGAAATTTTTTTTAACTAATATACAAATTAAAAAATTTCAGGGTTGATGCTTACTTATTTCCAAATGTGAAGGAAATTATATGAACAATATCACCGTTAGTTCATTCCTAAGTTCACTCTACTCTGCATCATTTAATCGCATTATTTATTCACTTCTTTGATTTCTAGATTATCCTATGTTTGTATCGCAAAAACATTGAAAGTTTGGCCTTAGAGTTTAGCATGAAGGGAAGAAAAGACAGTTCTAAACCACAAAGTCTTGGTTAGCTCTTTGGGTTTGACTTAGGAACAATTGCTAGAATTCAGCCGAGAAATTAGTAGTCGCATAATTTCTTCTTGCCAATTGATAGCATCTCTGAATTTGAACTGAAAGCTTGAATAATTAAAAAATTATTTAACTAAATTCTACGTAATTTATTTCTAATATTTCATTAATTATTAAACTAAAAAAAACTAACTAATATTTCACTATATATCTCAATCTTACAAAATTTACAACTAATATTTTACTAATTATTAAACTAAAGACATTGGAGTTTACAATGAAGATTTTATTAATTAAAAACTAAACACTGCGGAATTTACAACGAAGATTTTATTAGTTAAAAACTAAACACTACGGAATTTACAACGAAGATTTTATTAATTTTCAAACTAAAGTCTACGGAATTTACAACTAATATTTTATTAATTAAAAACTAAACACTGCGGAATTTACAACGAAGATTTTATTAGTTAAAAACTAAACACTGCGGAATTTACAACGAAGATTTTATTAATTTTCAAACTAAAGTCTACGGAATTTACAACTAATATTTTATTAATTATAAAACTCAAGTCTACAGAAGTTAAAATTTCACTAATTAGAAAACCTAAGCTTCAAAATTGACGAAGAATTAATGTTATACAAATTATAATACTAAGATTCAAATGCTTATCCATACCAGTTCTCACTCCAGCGCAGAATTTCTGACAGGAACATTTGCAATTTCTACGACTGTAGCTGTTATTTGGACGAGAACACGATTTTGAGAAGAGAATGTCCGTGTTTTAGGGATAGCACCTCAATTTACAAAACAATTTCACCGTTGTAGATTCAAGTAAGAGTCTACGTGAATATTGTAGTTAGAAGGCCTTGACTCAAATTAAACGATGCATTCGTTACATAATTATTTTAAGTACTAGTGAAGAACCTGTTGTTCATCTGTGGAAAATTCAATTATTATTATGGTTTAAATTTAGAAGCTAGTATGTATTATCAATACATATATACTGATTTAGCCGAATTATTTCCAACTTTCAGAATTCAAAAATTATAATTTAAAAGAATTATTACCATTTAGTGTGACCCGTAGCCATGATCACAAATTATTAGTTTTTCCATTCAATGAGTGTTTCTTGAAAAAGTGTGACAGACGGACAGACGTACGCGGTTCTTATTATAGGGTCTAGGAAAATTGATCGAAAACAATTGATCGAGAGGAAAATTGATTGGAGGGAAAATTTATCGAATAGATTAGCTTCATTTTTTCTTCCATCTGTGAGTGCAGCAACCGGTGCTTAGTGTCCCTTTTTGTGACATTCCTTGGTAAGTGACAGCACTCACAAAGTAGCTATTCTGCATTCATGAGCATTGTCACCGACGGTGTTAAGTGACTTTGTTCATGAATCCACTTTCCTTTCTGACTGCTTCTTCCTATTTCTTGTATTTAATTCCCTTTTGCCGTCAGTGATATCGCTTTTGGTTCCGAAACAGAGGTTAAACCTATACTAAATTAATTAATTATTTAACTTTCATTTCACAACTTATCTAGAACTATCTAAAGTCTAGAACTAAGAAAACTTGAAGTTCTTCAAATTATAATATATTTCAAAGAATATAATTTTCTGTTATAGAAAAACAGTTGATTGAAGAAATGTTATACATAAATTATTATTATTTATAAAATTACTATATGAATTATTATTATTACATATAAATCAAGGTAACAAGATCTACTAGCTGTAATATATTGCAAGTAAGTTTCTCAGGTGATCCATGGTTTTAGTTATCATTGTCAATTAGTGTAAATAGATCCAATATCATTTTCGATCAATTTTTTTTCGGTCAATTGTTCGATCAATTTTCCTTTCGATCAATTGTTCGATCAATTTTCCTTTCGATCAATTTTCCATTCGATCAATTTTCCATTCGATCAATATTCCATTCGATCAATTTTCCTTTCGATCAATTGTTCGATCAATTTTCCTTTCGATCAATTTTCCTTTCGATCAATTTTCCTTTCGATCAATTTTCCATTCGATCAATTTTCCATTCGATCAATTTTCCTTTCGATCAATTTTCCTTTCGATCAATTTTCCATTCGATCAATTTTCCATTCGATCAATTTTCCATTCGATCAATTTTCCTTTCGATCAATTGTTCGATCAATTTTCCTTTCGATCAATTTTCCTTTCGATCAATTTTCCTTTCGATCAATTTTCCATTCGATCAATTTTCCATTCGATCAATTTTCCTTTCGATCAATTTTCAATTCGACCAATTTTCCTTTCGATCAATTTTCCATTCGATCAATTTTCCATTCGATCAATTTTCCTTTCGATCAATTTTCCTTTCGATCAATTTTCCTTTCGATCAATTTTCCTTTCGATCAATTTTCCATTCGATCAATTTTCAATTCGACCAATTTTCCTTTCGATCAATTTTCCTTTCGATCAATTTTCCTTTCGATCAATTTTCAATTCGACCAATTTTCCTTTCGATCAATTTTCCATTCGATCAATTTTCCATTCGATCAATTTTCCTTTCGATCAATTTTCCTTTCGATCAATTTTCCTTTCGATCAATTTTCCATTCGACCAATTTTCCTTTCGATCAATTTTCTATTCGATCAATTTTCCTTTCGATCAATTTTCAATTCGACCAATTTTCCTTTCGATCAATTTTCCTTTCTATCAATTTTCAATTCGACCAATTTTCCTTTCGATCAATTTTCCTTTCGATCAATTTTCCATTCGACTAATTTTCCATTCGACCAATTTTCCTTTCGATCAATTTTCCATTCGACCAATTTTCCATTCGACCAATTTTCAATTCGATCAATTTTCTATTCGATCAATTTTCTATTCGATCAATTGCTTTCGATAAATTGTTTTCGGTCAATTTTCCTTTTGATCAATTTTCTATTCGATCAATTGCTTTCGATCAATTTTCCGTATCCCTTATAATAGTATAGAAAACTGCAGAATTCTAGATTTAATTTGCAGTAATTACGATAATCTTTGCATTTTTTCTAATAAAAATCTGTGATAAAATAATAAAAATTTACTTACGATAACTTATTCAAAACTCATAAGCAGGAAGTTTTTTTAATAACACGGCCTACATTCAAGTTATTGAATGGAATCACTTCAACCGTAAATAGAACGAATGTAAGAGATTCTGTTCATCTAAAGGACTTTAATTCCTTTAATGCATAGCAAATAGGCAGAAAAAGACGCTATAGGATGACTAGAGCTCTTCTCCATGTCTCTTAATCACATTCGAAATGTTATGGAAATGGCAAGAAAGGATATGGAAGGCACAGAGCTCTCCGGAAAAGCAATTTACTTTAATTTATATAATTCTCTTTGCCTATGAATAAATGTAGTACAAACATTCTTAGAAAAAAATGTGGGAGAGCCAACAGAAATATTTACCTTCGCGGTTAAATGTAGGCACAATTTTGGAGAGAAAATTAAAATTTCTTGAATATTGAATTTGTGGTCATGGAAGCTCTGAGTTATCGGACAGTTCCACATTTTCGATCATTTAATTGGATAATAGTTGATTCGTTATTTTAATACTTTTCATGTATATTTTTCTTATATGACCGGAAATGTGGATCAGTCCGATAACACGGAACTTACCCTAAATTTGGTCCCAATTCTTGACTATTCAATTTTCAGTGCCAGATATCATTGAGGAAGATGACATGAGTTGAAATGAACTTCGATATCTAATATCGATAGCAAAATGGAAGAAACTTACCGACAAGAAAAGACATACCAGCTTGATTTACTTCTAGTAATGTAGTATTTAATTCACTAATAAACTAAAATTCAAAGGTATCTCAAAATGGCTCTCTCTTCAGCATCGCAGGTTATCTCAATTTGATGAGGTTATTCAATTTAGGAAATGTTTGCATAGCTTCACTTCTTGCTGATGAAAAAATGCGATGAAAATCAGAAGAAACTAAACAGCGGAGGATTTTTTTAGGGAGGAGGGAAACTCTTATTTCAACCTCAAACTTGATAACTGTGATCCCTAACCTTAAATTGTACCTATGCAAGAAATTGGAAAGTACATGCCAGGTAATGTATGATATGGACTACTTCATACTCATTTGCGATAGCACTGTCATAACACAAAATAGCTATTTTTCAAGAGACGCATTTTGCTTCTTGTAATGTACGTACATTTAATGGTATATCGTTAGAACATTTAGCCTCTCTAGCGGTACATTTTTGAGCTACAACTATTTTACCAAATATAATCAGCATTTTAATATTAACATGAATAACTCGAAAATAAATGTTTTCGTGTCTATGACGTTGTTCATGCAAAAGAGCGATATATTTTATAAAATAGTATTATTATTTATTTCAATTCTAATTATTCGCTTAATAATATCCCTAATTTTAGTAATTGTGCAGCCATATGCTTTGCTCTCTTACGTCTGTCTCCCTTTGCAAGCAACTGAAGTTTATTGCCTCAATTGTCTCAGCTTTTAAAACATTTCTCTGCTTCATTGAATTACAAATTGACCGGAAAATCGAATAATCGAATTTCCGATGACAATCAGAGTGCAAATGGTTTGTAGTCAAAATAACTTGGTTAGAGAGTTAAGTACTGGAGTGGGATAGGAATCTATTTAGGTAGTGTACAGTATATGGAATTGAATTCGCTGTGTCAAAAACTTATATAAATGATTTTAAATTATATCTATATATGTAGGTTTATTTTATCTTTACGTTTATATCTCTAAATAATATTGACTCGCATATATGTATAGGTATGTTATTTCTTTAGCTTAATCATGTTTTAAATATTTCTTTCATATCCCTAACCTACCTTGGAGATAGTATGTTTATTATGTTAAAATACTTTCAAACGGTTTAAATTGTAGAGGGTAAGTTACGAATTATCGGTTGGTTTCACATCATCGGTCATATAAGAAAAACTCTATAATAAATAAATAACAATAAAAATTATATAAGTGTCATTACATCGTTTTCTCTTATATGACCGAAGTTGTTAAAACGACCGATAATTCGTAACTTACCCTACCTCATCTAAAACTGTCCTCAATATCAGAAAATGTTGGTAGATATTAAAAAGGTGATGTTTGCCGTGTCGTAAGTAATTAGTAACTTTTAGAATTAAAGCGCAGGTAGGTACGAGTCTAGCTGAGGGGTATTTGCGCGAGAGAAAATTACCTCTCGCTGCTTGCTAACCCAATATTAGTTGGAAAACTTTCATCTATTTTAAAGCAATTCCATGTCGCTGGATTATAATCCTTAGTGATTATAATCATGATTAAAAGATCATCTATCCACGACAATAAAAGATTAGACGGAATTTAAATCATAACTTATCTTTAAAACACTTTCAGTCTATCGTCTTTCGTCGGACATTCCCGATACAATATCCTGACGATAATGGTTGACATTATGGTACCAGATATAAGTAAAATAATAATAGCTCTTTCTTATATGAAATGTTTACTAATCCAATAACTCGTTTGAAGCGCTTAAGTTCAATCTAAGTTCCATTCGATATGAGGGTTTAATTAGACATCTTCAACACTGGAGAATGCACAGATATCCATTAGCTGCTAATTATGAACCATTGCTTAAATCCCAAGAGGATAATGACTGCTGAAGCATCTGCAAATAGGTAATTAAATCACACTATTTTGCCAGTTGGAGATTGTTTGATACCTTATATTTATTTGTATCTAGTTTGGTACATTTATTTATTTGTATCTAGTTTGGTACATTTATTTATTTGTATCTAGTTTGGTACATTTATTTATTTGTATCTAGTTTGGTACATTTATTTATTTGTATCTAGTTTGGTACATTTATTTATTTGTATCTAGTTTGGTACATTTATTTATTTGTATCTAGTTTGGTACATTTATTTATTTGTATCTAGTTTGGTACATTTATTTATTTGTATCTAGTTTGGTACATTTATTTATTTGTATCTAGTTTGGTAGAGCATATTTATTTGTATCTAGTTTTATAAATTATATTTATTTGTACCTGGTTGAATATGTATCTACTTTGATGTATAATTACATATTTAAATATATTAAATATCATTTGCTGTTTTTGAACCTCTTTATTTTTCATTAAAATTAATATTGTACATGATACATAATATTTAATCATAAGAAAAATAGGATATAATTTGATTGAGACTCATAATTACTTAAAACATGAAAGCTAAAAGTTTTTGAATGACTCTATACGATATAAAATATTCAAAATTCTCAAAAAAAAAACATTAGTCTTTTATTTAAATTACAAAGATGATATTAACTAAATAGCTACCAAATCAGATTAACTGAATAATATCAGTGTTTCCGTTCTGTCAGTACTTATTTCACCAGTTCTTACTCCCAGTATAAATCTTTAGAACAAGACAACTTCTGTACATTTTGCACTACCGGACTCACTGGTGAAGAGTTGGAATGTCTCGCTACACACAGGGAACAGTGTTCCATAATTTATGAGTCAACTTGGAATTAGAAGTGAATTCGTCGTTAGGAAGTTAGCCAAGGAATTTGGAAATGAAACTGAGGAAAGTTATGTCACTTTTACAGAGGTACAGTCAGAGAAAAGCTTATCTGTGATGATTTTAAAACTTTTTACTAATTAACAAAACTTTACTAATTAACTTTACTAATTGTAACGCTTGTAGATTTTAAAAACATTTTTTCTATTCCTCATACATCAATCACTTTATCAACTAAAAAAATAATATTTGATCAATCAATAATTACTTATCGTACGACATCTTTAATTAAATTATAATGCCAATAAATGGAAATTGTACAATGCAAATAAAATAAATGAACATTCACTATATGCAGTAGATGTTTGTTAATTATTAATTATCACTAATTGTTCAAAGCAATAAAAGTGACGCTGTGATTTCTGTTCACTTACTTTGTTATTTTATTTTATTTGATTATTCAAGTGAATTCACATTCATTAAATAGTGTATGTTTAATTTATTCATTAGTAATCAATGTGTTCATTTAGTGATAACTAATTCGTATCTTTATCATTTGAACATAAATATAGTGAGTGAGAATTGTCCGCATGTGAGTTATTAAATCTGTAGGGTAAGTTCCGAGTTATCGGACTGTTCCACATCTTCGATCATATAATAAAAAAGTATTTAATTATAATTTAACTTTTAACTCTTAACTTTCTTATTTATTAAAATATATTTTAACTTTGTACATATGCTTGAATGAACAGATCTAAATAGAGTTTATTTGTGTTGCTATATTGTAACTTTTAAATATCGCAATTAATTATTTATGAGTCAATAAGAAATAAAGTTACAGATTTCCTTATTATTTACGTGATATTAACAATCATTTAAAGTTTAAACCAAAGAAAAATATATACCTTGTATAGCAGAAATGGTATTAATGAAGCCAATGATCATTTTGCTGGCATTAATCTGTTGCTGGCAATGAATCGTTGCTGGCAATGCATCGTTGCTGGCAATGCATCGTTGTTGGCAATGCATTGTTGCTGGCAATGCATCGTTGCTGGCAATACATTGTTTCTGGCAATGCATCGTTGCTGGCAATGAATCGTTGCTGGCAATGCATCGTTGCTGGCAATGCATCGTTGCTGGCAATGCATCGTTGCTGGCAATGCATTGTTGCTGGCAATGCATCGTTGCTGGCAATACATTGTTTCTGGCAATGCATCGTTGCTGGCAATGCATCGTTGCTGGCAATGCATCGTTGCTGGCAATGCATTGTTGCTGGCAATGCATCGTTGCTGGCAATACATTGTTGCTGGCAATGCATCGTTGCTAGCAATACATCGCTGCTGGCAATGCATCGTTGCTGGCAATGCATCGTCGCTGGCAATGCATTGCTGGCAATAGGTCGCTGGCAGCCATTTTCTGTTTTTTAAAGCCTATCGTAAGCCGATGAGATGAGGAGATTTAGCAACAAATTGAACTGTTTTCAATCTGTGTATCTTTGAAATTAGAATGAGTTTATTATCTTTAACAGGAAGAATAATATTCTATTCAGTTACAGAAATTAAAATAGTTCGGTAGAATGAATTTATTGAATTTAATTCATGTTAATTTAGAGATGATTTCTAATGTTAGATGTAGTAGGTAGCACTTTAAAATATTAGAACAAGACATAGTTACTGTTAAATTGTTCTTCAACCATATAAACAATTATTAATTTTTTATATAGATTTTAGAAGGTTTTACATCTTCGATCGTTAACTTTCATTCTAACTGGTATCCATGATACCTGCAGGTTTTAATTGGTGTCCTTGCATGATACCTTCTTGTATTTATTTAATTATCTTCAGGTATCATGGATATCAATTAGAATTTAATTTCAATATAATTCTTATTGATTTTTTCTTATATGATGGAAAAAGTGTCACTGTCCGTTAACACTGAATTTACTCTTAACTTTACACTGCTCTTTTATACCTTTAAAATAAAAAGAATACTCACAAGTTATTATTGCATGAACATTGGATTCGTGCTATTACATGATATGAAATTTAAAATCTATATTGTCTATGTTTATTCATTCATTTGTATCGTATCATTCAATTTACAACTGCATTCTAACTATATCTGCTGCAAAAAATACTAAGCACACTACCACATTTTTGAACGAACATTTGCTTGCACATCCCTGTTGTTTATGTTATATCTCTTTCCACTTTAGTTGAGAGATATTTTCGGTGTGGAAGTCCACGGATAAACACGGCATGAGTTTCTTTCCGTAGATCCTTTGAAGATGCCCTTGCTATTGTGTTTCTACAACTAAAGAAAACAATTCGCAATTTGAATTGGAGTGGAATTAGTATTTCACTACAGAATAGCAATTCACTTGAAGTAACGCAGTTGGAGAATTTGCAATCGGCAGATTGTCTGTTATTGTCCATTACGTTAAATAATGATGGTATCTTATCATAAAATATCATAATAAAGAAGGAATGTCCGACGAAAGAAAATAGATTAGAAGGTTTTTCAATGGTTGTACAATTTTATTATATTACTGGCAATGCAACTTATATTACTGTAACTACAGGTGAAGTTTGTACAACGGACGATCTTAAAACAGACACCCTATACAAAGGACAAAAATTGTCCATTTTAAGAAACATGTATCTCCTACAACGACCTCTTTAAATTATATGGTTTAGCTTACATTTTATTCGTCTATCAAGTATTGATGTATAAATTATATTCAAGGTATTACAATCGGCAATTAATGTATTGTTTTTCAAACTTTCAGTATTTTGATTTAGTTACCCTTTTCCGCCTCATTTTCTTTGATTAGAAAATTTCTATAGAAATAAAAAAGAGGTGTACCTATTTATCTGAAATGTTAGAATTGGCAGGTAAATTCAAGCAAAAATTCAGTGCTGTTGAAGAAGACGCAGTCACAAGTGATAAGTTTTGTTCTATTTTGGATTCATTTGTTGACCAAACACAAAAATAAGAATTAGGAAATGAAATAATTCATTTATATATTGTGTTCAGTTGAATTATAGATTATTAATTTTGTTATGTGTATTATTTTGCATCTACATAGATATACATATATGTATGTAAATGAAGTTTAAAAATATGACACTTTTTATCGTATTCTATTGTACTTTAAGCGACATGTAGATATACCTATATTATTTTGTACTTAATTATATAGTACAAGTGAATAATATGAATTTTATACGATTTCTATTAAAATTTTCATTTAATAATAATATGAGATTGTTCACCTTCATTAACGTTTCTTTGAAATGCTGTTGAAGAAAACTTACAAAGTTTAAATCCTTAACTGAAATAGAGCCTAAGACCGCATAGCGTCCATTGATAGGTATAGCGGATATTTTTTCCGGTGCAGGTACTGTCCGTTGTACGAGCTTTACCTGAAATATCCTCACCCTTTATCAAATGGTTAAACAGTAGCAAAGTATTCTTAGATAATTTTAACAGGAGCATCTGAAACGGCAGTACATTTTATCTACTAGACAGAAGGGAGTGTCTCATTTCACAATTCTCCTCCTTCTCCAGTCACTACAGTGATCAATTAAACAAACGGAGTGGATGAGGAAACAGCTACAGAAAATAAATTATTGACACAGGTGAAGTCTTAGGTAATTGATTTGACAGAGAAGTGTTGGGACTGTGTATTGGCTGTGTATTGGCTACGTATTGGCTACGTATTGCTTGTGTATTGACTATGTATTGGCTGTGTATTGGTGGTGTATTTACTATGTATAGACTATGTATTGGCTATGTATTGGCTGTGTATTGGTGGTGTATTTACTATGTATAGACTATGTATTGGCTATGTATTGGCTGTGTATTGGTGGTGTATTTACTATGTATAGACTATGTATTGGCTATGTATTGGCTGTGTATTGGCTATGTATTGGCTGTGTATTGACTAGTTATTGGCTGCGAATATTTGTGTAATTTAACTACCACATTTCTGGTCCCTCTGATTTTACTAAAGTTATTAATTGAATAATAACGATAATATTATAGCATAGAGTATATGAATTTAATGACAGATTCTATAAAATATCAATTGAAATTAAACACTGTAGATTTGAATTAATATCTAATTTAGATAATGAAATTTAAATATTCATGCTACTAACTAAATATTGATTACAGCGTGACAGACAGACAGACAGTCAATTGATGTCAATATGACATCAATATGACATCAATATGACATCAATATGACATCAATAAGCCATCAATATGACATCAATAAGCCATCAATATGACATCAATATGACATCAATATGACATCAATATGACATCAATATGACATCAATATGACATCAATAAGCCATCAATATGACATCAATAAGCCATCAATATGACATCAATATGACATCAATATGACATCAATATGACATCAATATGACATCAATATGACATCAATATGACATCAATATGACATCAATAAGCCATCAATATGACATCAATATGACATCAATATGACATCAATAAGCCATCAATATGACATCAATATGACATCAATATGACATCAATATGACATCAATAAGCCATCAATATGACATCAATATGACATCAATATGACATCAATATGACATCAATATGACATCAATATGACATCAATATGACATCAATATGACATCAATATGACATCAATATGACATCAATATGACATCAATATGACATCAATATGACATCAATATGACATCAATATGACATCAATAAGCCATCAATATGACATCAATAAGCCATCAATATGACATCAATATGACATCAATAAGCCATCAATATGACATCAATATGACATCAATAAGCCATCAATATGACATCAATAAGCCATCAATATGACATCAATATGACAATGACACACTCTAATGAATTGAAATAATATCAAACATTCAAAGTTTTGCTCCAGTCTAGCTTGCATCTCTCCTTTAATAATTAATAATTTAATTTATTAATTCTTGCATTAATTAGTTAATTAGCGCTTTAAAGCAGAGGAAATGCTGAGCTGGTAATTAATTATTCACAGTCGCAAGGGATAAAAGGCACAGAGGCAGCAAACTAACGGAAAAGAGAATGCATTGCTATCGGTGATTTTAATCGATGGTAAAAAGATCATCTATCTACGACAATAAATGATTAGACAAAAATACAATAGTAATTTAAATTTATAACACTTTTGTCTTTCGTCGGACACTCCCGATTTAAAAATCCTGAGGCTAATGTCTTTATTATGATATTTTACGATAAAATACCATCAATATTTACCGTAATGGACAATAACAGACGATCTGCCGATTGTAAATTTCTGACTGGGTATCCTTATTTTGAAAATGGTAAATTTATTTAAATCTAAAACATTTCTTTAAAACGAGAGAAATATATTAAATTACCTTTATAATATGTTTATTAATATATCACAGTCGTTTAATATTCACAAAGTGACATAATTTGCATTAAGAGAATAGTTTCTTGCTGCAAGTGAATTTAAGTGCATAGCTACATAGTCACTTCAAGTCTTTTATTCTGAAGCCAATGCAACTGAAGTGTAATATGTTTCCCTCATAGAAAATTGCCTCAGCTATTTTCAGTTTAGGTAGGGTCAGTTCCGAGTTATCGAACGGTTCCACATTTTCGATACATTCTTGAAACATCAGAGACAATTTAGATGTTTCAAGAATTTGAAAGTTATTCATAAATAACAAGTTAAATAATTATCTTTATATATTTTTTTTCTTGAAGGTCCTCTCCAGGGTCCGAGAAAAAATGAGTTTATTGCATAATATTATAGAACTAAGGTCTAGGATCATTATTCTGCAAACTGCATACAATTCGGCTAGGTATACTTTTTTTCTAAGTTTTTAAAACTCTTGATACTCTGTGTGCAACAGTTGTACGAATCACTAATATGACGCTGAAGAAAAAGATTGTGCACTCTTTGTTTTGATTTACAATTTCAATTCTATAAACAAACAATACATATTTAAGATTTAATTTCCTTTAAGATTTAATTTGTTCCTGAAAGGATAGGAAACTATTTATACTAAGTTTTCTCCTATTTAATTCCCGTACACAAATATTTAATATTGGATTGACTATACGTACCTAGTTAACACTCAAAACAAAGGGTGTACATTCTTTTTATTAAGATCGAAAATTAGTAAGTCGGAAGTAAAATAGCTATTGTAGAGTTTTCATTATAGAAATCTTTAAAAGCATATAAAATTAAAAAGATACTATCAAATTTAATGGGGTTTGCAGCAAAATGATAAGAAAACATAAGCCTCGTTGATTAAAGCAATACAAAAAATTGCTTGGAGGTAAACCTCACAACGTGGAGCTGACCAATAACTCAGAATTTACATTTTTTTTAATAATTTTTTAAAATTATATGTATATTTTTTCTTTTACTATTGATTCCCAATTAATTTTGAATCAACATTCAATTTCTATTGAAACCCCGTCATTTATAACGGGGAAAGTACACTAGTTTTAAATATCTAGCGACTGTTGGTACGTTAACGTGGTATCAATCATTCTTACTACATCTCGCTATTGCATTATTTCTGATGTTATTATTAGGTATATTTTAAGGTATCTCCTAATGCGAAAATTATATTTATGTGATGGTAAATATTCACATTCCTTCATTGTTTCAAAATATTCATTTATAGTCTCATGTAGACCTAATTCATTTTTCTAAAATTTGAACATGTTCGTTTTTTATATATAATAGAAATAATCACGACAAAAACGAAACATTCCGCTGCTCTAAAAGTTAGCTTTTTATAAAAGTTAGCTTTTTATAAAAGTTAGCTTTTTATAAAAGTTAGCTTTTTATAAAAGTTAGCTTTTTATAAAAGTTAGCTTTTTATAAAAGTTAGCTTTTTATAAAAGTTAGCTTTTTATAAAAGTTAGCTTTTATAAAAGCTAAAAGTAAGCTTTTTATAAAAGCTAAAAGTAAGCTTTTTATAAAAGCTAAAAGTAAGCTTTTTATAAAAGCTAAAAGTTAGCTTTTTATAAAAGCTAAAAGTAAGCTTTTTATAAAAGCTAAAAGTAAGCTTTTTATAAAAGCTAAAAGTTAGCTTTTTATAAAAGCTAAAAGTAAGCTTTTTATAAAAGCTAAAAGTTAGCTTTTTATAAAAACTAAAAGTTAGCTTTTTATGAAAGTTAGTTTTTTATAAAAAGCTAAAAGTTAGCTTTTTATGAAAGTTAGTTTTTTATAAAAAGCTAAAAGTTAGCTTTTTATAAAAGCTAAAAGTTAGCTTTTTATAAAAACTAAAAGTTAGCTTTTTATGAAAGTTAGTTTTTTATAAAAAGCTAAAAGTTAGCTTTTTATAAAAGCTAAAAGTTAGCTTTTTATAAAAGCTAAAAGTTAGCTTTTTATAAAAGCTAAAAGTTAGCTTTTTATAAAAGCTAAAAATTAGCTTTTTATGAAAGTTAGTTTTTTATAAAAGCTAAAAGTTAGCTTTTTATATTGCTCTAGAAATGAGCTGGTGGAATAATTAAAATAATCGTTAATCTTATAGCGCTGTGTGCAATGTGCCTACTTCAGATTTTTTCAGTCAATATATACCTATAACTGAATAGTGTTGTAAATTTATTATTTTTAGAATAACAGCAGAATTCTTGCGATAGATAACTAAAACTCAAATAGGTACCTATAGGTTGATATATGACTAATAGCAAATTTAGAAGAATCTTTCACTTGCATAGCCTATATCCCTAACATTTTTTTAATAATCTGTAATGCCAATTGATGTTTAAAACGCTCTATAGACTGCAAAAAAAATCATTGCAAAACGTATCTGGCGCGGTTTCACAGCCCAGTATACTTTGCAAGCGGTGAGAACGTGGCGGTAACGCCGCGTTCTCACCCCCTAGTATACTTTTGATTTTAAAAAGCAGTAGCAAAGCAGCAGCTCCACAACGGTAGAACTGCCAGTATAGTACGGGCATAAGAAGTAGATAAGTCCTCTACCTGATATGACTAAACACTCTAAAGTTCAGGTAGACCATTTACCCTTCTTGTCCTTCACTTCTTCCTCATCAAATTCTCTGTTCAGCTTTTCCTAATATTCTGCAAAGTTGGTAAGAAGTTCCTTGAAGAGACTCATCAGTAGTCTCAGTATCCAGCATAGGCTTAGTCACCAGCATAGGCTTAGTCACCAGCATAGGCTTAGTCACCAGCATAGGCCTAGTCACCAGCATAGGCCTAGTCACCAGCATAGGCCTAGTCACCAGCATAGGCCTAGTCACCAGCATAGGCCTAGTCACCAGCATAGGCCTAGTCACCAGCATAGGCCTAGTCACCAGCATAGGCTCAGTCACAGCAATCACAAAGTAATTAGTAGAGTTTAGAGAGAAAGTGACGCTAATCTGAAGCCATTATAGAAACTTCAACTCTGGATAGACTAACAAAATTAATTATAGAGAAGGGAATTCATGTTTAAATTATTATTACCATTCGCTTAACTCGTATGCAGAATATTCATTTTCTTAGAGTACATATTATATCCAAAAGTTCAAATATGATGACTTCCTCCTGTGCTTAATTCTTCCTTTGAGGTAAAAGTGCACTTTCTAGAAGCTTTTGAAATGCTGAGGTCTAATAACTTATACTGCAAGTCTCTTAAACATCGAGACTCTTTTTCAGTAAGTGCTTATCGCTGTACTCTGCAGTGTTTGACGCAAAAGTTACCGGTGATTTATCGTGGCAAAGAAACATGCAAAGAAAATCTGAATGTCAGGGAAAGTTCTCAAAAACTCACTTTTAAATTACAGTCACCAGTAAATTTTTATTAATTAATGGTTATTATAAGCAGTGATAATCATCTATCTACGACAATAAAGGATTAGACCAAAATACAATAGTAGTTTATTATAATCTTAAAACACTTTCAGTCTATCGTCTTTCGTCGGATATTCCCGGTAATATATATCCGTAATGGACAATAACAGACCGATTGTAAATTTTCTAAATGGGTATTTATGGTATCATCGTGTAGTTGCAATTTTCATTGAAGCGTTATTGTAGATATTTACTTTATTAATGAACTTGTGTACTTTCCCGCTAAAAATAACGGGTCATCATCAATAGCAATTTATTACCCGTTACTACGTTACTTTTAATGAATTCAATTGAAATTAAATTTTCTGCATAGTCTAATTTATTTTATCGATAAAATACATTCAAAATTTAATAGAAACATGATTTTTAAATATCAAGTCAATATATTCCCGTGCGTATCATAGTTACATTCTTCATGTTTAATACCCGTAGTGTAGAAGCGGACACCAAATAAATAAACACACTAAGGAAATTATTAGTATAGATTATATTTATTTTATCAATAATACGAATAATATTTTTGAACAATCGTGTGGCTACAACGTTCATAAAACTTTAAAAAAAATTACAATATTTTTCGGACAAAAATCAAACTCGTTCAGAGTTTCCTAGTCATGTTAAAATTTCAGCTGAAATGATTCACTCTATACAGTGTGTCCACCAAACATGTATGCATTGCCATTGCATATAAGTATTATACATAACTTATCTATTATTTCCTATTAATTTAATTTTCAACTGTACTCCTCCTTTAATCTTCTTTGCCCCACCATAAACTTTATCTCCGGGTTGGGAGATCTTTCGGTGATATACGTTAGAACTATATAATATTATTTTAATATCTATTATCAGCAAAAGCAAATTAGTAATCGGCATGAATAGTACCGAAATTGAGGTGGTGAATTCAATAACTAAAAAAGTTATTGGAATGCATAAATGAAGTCAGGAATGTTCGCACTGGTCTCTAACGGCTAACTTTTTCTGTCAATCTAGTATAATTGGCTGGTCAATCAGCAGTAGCGTTTTTTTAAATGCAATCATATCTGTGATATGCATAGAAAGATACATCGATAAGATTTTATAGCAGTACTTTTAAATTAATGGTACTATCGGTTATTAACTATCTACTATATCTACACATAGCTAGGCTAAGACAAATGTAGCTTATAGATGGATAGTACACAATCAATTTAATTCTGATGTTTCTTTGTTTCAAATCCAAGCGTCTTTCTGCTTTAGTTGGTAGAAGGGACATGACTTTCGGACGGACAGGTGTTGAATAAACTTCACCTGATTTTAAATCTTGAATTTAAAAGAAAATACCACTAAGAAGTATCTTGTCCTTAATTATGATCATCAATTTTGCAAGTTTTAATCTAGTTGTAGGTCTGACACACCAAATCAGCGTGATATCAGTTACTGGCTCCAAAATGACTTACCTGCAATGTGGGAAAAGCTGCTTAGGGAATCCTGTTTGTGGTGGCTTTGCCTGGGATTCAACTAAGGTAAGTTAAATAACTTCTTTTTTAAATGTTATTTTTCATCAATTATATGTAAAACAAATTTGTCAGACTATTTTTAAAAGTAATGTAATCTAAGAAAAAATTCTCAGTTAGTGATAATTATACCCCATAATTAAACATAAACAGTTTACTTTAGTTTATCATAATCATTTTTCTAATTAGGAATTAATAATAATAGAAAATATTAATAATAATAATTTAAAATATTAGAAATCTTACAAGAAGCATCAGAACTTATGGTACCAATTAAAATAAATCCAAAAACTGGTCACAGGACTTCTCGTGCAACCTTGCTGTTGACGACACAACACCAGGTGCGAGTCTTTTGGACGCAGACCGAGGGTACCGAGTCAGGGAATTCCGAGGCGGGGAAATTGTCGAACTGAAACCAACTTCAAATATAAGAATACCGTGAGTAACTTGGAACTCATTTCAGTAAAACTCCTGAGTTATGAATTTCTGAGTCATACGTCAAAAGTTGCATCACAGTTTTCCCTTAATAACCGTAGTTTTCTATGTTTTAATTCATAGAAAACTATCTAGTGTACTCGAGATATGAAGTGGCTTTTAGTTATGAAGAAACCAATGCTTCATAACTCAGGAGTGCCACTGTATTTGACTTAGACTGTGCCTAGTATAAACTAAATGGTCGCTATAGGTTAAGAAACTAATATTGGTCGCTATAAAAACAGGTACCAAGTTTTCACTAACCATACGATGGTGAAAGTTTATTGCATCGAACACCATTTAATTAAAAATACCGAATATCTTAATGACACAATTTCTTTAATTCTTCAAAGTGTGACTTCATCGATTCGTATTCTGATCTCGAAAAGAAAAAGTCAATTTTAATGTCCGATTCGAATATTAAAATTGGTGATTTTTTAACTTTTAGAAGCTTACTTTTATTTCCATTCATTTTAATTATTTTACGCAATTCTGGTTAAAGGGAAGTAACAAGTTGAATAAATGTATTAATATTTGTCTATCCATTTACAGAGACGCTGTGGTACAATGTGCAATGAAGGGTTACAAGCTGTTACCCCACCCAGAAACTGAGAAGGTAGGGATAACCGCACTCCGTCTAATGGCAATCACATCTAAAACTAGTGATAATCATTCTCGATAAATATTACCTTGAACACTGATAAATCATTGGTGACAGTTTATGTATGATAGATAACTAAAAAATCATGTAAGAAATAGGTGTAGCTAGGCAAGTTACAATATTTCCATCATAAGAAAAATTGTATAATAATTATTTTTTCAATTAAATTATTGTTATTTGATAATTACTAAATCGTTTTTCTAAAATGATCAATGGTATGGATCCATCCAATAATTCTGAACTTAGTATTATATACAGTAAGAGTCCAAAAAGTGAGTTCAAAATTAATATCTCACATATTTTAACAAGAAACAACGGATCATCATCTGGTTTTCTTTGGCTAATGCAGAATTTTTTCGCTATAACCTCTTGTTTCGTCTTTTTCATATTCCTAATGGTTTTTCTACAGGGTGGTCATAAATAGAGGGTGGTGAAATAGCTTTTGCGCGAGCTTATTTCAAACCTTGTTTATCAAAAAAGTAAGTTTGAATAAAGTAGGTTTTATCTCCGTTTTATTATCATGAACGCTTTTATGTTGTATCAGGGGATATTTTAATAACTGCGACATATTTATGGAGAAAATCCAGTACACAGAACAATTGTTGTCAAAGGACGACTGGATGAAGTTTTCGACGCCTTTAAATAGCCTCCGAAGAGCCAAGATTAACCTGCATGTGATTTTTCTTGTTGGGTTATTTGTAAAAGGATGTATGCTCCTCCACACCTGATAATCTGAATCAATTAAAAGAACGATTAACGGTGAAGATTTCTTGGTAGCTAATACTGATGTGATGAAAAGATTAATGAAAGCTGTTGGAAAACGGGTACAAAATTGTTTGGAGAAAAATGAGGGATTATGGTTATTTTTAGTAAACAATGTCATTACTTTATATCTTTATAATAGGCAATTATTTCTTTATTATAACTAAGTAAATACTGAGTAAACAAACCTACTCTGCTATCCTCTAACAATTGCATATCTCGCATAAGAGCGATTTCACCACCCTCTACTAATGATCACCCTGTAGAAAAAGTATTAGGAATCTGAAAAAGAACTATTAATGTATTTATAGGTGATAAAAAACTACAGTAGTCAAAGAAAACTTCATGAATATACGGTTGTTCTTGTTAGAATTATGGCCATAATAACTTAGTACATGTTTTTATTTTTTGACTCGTGCTGTATGAGAACTCTTTATTCTTTTATTTTTCATTCAATGAAGATCAGTAATGTATACTGGAACCTATTATTCCAGGAGAGAGCCATCTTGTACCTTCACAGGACCAAGTTCCTGACTGTGGACCTCTCCTATTCTAGAGCCCTGTCGAAGTTACAGAATTCAGACGGAGATGTCTTTGCCACAACAGACTTCACTTGGAACCAACTTACCCCGGACACTAGTTTCAACTTTTGTACGGTGATTAGCACCAACCCGCATGTGTACTGGACCATGAGATGTGAATTCACAAGATCTCTATCCGACTACGAATTCTACTGTTTGAATCCACGCTCTACGAATCCCATTGCTTGAATTCAAGTTCTACGAATTCTACTGTTTGAATCCACCTTCTACGAATTCCACTGCTTGATATTGCTTTATATATAAAGCATACAACCCAATATATGTAGTGGAGATTCAAAAACTGCCTCGATGGTTTTTAGTGTATACTGTAATATTATTTATGATTAAATTATGTTAATTACATCAATCATTTTAACCCTTGAACAACCAACGGGGCAGAAAAGCTCGATCTGGAGGAAATTTAGATACACACTTAGAAAATCAATAGGCCTGAGCTGCTGAAACTCAGTGACTTTAATTGGCTATGACCTATTAATATATCGTATAAATAGTAATAATGAAACAAATTTTGTGTTCTGCTTCGTTTTCTATCATTATTTACCATGCGGGCCTCTGAAGCCCGAATGAAATAAAAAAGCTGTTACGTCACGATTTGCTTGCAGGATTATTAGCTAAAGACAGTTCGCCCATTCTAATATCAATTTCGTCCAGTTCGTGTTATTCAGCAGAACTAACAAATTGTTACTTTTGCCATTCTAAGAAAGGCAGGAAATATAAGATGAACTGCAGAGTCTGTCAAGAGAGCATTAGTATTGATCTATCTATTTTATTATTAGTATTTATCTATTGAATATTATTGATCATAGTATGAATCTATGCAATCAGTGTAGAGATTTAAATAAGAATATTTGAAACACATTCCTTCAATATTTGGTCTGGAATTAGAAAATTAATGAGTTTGTTACTAAAATTTGGATTCCAGGACAATAACCTCCCGTGCCAAAAAAAAAACTGCAGTCAAAAAACCCCCGTGCAAAATACCCCCCGGACAAAACCTCCCCGTGCAATAAACCCCCCGGACAAAAATACCCCAAGCAAAAAACCCCCGGTGCCAAAAAACCCCGTTCTATATAAATAGCATAATTCATTTTTATTAATATATTAAACATTATTCAATGCGAACCAATAACTATTACATTTTCTTCGAAAATATGACAATTTTTTTTGCAAAATAAGGTATACCCAATTACCTATTTTATAGTAAAAATAAATACAGTATACATTTTGTCACTATCAAACCTAGCCAGGGGGGAGGAAGCCCCCCCTCCCCTCCAAAAAAAACCACCAATCGGACCGCTAACCTAACCTTAGGTGCATTATATATCTCTTTATATTTATAGCATATAGTAATTTTATTAATAAAAAATTAATGAAAATTAATAAAATTGAATTAGGTTATTTATATCTACCGGGGTTTTTTTTTGCACCGGGGGTTTTCAGCTTGAGGATTCTTGTCCGGGGGGTTTATTACACGGTTTTTTTTTGTTCGGGGGAATATTGCACTGGCGGGTTTTGACCGCGGGTTTTTTTTTGCACTGGGGGTTATTATCCTGTCACCGAAATTAAGAGCGGGTCTCTAATGCTACACATTTTTTATGGTCTCTCTAGGATTAAAGTTCCTTTGTTCAGGTCAATACTCAATACAATGTGGGTCACTTTGACCCAATCAAGTATCACCAAAAGCCTCTGCGTGTTTCTGACTCACTTTCTTCAATCGCTTTAATGAAACAATTTAGTTATTAGATTAAAAAATGTACATCTTAGTGAAATAAAATACAATATATATACCATGTCTCGGTAATCGTATACCATGAATTTTTATATTAATGTATTAATTATTCCTCTTTTATAAAAAAGATATGTATAAAGTTAATTTATTACTTGTCTTGTTCATGGAGAATATGCGATTGGCTGGAATTGTTTAGATTCTCACATTTTTATCTGTGTTCGTTACCCCTAAATTTGTTTGGTATACTAGTCTTTACATTTTTTAGTCTATATACACACATATATCCAATAGAAGCACTCATGTGATTATGAGCTGTGAATTATGTGATTATTTCTAGTGTTTTGTAATCGGAGAGTAGTTTCCCGGTTACTCTCTCGGACATTCTGTAGAGCCGTACACACGTTGGGTTTTTTAAGTCGTTCCACCAGACTTTTTGCTAAGCTCCTCCTACTTTTCCAAGACAAACGATATAATAATTATTATTTATTTTAAAGTAAATCTACTGCTTGATATTGCTTGATATACATATAAAGCATATTGTCACAACCCAATATATGTTTTAGAGATTCAAACTGCCTCAATGGTTTTTAGTTTACAATAAGATATTTTTTATGATTAAATAATGTTAATTACATCAATCATTTTAACCCTTAACAATTATATCGTTTTTTCTTATATTCTCGTGGAAAAAGTAGGAGGAGCTTAGCAAAAAGTCTGGTGGAAAGACTTAAAAAACCCTACATGTGTACGGCCCTTGAGGGTATTTTACAAATAAATAAATTAACATATCCCGAAACTTTTCAAAATGAACTAAAAAGATATATTCACAGAATTAATTTTCAAATTCTCGTCTGTGGATTAAAGTAAAAACTTTGAATTGAAAGAGAATATCTTTGGAAAATATTTCTGTTTTATATTCCCACATGTGTGGATTTTTCTATTTGATCTGCTGAAATAAATAGGGAAGAATGTTAATTGAATTCTTTGGTAGAAAGGGCATCACATTGCAACTTTGATGTCATTTAACATTGGAAAAAAGAGTGAAAGAAAATGTGAATGAGTGAGTCCTTGAAGGTACGTCCCAAGTTATGGAATTGTTTCACATCTTTATTGAAAATAGTTTTATATTAAAAATACGAAAAATGGAATCTTTACTGAAAATGAAATTCCTGTATAATAATAATTATTTACGTTTTCTTATATTATTTATTGTATAATTTTTCTTACATTAATTATTATAATTTTTTTCTTATATAACTCGGTATTATCTTAGGCTGCACGTTTGGAGGTAGGCTCTAGGATAACTGCCATGCAGACAACTGCCATGCAGACAACTGCCATGCAGACAACTGCCATGCAGACAACTGCCATGCAATATTTATAATTTTTTTCTTATATAACTCGGTATTATCTTAGGCTGCACGTTTGGAGGTAGGCTCTAGGATAACTGCCATGCAGACAACTGCCATGCAGACAACTGCCATGCAGACAACTGCCATGCAGACAACTGCCATGCAGACAACTGCCATGCAATATTTATAATTTTTTTGGGTGAATCTTAACTTAACTTTTCATGGAATTAAATTTACGCGAAGTATATTTGTATTTTAACCTAAAAGTATAGCTTATAGTTCGAAATCGTGCAAATTAATATTGACGGTAGATTCAGAATTAAAAGTAGTATTGTACTAAATTAAATTCTTAGTTAAATCATTATATCTCGCATTTAACCCATTTAGCCTCTTAAATAATCAAATGGTTGACAAAAAGGTTGACTATAGATTAAAAACTTTCTTTTCAAACACTTCAAATTCAAAGAATAGTACAAACACAAGCTTTACAGGTTAAAATTTACAGTGAGTGTGATTTTGCATCTTATTATTTAATAATTTTTCTTTGGGTTAATTAATATTTTTCATTTGTAAAAACTAACTTTGTTGCTAAATTCAGGATTAGAAACAGAAGTAGTAATTATCTTTTTCAAATAAAAAAAAAAAATTTCTTACAAATTAAAAAAAAACATCAAATTTTCTTTCAAATAACACTTTACTCGGTAACTTTGAAATTTGATTGAGTTTTACTATTGTTTCTTTGTTTCTAGCTCCCACACATCAAAAATCTTATAGATATTTGAAAAGTCTTTAAATATCTGAATAATTATTACAGAAATATGTTCAATAATTTTTTTTATTATACTAATAATGAATAAAATTTCAATTAACTCATTTATCTACACCTAGTGTTGCTTAAAAGCAACTCTTAAATAATTGGATGCACAGGAGATTTTAACCTAAGCTTATGTTTGTAATATTCTTTGTATTGAAATGTTTAAAATGTTTGAAAAGAAAGATTCAAATCTATAGATTTTAACCTTTTTGTCAACCATTTGATTATTTAAGGCGTTAAATGTGAAAGAAAATGATTTTAACAAAGAAATAAATTTAGTATTACTTAAATTAAATTCAATCCATGAAAAGTTAAGTTTACAAGTGCCTTACAAGTTGTCTGCATGGCAGTTGTCTGCATGGCAGTTGTCTGCATGGCAGTTGTCTGCATGGCAGTTGTCCGCATGGCAGTTGTCTGCATGGCAGTTGTCTGCATGGCAGTTGTCTGCATGGCAGTTGTCTGCATGGCAGTTGTCTGCATGGCAGTTGTCTGCATGGCAGTTGTCTGCATGGCAGTTGTCTGCATGGCAGTTGTCTGCATGGCAGTTGTCCGCATGGCAGTTGTCTGCATGGCAGTTGTCTGCATGGCAGTTGTCTGCATGGCAGTTGTCTGCATGGCAGTTGTCTGCATGGCAGTTGTCTGCATGGCAGTTGTCTGCATGGCAGTTGTCTGCATGGCAGTTGTCTGCATGGCAGTTGTCTGCATGGCAGTTGTCCGCATGGCCATTGTCTGCATTTCAGATCGGGAGTAGAAATATGAAAATAATTGAAAATTTTGTACTGCAGTAAGATTCTGTCGGGTGTCTCTTTTATTCTTGCGTTTCATTCAAACATGTAAAATAATTTTTAGATACCCACTCAGTCGGTAAATTTACATTCGGCAGATTGTCTGTTATTGTCCATTACGGTAAATATTGATGGTATTTTATCGTAAAATATCATGCTACATGCGATTTACATTTGGATCCAATCATTTATCAAAGTATATTAGAAATTCTATTTACAATCGATTATTATGAACAATCCAAATCTTACAATTTGTTTCATTTAATACAATTTTTCTTATTATTATCTTATCCAGTGCCTAAGAAATTCACTACAACAATATGAAGTGAAAAGGAATGTTCCATTTCTATCGCGTCAGTCAAACGTCACTTAACTTATAAGAAGAAAACACTCAATAAATCACTTTTTATGCCAGCATGTATTTCTCTCGGGCTGTCACGTATTAATGCCAGGCTTAACTTTTTGTCGCCATCGGAAACGATTCTGGAGAAGAAACTATTTGTAGGTGTCCAAGGAGAGATTTATTGCATAGATATAGACTCGGAATAAATGGTCTAAAGGGCTTTGAATTAGGGTCTTTGAATAAATGGTCTTGGGGCTTTGAATTAAGGTCTATTACTAAGGGGCTTTGAATTAGGGTCTATTACTAAATGGTTTTAGGGTCTATTGATAAGGGGCTTTAAATATAAGGGGCTTTAGAGTCTATTGATAAGGGGCTTTAGGGTCTATTGCTAAAGGGCTTTAGGGTCTATTGTTAAAGGGCTTTATGGTCTATTGATAAGGGGCTTTGAATTAGGGTCTATCGCTAAAGGGCTTTAGGGTCTATGGCTAAAGGGCTTTAGGGTTTATGGCTAAAGGGCTTTAGGGTCTATGGCTAAAGGGCTTTAGGGTCTATTGCTAAAAGGCTTTAGGGTCTATTGCTAAAGGGCTTTGAATTAGGGTCTATTACTAAGGGGCTTTGAATTAGGGTCTATTGTTAAAGGGCTTTAGGGTCTATTGCTAAAGGGCTTTGAATTAGGGTCTATTGTTAAAGGGCTTTAGGGTCTATTGCTAAGGGGCTTTAGGGTCTATTGCTAAAGGGCTTTGAATTAGGGTCTATTGTTAAAGGGCTTTAGGGTCTATTGCTAAGGGGCTTTAGGGTCTATTGCTAAAGGGCTTTGAATTAGGGTGTATTGTTAAAGGGCTTTAGGGTCTATTGCTAAGGGGCTTCAAGGTCTATTACTAAAGGGCTTTAAGGTCTATTGCTAAGGGGCTTTGAATATTAGGGTCTATTACAAAGATATAAGTTTTGTATGTTATCATTTTTCTTAGAAAAAAGCAAAATCTTAAAACTCCAGTAAGTATCCAGGTCCGTTTTTATCAGAGTCTACTGTATTTTAGCTTAATTGAAAACCATTGCTATGTAATATCAAACCTAAACTTTTTATGGTGTCTTCTATCACAATATTTTATGCGCTCAATTTCCGTGGGCTCAACTGTCCTGGGGCCCAATTGTATTGTACACAATTGTCGTGGCGTCCAATTGTCCTGGGCCTAATTGCCTTAGGCCCAATTGTCTTGGGCCCAATTTTCGAAGCCCAATTGTCTTGAGGCCTATTTGTACTGAGCCAATTGTCCAGGGACTCAATTACGCTGGGTTCAATTCTCTTGGGGCTCAATTGTCCTGGACTCAACTGTCGGTGCTCCTTTGCTGAGAGCTTTGAATTCCTAAGTCCTCTTTCACTGACTGATTGTTATGTTTCTTCATTGTTTTATAATTCTCTTGTAACTTAAATAATGTCCATGTAATGAAATAAGTAGGGAAAGATGCAATGAAAGTAAAATAAAAACAATAGGAGTTCATAAGATGAAAAACCAAAGCGAAATGTTCGTGGAGAGTTTCAGAAAGTTGATAGTTGGGTCATTAAATGTTTTGCTGTTTTATTTAGCACTTTTTTTGCACTTTTGCAATGTCAGCAAAAAGAAAACCGTTTGAATTTTACAATAACTACTTTCCATGCACTTTTTTCAAACTGAAGGATAATTTTTAATAACGGTTTCCAAGCGTTATTGTTCGACAATTATATATCCTATGGATTCATCTATTCAAAATAAATCTCAAGTTTTAATTTCAAAGAATAACTTTATCGAGATGCATTTAATTCGACAATTTGAAACTATGCGTTCAAAGTCACGATAGAAATGAAAACAGATTTACATATTATTTAAAGTTCAGTTTCGAATATTAGTTTTGATAAGAAAAAGGGGCCAGCCTGTTTCAGTGCAAGTGATGAAGTTTTTGGTTAAAGTTCAGTTATTTCGTTTGGGGCTAGTAACAACAAATTATTTTATTGCAATAATACAAAACGGAAGAAGAGTGGATAAAATAGAATATGATTTACTTTGCACTATAATAGAACAGAATTTGTATAGGGATGCATTAATATCTTTAATGAGTTCATGGGCGCAAAATATCATGTTTTTAATTGATAACGTAAAATCGAATGATAGTAATTATAAGTTCTAAATAAAATTTAATGGTTTTACTCCATCGCACATTATACAACACTAAAAATTATTATTAGTTAACTTTCATGTGGATTTTATTGCGGAGATTGGGAAGAATCCACAAGTTGGGCCATAACATTTTGTAGCTTTTAGCAAACACTGAAAAACTCTCTTGATGAGATCTAATTCCAAGTTTGGAAATTTGCTCCAACGGAGGCGAAAAGTGGTATAATTTCTTTGGGGTTTCAAGTCAGTACCGATAAATGGTAATTTGGATCATTTTGCTAGGGTAGAACATTTAGCAAATAATTAATGCTGTTCAAAATTGTGATCATATTCTACTTGAAAGAAGTAAATGTCAATTGAATTGACTAGAATACATATTAAATTAATTACCTATCTTTTAACACCTTAATAATAAATAATAAAAAGTACCTAATGTATCTATTCACTTACCTATATATTACAAGTATTAACTTATATAAGTTACCATTGCATTCAATAGATAGGAATAAGTTATAATTATAATTGCTGTAACAGGCCATATTGTGATAAAATGTCGATAATCTTTTATTACTTTAATAACAGTACCATTTTCTCACTCGGTAACATTCTTTGCAGTTCTATCGGATGATTCGCTTTAAAATCCCAGAACTTTACGCTCTACTTCTAACGTATAAACGGAAAAAGACTGTAGTATTACAGAATGTACTACATTCTGTAATGCTACATAATATATTACTTCATAATGTAGTACTACATTATGAAGTAATACACTAGAAACAGAAAATCCGAGAAACAAGAAATAAAGCATAAAGTTGCTCTAAACTCAATGTCAGACAAATTTGATAATACAGAAAAAAAAATCGGAAATTATAGAAAAGTTCGGAAAAACTGAAATATTGGAAAACCGAAAATCATTTATAGAAAAAAATCCTGTTATTTTTTATGGGTAATACACTAGATCTTTTATAAAAGAAGCCAGGACTGTCAGTAGTCTGTCCGTGTGTCACAAAATGGGTGAAACAGTCATTCTATCAACAGCGCCTCATAAGGTTGGTGGAAAAGCAAAGAAACACAAATTAAAAGGAAAATCTGATAATAATGTGAGTATCATCACAAACATTAAAATAATCTTAGTGTTAACTTTAAAGAATGAACAAATTATATATTAAATTGTATATATTGTATATGAATATATATGTATAAATTGTATGTATGCATTTAACTATAAACCTAAGCCCATTCTATTAATTGAACACTCAATGGAAGTGAAACATATACTTTGTAGCAATAGCAATTATTGTATAATTTTATTTGTTATTTAATACCTAAAGATATGTTCCAATTAAAATAATGAGCTATTTAACAATTACTATTACCTTTGCAGAAAGCGGAAGGTGATATTTTAGGCAGCATTTACTTACTTATAATCTTGTTATTCGCATAACTCAAAAAGTATTCAACCAAATTGCCTGAAATTTGGTGGGACGATTGGTCAAAATGCAGAAACCATCTGGTAGAATTTAAAGAGCAATCTGGTCAGAGGTCAAAGGTCAGGGTCAAGGTCATTTATAACTCATAAAGTATTCAACCATATTGCATGAAACTTGTTGGGAAGATGGACACTATCCAGTAACCAGTTTATTAGATTTTGGGAGAGAACTGGAAAAAAGTTAAGGTCAAGGTCATTTATAACTCAAGTTTCATTGATGATCAAGGTAATTTAAAGGTGGCGGCGAAGGTATGCATTCTATAGATCTAGTTTTACAATGTGTCCATCAAAAATGTATCCAGTGACATTGAATTTTAATGATTCTATATATTAATCATTCCACGATAATACGCATAAAATATTGATACCATAGATAGGTAGATTAATTAATAAATTATAAATAATGCTTATACTCAATGGCGGTGGACACATACTTTGTGGACAAACTGTACATACTTTTGTGTATTTTCTGTACAGAACAGTGTTCTATTTCTATTAGGCAGGACAATGATACGTGAAGGTGGGCGGATGTGCAGAAAACGAAGAAACCTGAAAATAGTCTCTGACAGAATACATTGCGAGGTAATATAGATACTTTATACTTATCATACAAAGTGTCCCTGTACACTCTTTGGATACAGTGGGTAACAAGAGATACTTACTAAGTGTCCCTGTACACTCTTTAGATACAGTGGGTAACAAGAGATACTTACTAAGTGTCCCTGTACACTCTTTAGATACAGTGGGTCACAAGAGATACTTACTAAGTGTCCCTGTACACTCTTAAGATACAGTGGGTAACAAGAGATACTTACTAAGTGTCCCTGTACACTCTTTAGATACAGTGGGTAACAAGAGATACTTACTAAGTGTCCCTGTACACTCTTAAGATACAGTGGATAACAGGAGATACTTACTAAGTGTCCCTGTACACTCTTAAGATACAGTGGATAACAAGAGATACTTACTAAGTGTCCCTGTACCCTCTTAAGATACAGTGGATAACAGGAGATACTTACTAAGTGTCCCTGTACCCTCTTAAGATACAGTGGATAACAGGAGATACTTACTAAGTGTCCCTGTACTCTCTTAAGATACAGTGGGTAACAAGAGATACTTACTAAGTGTCCCTGTACACTCTTTAGATACAGTGGGTAACAAGAGATACTTACTAAGTGTCCCTGTACACTCTTAAGATACAGTGGATAACAGGAGATACTTACTAAGTGTCCCTGTACACTCTTTAGATACAGTGGGTAACAAGAGATACTTACTAAGTGTCCCTGTACACTCTTAAGATACAGTGGATAACAAGAGATACTTACTAAGTGTCCCTGTACCCTCTTAAGATACAGTGGGTAACAAGAGATACTTACTAAGTGTCCCTGTACCCTCTTTACTCTGTTAAGTAGCTTCATTATCGTTAACGTTACGTGGTGGGAAGACATCAGAGTGTTCTATGACATTAGCCTCATTTGAGAGAGTTTCATTACTGTAGTACTTTATTAAAATATAATAATGAATAATAAACCAATGCATTCATATAAATAATAGAATAAAACAACATTATGTTTATAATATATAAAATATGTTCTGTATTCTGGTCATTAAGTAACAGTACATTTGGAATATGAATTTAAAATTTGAAGTAGATGTTACTCAAGACTATTGCATTTGAATTTTCAATAATGTCCCAGGCAAGAAGTATTTACTCCTTGGATGTTTGGGGAATATCCCAGGAATAATTCCTTCTTGTCTTGTTTAATCAATGTCGATAATTATTATGCTTTAATACATTTAAACTAAAAAGAGTTATATTATAAATTGGAAAATTGAAAATATATCTAAAAATACTACATTTTGTAATACATTACAAAATGTACATAGAAAATGTACAATATCACATAAAAACGGAATTAGGAAATACTACAAATAGGGTTCCACAATTTCAGTTGTATAATTAAACCCATATATTATTCATGATTCAATTCTTTATTTAAGTTATTATATAGTTTAATTTGTATTCTTTCTTTTATAATAGTATAGATATATAATAACTCTAATATCATCGAAAATGGGGAACTGTTCGATAACTCGGAACTTACCCTAGTTACCTAGTACCTTAATTAAATATTGTTCCTATATAATTTTAATTTATATTGTATTTATTTTGATTTATTTAAAATTCTTCAAATTTCCAAATACAAAATTTGTATTTTAAACAAGTAAATATTGGTATGCAAAAATAGGTTTTAGCATTTTTTCTTCATCTGATAAGGTTCTACAGAAATGTTTTTGGGATTGAAGAAGAAATGGCTGTTTGGAAGCGATGCAGCAATCCATTTCTATACTGATAAAGTATCCTCTTGTTGTTGTTGTTGTTGTTGCTGGAAAGTGTTGAGGATTGAAGAGGAAGCCATTGCAGTCAATATGTGGAGTGCTGTGGGACCATAAAACTCAGAGGAATTATCCCTCAATACCTAGTGCTTTTATACAGTTTGTTCTAACTCAGTGAGATGTACCTTGTAGTAAATCTTTATAATCTTCTAAATACCTATTTTCTCTAATATCTCACTAGTCATAATAACATTCGCTGAGCATAACAGTTCAATTTGAAAGATCTTCAAATATTCATACATATTTTTTCCAGGCTTTCAGGAAGAGGTGAAATATTTTCAATTATCCTGAAAGCTGAAACGAATTCACAACATTCGAACAGAGTTCATTAGCTAGAGTAACGTCTCGAAAAGAGGGTGAAAATATTTCAATAAATATATAAAAAATTGTTAACAATTTTTCAAGAATCATATATTCTCTATTTCATATTCTATATATGATAAAGTTCTATTATTTTTTCTTCCTTCACTCAAATATAGATAAATATTTTTAAAGGCTGTATTTTCCATTTAAAACACGTGCCATTCCTCCCAAACTATATGATTTAATTTGAAACATTTCCTTGTACCTTAGTATTTAATTACCATAACATCTTTATAATGATATATCAACAATAGAAAAAAATAATCCTAATTAGACATTTAAAATAAATGGTAAATTTCTTTCTTTCCTGGCTGCTGTTTTTTCTATTTTTCTTTAGTTAGGCCGTAGGATTAAAGTGCCACACAGTTAGGTACCGTCAAAGAGAAGTACAATGATTTAAAAAAGAGTTTGCTAATTACACGTGTAGAAATAGAAACCTAATTGTAATGCTTGTACATCATCACAGTGACTCTTTTCTCTGATAGTACATCATCACAGTGACTCGTTTCTCTGATAGTACATCATCACAGTGACTCTTTTCTCTGATAGTACATCATCACAGTGACTCTTTTCTCTGATAGTACATCATCACAGTGACTCTTTTCTCTGTTAGTACATCATCACTGACTCTTTTCTCTGATAGTACATCATCACAGTGACTCTTTTCTCTGATAGTACATCATCACAGTGACTCTTTTCTCTGTTAGTACATCATCACTGACTCTTTTCTCTGATAGTACATCATCACAGTGACTCTTTTCTCTGATAGTACATCATCACAGTGACTCTTTTCTCTGATAGTACATCATCACAGTGACTCTTTTCTCTGATAGTACATCATCACAGTGACTCTTTTCCCTGATAGTACATCATCACACTGACTCTTTTCTCTGATAGTACATCATCACAGTGACTCTTTTCCCTGATAGTACATCATCACACTGACTCTTTTCTCTGACAGTACCTATCTTTGTTCATGGTAATTAATTCTCAACTTAAAGCTAACTCTTTTGTTCGGGAAGCGACTTTCAGTCCCATAAAGTTGGTTTCTTTTAAAAGTAACATTTCCGGGTGATGGCTTAGTCAGAGATAATCTGGGAGAGAAAATGAAACTGCCAATGAAATATGATAGTAGGAAGTAGTTTTGCTTCTTTGGGACTCGATGAAGAAGAAAGGAAAATAATAATTAAGAAATGACGTCAGAGAGTGGAAGTAAGAATGAAAGCGAAAAATATTAGTAATTGGGCAAGTTATGAATTACAGAACAGTTTCACATTTCCGTTAATATAAGATAAATCATTATATTCTACATTTAACTCGTCATTTTAATTATTATCCATGATACCTGTAGGTACCATGGATACCAATTAAAATAACGAGTTAAATGGTAAATTATATATTTTTATCTTATAGCTATGACCGAAAATGTGGAACTGTTCGATAATTCGTAACTTTTTCTATATGCTTTAAATTTTATTTATTCATTTAAACATATAAGTACATTATCATTAATTTATTTAAATATAAAAAGGAAGCAAGGAAAATTATATAAGAAATTTAATATATTTATATACCCAAATAATTGGTAAAAATGTAATCATTATTGGTAAGTTCTGTGATAAAAAAAAATATTGCCATCGGATATTCGATTTTCCGGTCAATTTGTAATTCAATGAAGCAGAGAAATGTTTTAAAAGCTGAGACAATTGATGGTGACGTCATTTTACTTTCAGTTAGTACTGCTTTATTAAAAGAGGTAAACTTCCTAAATTTGGTGATAAGATGATGATGTAAAGTAGATCTGGGAAAAATTGCGAGTCAGCTGACTCACCGGTTGAGTCAAGACTGCAAAACTCCTAATATTGGAGTCTTTTTACTTGATTGACTAAGTCAATTTGACTATGAATTAGGAGACAACATGACTCTTGTTTTTTGAGTAAAATATTAATACGAGTCAAATTGACTAACATTTCTGAGCCGGGTACCTGGTACGAACCGAAAACTCGAATTTTGAGGCAATTTGACTCGTATTCTTTCAGTGTACAAATGATTTTGCAGTGACTGTCAAAACGTGTCGATGTCTCCCTTCACGCCCACTTTTCAATTACCTTCCACAGCCACCAAATTATAGTGAGTTAATCCCAGCGAACCTTGGAGAGTTTCAGAGGCAAAAATTCTCTTCAAAATCAACTGGGGAGAGAGTCAGAGAATACTAAAGCTAGACCAGTTTCCTGAATTCACCCAGCGTGATATTGTGATGTTAAAGTGACTCACAGGAGTGAAATTAATTTAGTGGAATTATAAATAGCAGTTAGTGAGTAAAAATCAAACAGAACAATCACATAAACAGAGTAGAAAAAGTGTTAGAAAATGAATTATTTAGATTGAAAGTTAACTAACAATTTTGTGAAGTGACATCAAATGTAAGTTACATCACCAAACTAATATTTTCATAGATAACGAACCTACTTTAGTGAAATTTTTCGTACAGGATCCCATTTTTTCGGCATATATACAAATGTATTCTGATTTCAGTTAAACCAAATCATTACAATCTTGGGTATTAAATTCATCTGAACATTCAATAGTTGATGGAAAATTGAATGCGTGTACACAGTTTTACTAGATGTTATTTTTAAATATTTGTTCATGAATCTAGGAAGTTGAGTTTATTTTCTATAGCTTCTTTAAATGTTATACATAGCGTAGGTATATTATATAACTTTAAAAAATATAAAAGTTAAGAAAAGTAAATAATAAATAACTTAAAAGTTATAATTATGATAAGAGTTTTGAAAGTTTTAATATTTTTAAAACTTTATCTTATCTTTTATTTTAATTATCAAAACGCATGATTTTAAAAGAAAAGCATCTACTGTTTTTTACAATAAAAGTAACTAAAATATTCTTAGTGATGTCCCTAGACTAATATTAACTCAAATATTCTTAGTGATGTCCCTAGACTAAAATTAAATTAAATCATCTTAGTGATGTCCCTAGACTAAAAAGTAACAAAAATATTCTTAATGATGTCCCTAGACTAAAAAGTAACTAAAATATTCCTAGTGATGTCCCTAGACTAAAAGTAACTAAAATATTCCTAGTGATGTCCCTAGACTAAAAGTAACAAAAATATTCTTAGTGATGTCCCTAGACTAAAAAGTAACTAAAATATTCCTAGTGATGTCCCTAGACTAAAAAGTAACTAAAATATTTTTAGTGATGTCCCTAGACTAAAATTAAATTAAATCATCTTAGTGATGTCCCTAGACTAAAAAGTAACTAAAATATTCCTAGTGATGTCCCTAGACTAAAAAGTAACTAAAATATTTTTAGTGATGTCCCTAGACTAAAAGTAACTAGAATATTCTTAGTGATGTCCCTAGACTAAAAGTAACTAGAATATTCTTAGTGATGTCCCTAGACTAAAAGTAACTAGAATATTCTTAGTGATGTCCCTAGACTAAAAGTAACTAAAATAATCTTAGTGATGTCCCTAGACTAAAAGTAACTAGAATATTCTTAGTGATGTCCCTAGACTAAAAGTAACTAAAATAATCTTAGTGATGTCCCTAGACTAAAAGTAACTAAAATAATCTTAGTGATGTCCCTAGACTAAAAAGTAACTAAAATATTCTTAGTGATGTCCCTAGACTAAAGAGTAACTAAAATATTCTTAGTGATGTCCCTAGACTAAAAAGTAACTAAAATATTCTTAGTGATGTCCCTAGACTAAAAGTAACTAAAATAATCCTAGTGATGTCCCTAGACTAAAAAGTAACTAAAATAATTTTAGTGATGTCCCTAGACTAAAAAGTAACTAAAATAATCCTAGTGATGACCCTAGACTAAAAAGTAACTAAAATAATTTTAGTGATGTCCCTAGACTAAAAAGTAACTAGAATATTCTTAGTGATGTCCCTAGACTAAAAGTAACTAGAATATTCTTAGTGATGTCCCTAGACTAAAAGTAACTAAAATAATCTTAGTGATGTCCCTAGACTAAAAGTAACTAAAATAATCTTAGTGATGTCCCTAGACTAAAAAGTAACTAAAATAATTTTAGTGATGTCCCTAGACTAAAAGTAACTAAAATATTCCTAGTGATGTCCCTAGACTAAGAGTAACTAAAATAATCTTAGTGATGTCCCTAGACTAAAAGTAACTAAAATAATCTTAGTGATGTCCCTAGACTAAAAAGTAACTAAAATAATTTTAGTGATGTCCCTAGACTAAAAAGTAACTAGAATATTCTTAGTGATGTCCCTAGACTAAAAGTAACTAGAATATTCTTAGTGATGTCCCTAGACTGAAAGTAACTAAAATAATCTTAGTGATGTCCCTAGACTAAAAAGTAACTAAAATAATTTTAGTGATGTCCCTAGACTAAAAAGTAACTAAAATATTCCTAGTGATGTCCCTAGACTAAAAGTAACTAGAATATTCTTAGTGATGTCCCTAGACTAAAAGTAACTAGAATATTCTTAGTGATGTCCCTAGACTAAAAGTAACTAAAATAATCTTAGTGATGTCCCTAGACTAAAAGTAACTAAAATAATCTTAGTGATATCCCTAGACTAAAAAGTAACTAAAATATTCTTAGTGATGTCCCTAGACTAAAAGTAACTAGAATATTCTTAGTGATGTCCCTAGACTAAAAGTAACTAAAATAATCTTAGTGATGTCCCTAGACTAAAAAGTAACTAAAATATTCTTAGTGATGTCCCTAGACTAAAAGTAACTAGAATATTCTTAGTGATGTCCCTAGACTAAAAATTAACTAAAATATTCCTAGTGATGTCCCTAGACTAAAAAGTAACTAAAATAATTTTAGTGATGTCCCTAGACTAAAAAGTAACTAAAATAATCCTAGTGATGACCCTAGACTAAAAAGTAACTAAAATAATTTTAGTGATGTCCCTAGACTAAAAAGTAACTAGAATATTCTTAGTGATGTCCCTAGACTAAAAAGTAACTAAAATATTCTTAGTGATGTCCCTAGACTATAAGTAACTAGAATATTCTTAGTGATGTCCCTAGACTAAAAGTAACTAAAATAATCTTAGTGATGTCCCTAGACTAAAAGTAACTAGAATATTCTTAGTGATGTCCCTAGACTAAAAGTAACTAAAATATTTTTAGTGATGTCCCTAGACTAAAAGTAACTAAAATAATCTTAGTGATGTCCCTAGACTAAAAAGTAACTAAAATAATTTTAGTGATGTCCCTAGACTAAAAAGTAACTAAAATATTTTTAGTGATGTCCCTAGACTAAAAGTAACTAAAATATTTTTAGTGATGTCCCTAGACTAAAAAGTAACTAAAATAATCTTAGTGATGTCCCTAGACTAAAAGTAACTAAAATATTCTTAGTGATGTCCCTAGACTAAAAAGTAACTAGAATATTCTTAGTGATGTCCCTAGACTAAAAGTAACTAAAATAATCTTAGTGATGTCCCTAGACTAAAAAGTAACTAAAATATTCCTAGTGATGTCCCTAGACTAAAAGTAACTAAAATAATCTTAGTGATGTCCCTAGACTAAAAAGTAACTAAAATAATCTTAGTGATGTCCCTAGACTAAAGAGTAACTAAAATATTCTTAGTGATGTCCCTAGACTAAAAAGTAACTAAAATATTCTTAGTGATGTCCCTAGACTAAAAGTAACTAAAATAATCTTAGTGATGTCCCTAGACTAAAAGTAACTAAAATAATCTTAGTGATGTCCCTAGACTAAAAGTAACTAAAATAATCTTAGTGATGTCCCTAGACTAAAAAGTAACTAAAATAATTTTAGTGATGTCCCTAGACTAAAAGTAACTAGAATATTCTTAGTGATGTCCCTAGACTAAAAGTAACTAGAATATTCTTAGTGATGTCCCTAGACTAAAAGTAACTAAAATAATCTTAGTGATGTCCCTAGACTAAAAAGTAACTAAAATAATTTTAGTGATGTCCCTAGACTAAAAAGTAACTAAAATATTCCTAGTGATGTCCCTAGACTAAAAGTAACTAAAATATTTTTAGTGATGTCCCTAGACTAAAAAGTAACTAAAATAATCTTAGTGATGTCCCTAGACTAAAAAGTAACTAAAATATTCCTAGTGATGTCCCTAGACTAAAAGTAACTAGAATATTCTTAGTGATGTCCCTAGACTAAAAGTAACTAGAATATTCTTAGTGATGTCCCTAGACTAAAAGTAACTAAAATAATCTTAGTGATGTCCCTAGACTAAAAGTAACTAAAATATTCTTAGTGATGTCCCTAGACTAAAAGTAACTAGAATATTCTTAGTGATGTCCCTAGACTAAAAGTAACTAAAATAATCTTAGTGATGTCCCTAGACTAAAAAGTAACTAAAATATTCTTAGTGATGTCCCTAGACTAAAAGTAACTAGAATATTCTTAGTGATGTCCCTAGACTAAAAATTAACTAAAATATTCCTAGTGATGTCCCTAGACTAAAAAGTAACTAAAATAATTTTAGTGATGTCCCTAGACTAAAAAGTAACTAAAATAATCCTAGTGATGACCCTAGACTAAAAAGTAACTAAAATAATTTTAGTGATGTCCCTAGACTAAAAAGTAACTAGAATATTCTTAGTGATGTCCCTAGACTAAAAGTAACTAGAATATTCTTAGTGATTTCCCTAGACTAAAAGTAACTAAAATAATCTTAGTGATGTCCCTAGACTAAAAGTAACTAGAATATTCTTAGTGATGTCCCTAGACTAAAAGTAACTAGAATATTCTTAGTGATGTCCCTAGACTAAAAGTAACTAGAATATTCTTAGTGATGTCCCTAGACTAAAAGTAACTAAAATAATCTTAGTGATGTCCCTAGACTAAAAAGTAACTAAAATATTCTTAGTGATGTCCCTAGACTAAAAGTAACTAGAATATTCTTAGTGATGTCCCTAGACTAAAAGTAACTAGAATATTCTTAGTGATGTCCCTAGACTAAAAGTAACTAAAATAATCTTAGTGATGTCCCTAGACTAAAAGTAACTAAAATAATCTTAGTGATGTCCCTAGACTAAAAAGTAACTAAAATAATTTTAGTGATGTCCCTAGACTAAAAAGTAACTAAAATATTCCTAGTGATGTCCCTAGACTAAAAGTAACTAAAATATTTTTAGTGATGTCCCTAGACTAAAAAGTAACTAAAATAATCTTAGTGATGTCCCTAGACTAAAAAGTAACTAAAATATTCCTAGTGATGTCCCTAGACTAAAAGTAACTAAAATATTCTTAGTGATGTCCCTAGACTAAAAAGTAACTAAAATATTCTTAGTGATGTCCCTAGACTAAAGAGTAACTAAAATATTCTTAGTGATGTCCCTAGACTAAAAAGTAACTAAAATATTCCTAGTGATGTCCCTAGACTTAAAAGTAACTAAAATAATTTTAGTGATGTCCCTAGACTAAAAAGTAACTAAAATATTCTTAGTGATGTCCCTAGACTAAAAAGTAACTAAAATATTCTTAGTGATGTCCCTAGACTAAAAAGTAACTAAAATATTCTTAGTGATGTCCCTAGACTAAAGAGTAACTAAAATATTCTTAGTGATGTCCCTAGACTAAAAAGTAACTAAAATATTCCTAGTGATGTCCCTAGACTTAAAAGTAACTAAAATATTCCAAATTTCATATTTAAAGTGCAGAAGGAAATTAAATTTTATCCCGCAACATGAATGCATATAATTTACAAATATGATAATTATTATATTTGTCATACTTATTCATTATAATTTAATATAAATGAATACACTAATAAACATTATTCAAAATATGAACTCAATTGCGTTATATATATAAAAAAAAAATTCATGAACATTTGTTTTATAATCAAATGTAGATAATAAAAAGGGTTATTGTCTTTTCTCTACGAGGATCTACAGAGAAAATTTACTGACTATTTTTTTCCATATCTGTCGAATCTTGGCTCATACATTCGAAAGTTATTGAAATTTGTAACTTTTGGCGCCGTAACTTGCGTGAATTACCTCTGGTAACTTGGTAACTTGTGTTCTTTTTGCGGGGGAAGTTTATGGGTTTGGTCCCGAGAGTGAATTGCAGCATTGCGGAGGAGAGAACTTTGCTTTGATTGCTTCTAAAAGTTAGGGCTTTATTGTCTATCCTCCACAATTTAACGACTTAAAGCTTCCAAAAAAGAATGTCAGAGGTAATATGATAATATATTAGATCAGCTTATTTAAATAAAGGTATAATTGATGGATAAATTGTTATTCTAAAGAGTCTTCTATAAAATCATACAGACGAAAATGTTTAATAATGGACTAATTTTACAGAAATACAATCGTGATTTTTTAATAAATTTTAGACACTTATAGTTGTTCGTCTTTCGTCGGACATTCCTGACAAAAAATTGGAAATTAAGATATATTACCCTAAAATACGGTTAATGGTCGGGACTTCCCCTAAATCTTTTTTATCTTTTGTAGTTGCTAATAGCATTTCTACATTTTTTCTATATAATTACTTTAATTGTTGATAATTTAATATTTTGTACGTAAAACCTTAGTGCTAGAATGGCAATAGTTCCAGAACCGGTAAAACTCTAAAACTAAACAGTTATGGGATTATTGTTGTGCCCATTTGAAAGATTTGATTTGAATAAGTGTAGATTGCTGAAAAATTAGGTAAGAACATTTAATGGTATTGTTTAAATAATTAATTTGTTTTTATTTCTAATAAATTTCTATAGCTAGGATATTCCTATTTATAATTGCTCGTAATCTTTGTTTACAATACGTATTTACTCAAATTTGTTCATATGAGACGTACATTTGAATTTAAAACTTCGATTATTCTTATTAAATTTAACGTAGTTATAGTGCATCCTTTCATGATTTAAAAATAGTATGTATTTCTTACCTGCACTTTGCAATTGATAAATTATCAGTAAATCTTAGTTAAACAATTTAAATTAGTCTACCTTAATTATGTCTCGTTCCTTTTTCTATAATTATTGTAATGCTTAGAATTTATAAATTGGTCTCCCAGTCAAACTTCAAATTTGTAGCTAACAGTATGTTTGTTGATTTAATATATTTGTCGGTAGGTACCGTGTTGTCTCCATGTCCCATGTTTAAGAAGAAAGAAATAAAAACCTAACTCTACCAAGTCTTTTCACCTCTACCGATGAATAAAAAGGAATTTAACACGCGTACCTAAAACGAAATCTGCCTATCATTGAAAATTAAGAATTCGTGAATAAAAAATCGATATTAAAACTTTATTAGAAATACAAAAATTAAAACCATGAATTCATCGGTGTTTAAAAATTTAAGTGGATAAATTCAATATCTTTTATTTACGGTATATTTAAACAAATTAACACAAATATATTTTTTGAAAAGCTTGAAATTCTCATCACAATAATCATTGCTATCATGGAAGTAGGCGCTATGTAAGGATTTCTTTAGAACCGTTATTATGTAAGACTTTCGAGATACCTGATTCGGTGTTAGTCTTGTTTATCTGAAGAAGCGTATACATATATTTAAAATATTTAAATGCAAAAATTCTACAATTTTAACCATCTGTATGTATACGTTCTGTTTTTGAATTAAACTGCTTTTCGTGATTCAACCAAAGTTATTCAGGGGAACTAACGAATTATCGAACAGTTCTACTTTTTCGATCATGTTATTAGATATATATATATAATAATTGTAATTAACTCGTTATCATACTGAATATTTCTTTCTTCTATGACCGAAGATGTGGAACTGTCCAATAATTCATAAGGTACCCTATCTGGAGACTAGCCTTTTTATCTAAAATGGCTGATGATGCTATCGTATTTAGGCCGCTACACCCACTCAGTCCCTCGGTCAACTTTTTCTGTTGTCTTATTTACACGAAGAGGGAAATGTGTTCCAGTGTCGCTACAATTTGTAACCTCAATGGATATCGAGAACAAGAAAATTGATGCCATTCCGAGCTGGTATCGGTAACTTCATTATAAGTGCAGGGGTAAACCTAGGGAATTGCTAGGCATGAAAAGGTACAATGTGAAACAGTTGCGAATGGAGACACGTAGAATTTCATTGAGAACTAAAAATTTGAGAACTGAATTTTTGAATCTATTAATAATGAAGTCTACGGCTAGATACACGATATTGATATCTTGTATATTTACGGTTAGATACACGATATTGATATCTTGTATATTTACGGCTAGATACACGATATTGATATCTTGTATATCTACGGCTAGATACACGATATCAATATCTAGTATATCTACGGCTAGATACACGATATCAATATCTTGTATATCTACGGCTAGATACACGATATTGATATCTTGTATATCTACGGCTAGATACACGATATTGATATCTTGTATATCTATGGCTAGATACACGGTTTCAATATCATGTATATCTATGGCTATAAAACAATATCGATAACTAGTATATCTAAGGCTAGATACACAGTTTCAATATCATGTATATCTATGGCTATAAAACAATATCAATATCTAGTATATCTGTGGCTGTGAACCGACAGTTGGGCCCAAGACAATTGGGCCTCGACAGTTGTTCCCGCCGACAATTGGGCCCCAAGACAATTGGGACTCAAGATAATATTGCCCATTTTTTTAGAGTTTACTGTATTAACTTAATGAAAGACCCTTTCTTCTGATATAACTAGGTTTGTGACAATATGCGTTTTGAATAAAAAATATAGTCTTGAGCATATTTAAAATAAAGAATATTCCTTGCATGTAAAAAATATTTTCGTAATGAAAAATATATATTTTTTAATAGAACTTATTCTTTTCACGATGAATATTATTATTCTTTCTAAGTACTCAGATATGTCATGTAAGCAACAAATTTCCTAGTTACAATTCCTCTATGAGTCTAGTGAATGAGTTAGGATGTAACCAATAGAAAAAAAGAATGTAGCTATTTTAGATGAAGAAACAAAAGAAAATAGGAATGTAGGTATTTAGACATGCCGAGATTATTGGAACATACAAATTGAATTAACGTTAATTTAAATATTTTGAAGCCTGTTCAGTGTTCAATATTGAAGAGGTTTATGAATTATTATTACAAAATGTATTCTCATAATCTCATTTTATCCCCAAAACTGTTCAAACAACTGTTTAATGTAACTAACATATAACCTTTAAATTCACCCATTTTTTTACTAAATATTTGTCTTAGTCAGACGATGTACAGTGTAAATTACACGTACATTGGATCCACATGACATGATTCAAAAGAATACGACTTATATATAATTACTTCAAAGATTTTCATTACACCGAAACATGAGATTAGCATCCAAATGTGATTTAAGGGCTTGCTGATATAAACCTTATCAAGTATATCAATCGAATTAAACAATTTTTTTTAGAGAATATAAAGTATATTTCAAAGATAATATAGTCACTTAACTAGTATAACAAAGTAACACTTCTTTATTGTGTCTTCTGCCCAATTTTTTCTGGTCTTAATTGTTTTGTGGCCTAATTGTCGTGGGGCCCAATTGTCGGCAGGCCTAATTGTCACGGCCCAATTGTCGGTGCACCATCTATGGCTAGATATACACGGTTTCAATTTTTTTTATCTATGGCTAGATACACAATAACAATATCTTGCATATCTAAGTATCTATATCTTCCACATGAAATTTCAGTTGCAGAATTATTACTTTCTTTAGATTGGTAATATTATATTGGAGCTCAACTTTTGCTGTCATCAAAAAATGAATTAATTTTGACAGGAAGACATGAATGAGGAATGAAAATGATGAAAATTCATGAAAAAAAATTAAATAATTAGGATGGCACTATTGTAAACAGCTTATAAAATAAAAGTTAAAAAAAATCAATTATAGGTTCGAAATAGTAACACATTGCAAAACACGATACACTAAGATGACCGCATGTACCCACATACTAATCTACATCACTTTTAATATATAAATTCACATACGCAAAGTTATTGAGAATGGTTATATACAAATATTTCATTACGCTGGTAACTAATATATTTCATCACTAAAGATTTCTATTCGTGCGACTCAATCAGTGATGTAATAGCAATAAAATTATGTGATAATTATAGGTCATAATTCTTGCAAACTATAATTATTAATACCTCAAATGAATACCAGAGACAATAAATCATTTAGATACAAATTAGGTTCTTTGATGCTATTTGATGGCTAGTTTTACCTCAGGTTAAGTTTTTAGGCCTATTGTCTGTGAATTTGATGTTACATGTCATTTCTTGTTGATTTATGTACCTCACATATAAAAAAGGCCGGTAAAAAAAGTAAAACATAAAAACGTTAATGTAGCTTATAAACTAATATGGCTTGAAGGATGAAATAGGTATATTGGAAAAAGAAAAATCTATGATATTATTTCATAAAGGAGCTTAGAAATGACATCTATTTGCTTAAATATAAATGCTAAATTAAACTGCAAAACCAATTTTAGTCTCTGGCCGAAATATTTTTAGAGAACAGAGTTTGTAAAAAGTGATGGTAAGAAATTTTGAACTTTGAAAATGATCTTTTAAGATATTGTATTTTTATATCACTAATTTTATTCATTATTCAATTATTATTGATAAGGAAACCGAATCGGAAATTATAAGCGGCACTTCATTGTCCATTACGGTAAATATTGATGGTATTTTATCGTAAAATATCATAATAAAGACATCATCGTCAGGTGTTGCTTTCAGGAATGTCCAACGAAAGACGACAGATTAAAAGTGTTTAAATTTAAGATAAATTACTATTGTATTTTGGTCTAATCATTTATTGTCGTAGATAGATGATCTTTTCATCATCGATTATAATCACCGATCAAAAAGTGACGATTATAGTTTTCAATTACGGATTCATCAGGTGGATATGAAAGTAAGTGTGATTCTAATGTACTATTGTAGGCTCTGTTTTCCTTTGTTTTCAATGGGGTTGATCTCTGTTTTGGCAGAATACATCGCTTAATTCACTCGATATAAGATCTGAGTACAAGAAATCCTGCCTGGCTTACTTCAGATTTGCTCAGTCGGTGTGATGCATGTAGACATTTTGGAGACCTCAATTATAGAAAGCGGGATATACCAAACAATAACCACTTTAACATCATTGAGTTTAGGTCTAGGTAATACATATTAACATATATATTAACAGAAGCCTGAACATTGAATCTTTTCCGCAGCAGCCTCCTTCGCTGGCACTTCAGCTTACATTTTATCACGTCAAATACTTTGGATAAAAAAGTCTTCGATAATATTTACACAGTGTCAGCTTTTTTTGGATATTGTTACCAACTCGACTGTTTTTGTTGGTAAACTTCATGCTAAAATGCTACCGACTTAAACTGCAAAGGAAGGAGCAAATAGGAGAGAGAAAATATGTACAACTTTCAACAAGAGTTAGACAATGCCCCGTACTTAGTTATGCAAATAACTTGAATTTAAATGCTATTACTGAAAATACGAACTTGTGAATAAAGGATATTTGCATATAAGAATATCAATCTACATAAATTTGTGTTATTTATGTGTGTAGATTGTAAATCAAAAGGATTCTTATATATGATCATTTAGATCGGAAAATCCTGACTCTTCTTACCTCACAGTTTGTATATTGAGTAGATCCACTAGATAGGAATAACTATTCTATAACTTCTACCGTCCTACTTTTTGTGGTCAAAGCCCTGAGATTCAGTCTGCCGTTGCCAGTGAGTGAAGGAGGTTAGTTGGTTGGATTGGTTCGTGTCTCTGTGTTCGAAGTCTCGGTGGCGATTAAAATTCTAGCCCAGCTTTCAATTTCTAGTGAGACGAGGAGAAGATTTGGTCATCCGGAAAAAACTTTTTGTGGTTTGGCAACAAATTCATTGTGTGATGACTGAAATGAAACTGAATTTATTTACATTCTAAAGATTGATTGGATTTATTGCGGAATGAAAAGAAAATCTATTGACGATTAATTAAAAAATGAGAATATAAAAATTCCAATGAATAGAATATTTGACAATATACAAGTTACAGAACACAGTTGAACACCTACAGAACACAGTTGAACACCTACAGAACACAGTTGAACACCTACAGAATACAGTTGAACACCTACAGAACACAGTTGAACACCTACAGAACACAGTTGAACACCTACAGAACACAGTTGAACACCTACAGAACACAGTTGAACACCTACAGAACACAGTTGAACACCTACAGAACACAGTTGAACACCTACAGAACACAGTTGAACACCTACAGAACACAGTTGAACACCTACAGAACACAGTTGAACACCTACAGAACACAGTTGAACACCTACAGAACACAGTTGAACACCTACAGAATACAGTTGAACACCTACAGAACACAGTTGAACACCTACAGAACACAGTTGAACACCTACAGAACACAGTTGAACACCTACAGAACACAGTTGAACACCTACAGAACACAGTTGAACACCTACAGAACACAGTTGAACACCTACAGAATACAGTTCACAAAAACTGGTCATAGAAGGTTTCACAAATTTGGGTTTTACGAAAGAGCTGCAAGGTCTTTCTATTTTTTCTCTTTAAATTTGCTGTGAAAATTATTACTGGTTGCAAAAAAATTGTTTTGTGTTTTCTCACCTTAATTTTGTTCTTACCACAAACTCATAAATGTATGCATTCATTTTTTAGAATTTTCGATCCTTATTCTCAGGTTCCTGAAAGCATTGAAAATTGATAATTTTTAAATTGGTTAACCTGTGTAGCCTGAGTTAGTGGTAACCTGCAACCAGAGTATTTGTGTGATGAGTTCAACTCATCTACTAAATTAAAACTTCTAAATCAGTCTCATCGTAGTCCTCTATCCCAGGCAAGAAGAATTTGTTCCTGGGATATTAAGAGAATATCCCAGGGAAGAAGGATTCACTGCTAGGACATTCCCTTAATATCCCAGGATATTGAGGGACATCGGGACATTCCCTGGGACATTCCTTCTTGCCTGGGATAGTATCTTAATTTAGGGGAAAAGTTCCAAAGCTCCAAAACTTGTAACATTCATGCAAAAAATCGATAATTAATTAATTTAATTTCAAGGTTTTATCTTTTAAAAGAATGTATTCCTAAAGTATATCATAATGAAATAACATAAATCAAATTTAATAGATAAAAATACTATTTACATTTCTTTCAATTTAATAAATCAAAACTGAATTTGTATCATACATTTTGAACAATTAAAATGAATAAAAAAAACGATATATAATTATTCTATAATTAATGTATATAATTCTGCAGAACAATTTTGATTTGTGCAATATTTTACTTTCACTCATATATATGCAATAATTATTCATTCAATAGTATGTAGTGTAAATTAAAGTACCATTATTTGATACAATCAGGCAAATTTGGTATAAAATCATATTTGTTTAACTCTGAATATCATAGAGTAACATATAAAATATTTAACCCCTAGTGGATGAAAATAAATCCCTCCTCCTAAAATTCAATACATTTTGAATACCTATTTCTTTAAGTACTAAACTAAAATCATTGTTTTTTTTATAAATCGAACTTTGGGTAAAAGTTTTATCATAACTTCTACGCGGTTAGATATTTTTCCACTGAAATTCCGAGTATCAGAAGTTTATACTTTCATATGGAGCGCCTTTAAATATTCTATTTCGGGTCACAACAAAGGTACGGGTTATTGGAATTGAAAAAAATAACATTAATATTGAATCTCTTCAGTCTTGCCCCCGCAACGGAGAAACAAATAAGAATCCAATATGAAGTTTAAACTTACTTGTGATACACGTAAAAACCAATACCGATAATATACTGTTAGAATAAATTTAAATAACTAAAATTTGTGTATAGCAAAGATACTTTTTAGGTTAACAAAATGGTGTGATTAGGAACAATTCCGACCTCATGATTATTAACACTAACACCAACTTTCCGTCTACTGTAAGTGTCCGTGCACTGCGATAATAAGAACACAGCTGAAAGAATAAATCGAATGCTCGTGTATTTATGCTAATACACACTTTTCGCACACGGTGCATGTCCAGGTAGAGCAGTTTTCCCCCATGGCTGTAAAATGCAAATGGCAGATATGCTGTAGCCAAGTAATGACACTACAGCTCACATATGACTCGTTAATATTCAAGTAGGGCTGCAATTGGTCAGCTCATGTGCTTTGCGAGACGTAATTTCTTATTCCCTGCTTTGTAGAGAGATACTTTGTTGAGAGATATACGAGATACTTTGTGACGAGATGCACGAGATACTTTGTAGAGAGATACACGAGATACTATGTAGAGAGATATACGAGATACTTTGTAGAGAGATTAACGAGATACACGGGATACTTGATATCGAGATACACAAGATACTTTGTAGAGAGATACACAAGATACTTTGTAACGAGATACACGGGATACTTGATATCGAGATACACAAGATACTTTGTAGAGAGATGCACGAGATACTTTGTAGAGAGATGCACGAGATACTTTGTAGAGAGATGCACGAGATACTTTGTAGAGAGATGCACGAGATACTTTGTAGAGAGATGCACGAGATACTTTGTAGAGAGATACACGAGATACTTTGTAGAGAGATACACGGGATACTTGACATCGAGATACACGAGACACTTACTTGACTCAGTGTTTTGAGTAGTAATTCAAATACAACTTACATTGATATTTTCTTTTCCTGTTTTATATCGAATGAACACTGCATGCAATATACTATTCAAAAGACACTTATCTAAGTAATTCGAAACTAAATGAGACTCTCTTCTAATTTCCGTATATTTCTTTTACCACCTTTTACATGCAACTAAATGGAAATTAGACACTTCTACGCAAACTAAAACAAAAGTTAGTGATGTTGATGAACCTAAAATGTCACACAACTTTTAATTCCCATATACACCAAAAGCTTATTTTATTACGCTTTATATACACCATTGAGACTATTGTGTACCACAAAGTATTTTGCTCGTGAAAAAGATACCTAGAGCATCTATCGTCTGAATTCAGTCAAACCGAAAAAAGAACTTTGCAAAGGAAAAGTTTGGACTTTATTTACCTTCACTGATCTATTTCGGCCTATTGTTAGACGCCATTTTCTTTTTAGTTCACTTGCTCTTTTGTAAAAATTCTACCAACTTCCAACTGAAAAATTGTGGAAGGAGGAAACTGAAACTATAATTTGGTTCAGAGAGCCAATAGAGTGGAATATTATTTGTATTGACTGTAAATGGATATTGTATGAATGTTCATCACCGTAAGAGTTCATCCCTAGTGGAATATTATTTGTATTGACTGTAAATGGATATTGTATGAATGTTCTTCACCGTAAGAGTTCATCCCTAGTGGAATATTATTTGTATTGACTGTAAATAGATATTGTATGAATGTTCTTCACCGTAAGAGTTCATCCCTAGTGGAATATTATTTGTTTTTTCTTACAAAGATGAATTACTTTTCTATTCCAGACCTAAAATAGATTCTTCTAAATGCGAACACTGTAAGATATGTCTCGTTAAGATAATTCCAATGAATAGCCTACTTCTGTCTTATATCTCAGTGTAATGAGATTATATGTCTCTATTTATTTAATTAACATTAAAAGGAAATTAGAAACAGGATCAAAAGAACTAGAATAACATCAGAGAATTTAATTATAAAATTGTCCAATAGTGGATAGTATTCATTTAAATAAATCAATGGAACATTCACTGCATGTCAGTACGATGTAAAATAACACTGTTTTAATTAAAGAGTATTTACGACTATTAAATTAATTTGTACTATATAAGTTTTACTATGATATTAATATAAATAACTCTTTAGTGGTAAATTCCAAGTTATCGGGCGATTCCACATTTTCGACCACAGATTAATAAGTATATAATTTAAAATTGTAACACATTATATTAAGTGGTATCAATGATACCTGCAATATTAATTTTGGTTGGTATCCGTGATACCTGCAGGTATCACGGATACCAATCCAAATAATGAGTTAAATCATGATATCCATTTTTCTTACATGTTCGAGATTATGTAACCGTCTGACAACTCGGGAGTCACCCCATCTATTTTCCAGAAGCTTTTTCAACTAACGAGTGTTTAAATATTCTCAGTTCCGTTGAGTTACTTGGTAATAATTTGCCGAAAGTACGTCACATGTCGTTACCTGCAGTTACGATCACCAGGTGCATTACGGTGATGAGAAACTGAGTGGTGAGTGGTGAGTGGAGAGTAATGAGTTGTGAGTGGAGAGAAATGAGTGGTGAGTGGTGAATGGAGAGTGATGAATGGTGAGTGGTGAGTTGTGAGTGGTGAGTTGTGAGTGGTGAGTGATGAGTGGAGAATGGTGAGTGGATAGTAATGAGTTGTGAGTGGTGAGTGATGAGTGGAGAACGGTGATTGGTGAGTGGAGAGTAATGAGTTGTGAGTGGTGATTGATGAGTGGAGAATGGTGAGTGGAGAGTAATGAGTTGTGAGTGGAGAGTAATGAGTGGTGAGAGGTGAATGGAGAGTGGTGAATGGTGAGTGGTGAGTTGTGAGTGGTGAGTTGTGAGTGGTGAGTGATGAGTGGAGAATGGTGAGTGGAGAGTAATGAGTTGTGAGTGGTGAGTTGTGAGTGGTGAGTGATGAGTGGAGAATGGTGAGTGGAGAGTAATGAGTTGTGAGTGGTGAGTGATGAGTGGAGAACGGTGAGTGGTGAGTGGAGAGTAATGAGTTGTGAGTGGTGAGTGATGAGTGGAGAATGGTGAGTGGAGAGTAATTAGTTGTGAGTGGTGAGTGGTGAGTGATGAGTGGAGAACGGTGAGTGGTGAGTGGAGAGTAATGAGTTGTGAGTGGTGAATGATGAGTGGAGAATGGTGAGTGGAGAGTAATGAGTTGTGAGAGGTGAGTGATTAGTGGAGAATGGAGAGTAATGAGTTGTGAGTGATGAGTGGAGAATGGAGAGTAATGAGTTGTGAGTGGTGAATGGAGAGTGTTGAGTGGAGAGTGGAGAGTCGATTGAAAAGAATGAGAATTTTGTACGGTTCTTTTTGCGATTCTGTGTTAAATCCTAGGAAAACTTCTAGTCTTTCAAGAGAATCTTTTAGTGAATAGGAATACTTTTTTCAGTCTTTGGACTCTCAGCAATAGTATGGTGGGTGTAGCGTGTGAACCAATTCGACCTTTAGAAATTACTAACTGACCTAACATGACCTATACACCCACTTTGCCAGTACTGTCAGTCACGAGAGCTACGATCTTTCTCTATCAAGGAAAAAGGTTATGTTGAATTATGCCTAAAATGATATAAATTAAAATAAAAACATAAAGGAAAGTTAGAATATAGATTCTGTGTGGTCTTTCAGACATTTGTGATGAAATGTTGTTATTGTGATGAGAAATAACTATCACAAAATATAACTAGATCATCACAAAATACAACTAGATCATCATTTTATACTGCATCAACTAATCACAAATGATAATGACAGCAAAGTCAACACACTGCATTAGTAAAGGCAATTCACAGATGTTCAATCTCAAATAGAGGAAATGTGATTTATTTTATAATCGGCAGATTGTCTGTTATTGTCCATTACGGTAAATATTGATGGTATTTTATCGTTAAATATCATAATAAAGACATTATCCTCAGGATTATTGTAGGGAATGTCCGACGATAGACTATAAGTGTTTTAAATTTAAAATAAATTACTATTGTATTTTTGTCTAATCATTTATTGTCGTAGATAAATGATCTTTCTATCATCGATTATAATCAACCTAACTCATTACTCATCATCATTACTCATTACTCATCATCGTAACTCATTTCTCATAAAATTTCTACTTTAAATCGAATAACAAATTGAGTTTCCAGATTATTTATTTTCAGGAAATGATTCCAATCGAGAAATATTCAGAAATTCTTTTGAAAATATTATAAAGATTGTAAATATGATTATATATATATATTATATTTCTTCATCAAATGTATTCCCATATTACCCTTCAAGTGAATTCTGTGTAATTCCTATTAAAATTAGATATTAATTTTTAAGTAATAATTTATAAAATTTTAATTTATAAAATTTTAATTTATAAAATTTTAATTTTTAAAATTTTAATTTTTAAAATTATAATGTTAAAACACAGAATATAGTTAGCCAGTTAAGTGATACAATTTGGGTGAAATATTCCATATAGGTTAAGTTAAAAATTATCGGGCAGTTCCACATTTTCGTTCAAGTAAGAAAAAAATATGTAATTCAAAATATCGAGTTAGAATATCAATTTAAATATTTTGTTATTTTAACTAAAATATGGAACTGTCCGCTAATTCGTAACTTACCCTAGTCAGAAAATTATGGTCACTAATCGTTGTTTTTCTATCGGTGATTATAATCGATGATAAAAAGATCATCTATCAACGACAATAAATGATTAGACAAAAATACAATAGTAATTTATCATAAATTAAAAACACTTTCAGTCTATCGTCTTTCGTCGGACATTCCTGAAAAAAAATCCTGACGATAATGTCTTTATTATGATATTTTACGATAAAATACCATCAATATTTACCGTAATGGACAATAACAGACGATCTGCCGATTGAAAACACTCCTACGTGCAGTTGATACCATTTATTCACTCTGAAATAATTCTATAATCTATCACTCTATGAACAAAAACATTGTTTGTTACTTTTGGACATTCCATTAGCCCTTTCCCTTTCAATTTGCAGAAAGGGAAAGGGAAAAAGAATGCGTGTCTGCAGCACTACTTAGAGATGTCTACATAAATATGAAGACTGTGAATGAAACCTACCTACCTACCTACCTTGCTGTATAACAAACTCTACAATTTTCTATCACGAAACTAGTAACCAAATTATCTGAGTTTTTATTTTTCTATTTACATCGTTCTTTGAAATGTAGTTAAAATATCTTAAACGAAAGCACGTTTCATCGAACAGTGTCGATAATCCATTTAGCTGTTTCCTGCACAATGCGTCTATTATAAAGGCAAACAACCAAATTATATTTACTAGTGCTTGTATGTAAAGTAGAACCTCTATATAAGTGAATGTAGAGTCCGCAGTAAGAGAATTATCACGTATGGTGAACAAATTTTCTTTAGTTTGCTATGAATCGCAATAGTTTTAGAAATGAATTACCAATTTATGGCAGAATATTGGAAATTTGTTCACTATAGAGGGTAATTCTCTTACTCAGGACTCTAGATTCACTATAGAGGAGTTCACTATAGAGGAGTCCTCTGAGTCTTACTCAGGACTCTAGATTCACTATAGAGGAGTTCACTATAAAGAAGTCCACTATAGAGGAGTTCACTATAGAGGAGTTCACTATAGAGGAGTTCACTATAGAGGAGTTCACTATAGAGGAGTTCACTATAGAGGAGTTCACCATAGAGGAGTTCACTATAGAGAAGTTCACTATAGAGGAGTTCACTATAAAGAAGTCCACTATAGAGGAGTTCACTATAAAGAAGTCCACTATAGAGGAGTTCACTATAGAGGAGTTCACTATAGAGGAGTTCACTATAGAGGAGTTCACTATAGAGGAGTTCACTATAGAGGAGTTCACTGTAGAGGAGTTCACTATAGAGGAGTTCACTATAGAGGAGTTCACTATAGAGGAGTTCACTATAGAGGAGTTCACTATAGAGGAGTTCACTATAGAGGAGTTCACTATTGAGGAGTTCACTATAGAGGAGTTCACTATAGAGGAGTTCACTGTAGAGTAGTTCACTATAGAGGAGTTCACTATAGAGGAGTTCACTATAGAGGAGTTCACTATAGAGGAGTCCTCTGAGTCTTACTCAGGACTCTAGATTCACTATAGAGGAGTTCACTATAAAGAAGTCCACTATAGAGGAGTTCACTATAGAGGAGTTCACTATAGAGGAGTTCACTATAGAGGAGTTCACTATAGAGGAGTTCACTATAAAGAAGTCCACTATAGAGGAGTTCACTATAGAGGAGTTCACTATAGAGGAGTTCACTATAGAGGAGTTCACTATAGAGGAGTTCACTATAGAGGAGTTCACTGTAGAGGAGTTCACTATAGAGGAGTTCACTATAGAGGAGTTCACTATAGAGGAGTTCACTATAGAGGAGTTCACTATTGAGGAGTTCACTATAGAGGAGTTCACTATAGAGGAGTTCACTGTAAAGGAGTTCACTACAGAGGAGTTCACTATAGAGGAGTTCATTATAGAGGAGTTCACTATAGAGGAGTTCACTATAGAGGAGTTCACTATAGAGGAGTTCACTATATAGAGGAGTTCACTATAGAGGAGTTCACTATAGAGGAGTTCACTATAGAGGAGTTCACTATAGAGGAGTTCACTATAGAGGAGTTCCACTGTATTATACAGATACAGAGGTTAGACGAGAGAATATAAACACCATACAGTTCTCCCATACATTCGTGCAGCTTCCTACGAACAGATTCTGTGCAAACTCTGTAGGTTTAAATTGAGTTCTGCAGTGATTTTAAGAGCTATGGTCTTGTGATTTGCTCTAACAATTCGATTTAGAGTCAGACTGTCTCTCTCAAACAACTTCGACATTGTGGCCTGTGTTCTACTATGGACGTTTTTCCTTCTTTTTCAAAGAAAGTCATTACTTTAGAGACAGTAGCTCTTGTAACCCCAAACATTCTGACTGTTTATGTTGCACCAGCACCTGCCAAATAGGAACACAAACAATTTGTCCTATTTGAAAATCAGACTAAAACTTTAAATGCTTATAAAATTTCAAATATATGTAGATAACAACTATTAAGTAATTATTAACATTAAACTTTATAATATAAAAAAACAATAAATCAAGCTTTGCTTTTCTAAATTGTTTTCTAAAATTTATGATTTCAAAATATTAGGTCTAAAAGTCTATAAAAAATCTAACATATGTATAATAATATTATGAATATAAATTATATTGTTTTGGTTGTTTTACATTCATGATAAATGCAAACAACTTTTCCAATATCTACACAATTAACTTTAATAAAGATTCAACAATACTGAAATTGAGGTGTAACTATCCAGTATACATTTCTTCTGAAATGCCATGTATAAAACATGAATAAATACATACTACTATTCATAAAAATATCCCAATATCTCCCTATATTGCTCTAAAATATCCCTATATTTCCCTATATTTCCCTAAAATATCCCTATATTTCCCTATATTCCCCTAAAATATCCCTATATTTCCCTATATTCCCTTAAAATATCCCTATAAAAATATCTCAAAGGGAGAGCAAATTAAAGTGGGTTTATAGAAGATCTTGTATGGCACCTCTTGATCTTCTCATAGCAAAAATAAAACAAAAGTAATAATAATAAAAATGATATCAAATCCCTTCATTTTAAAGGAAAATATTCAAGACAAATAATTTTTCTTTCATAAATTTGGAATACTGAAGATACGATTGTTTTCATTTTTCAAACAATTATTCGATCAAGGATTTATTTTAAACTTTATACAATATATAATATAGAAATAAAATATTTTAAACAAAAAAATTTAGGGGCTATTATCACCGCAAATAAAGTTAGTTAATTTCATTCAAATTTTCATATGTTAATTACCTTTATAAATAAAGTAACGGGTCTATCCAACCTTTGTGAGTAACGACTCTAAACTGTAGATGGATCTTTTTTCCCAATTTGCTCTTATATAATTAAGAGTTTCAATAAATGAAATCTAACTCGAAACACGCGAAACACCTTAAAATTCTTCAGTTTTTACAACTTCAAAACTTTAATTTCCACTTTGAAAATAGCATGCAAATTATGAAAGTATTTCTCCAAAATATTACAATTTATAAAATTGCCGGAGAAATTTTCACAAGAATTTGGATGATTAAATCCATCAAATGTATCTTCTAAAATAATCTCCAGATAAGATACGTTTATATTTTTTTACTGAATTTCTGAAATCCTATAAGAGGATTTCAATTTAAAAGTAATTCTAACAAATTTTCAATTGAATAACTGTTCATTTTCAATATTTTAGTACAATATTTAACATGCATGTTGAAGGAGAGTTACAATTCTAGTTCAATGTTATCAGAGTATTATAGAATATCTGTAAGCTATCTTTAAATAAGAAGGATTGAGTTAAATATATCGAGAACTGTTGATCATTTTCTTTTGGTGACTGTACTAAGAATTTGAGAGCTTGGAAGTGTTGCAGTGTGATGTACTTTAGTGTTTCAGATTATCCTTAGTTAGAGTAAACGGAGTTATTGGAATACTTATGTAAGTGCATCACACTGCAATGCTGAGACACTGAAGTGCATCACACTGCAATGCTGAGACACTAAAGTGCATCACACTGCAATGCTGAGACACTAAAGTGCATCACACTGCAACGCTGAGACACTAAAGTGCATCACACTGCAGTGCTGAGACACTAAAGTGCATCACTCTGCAATGCTGAGACACTAAAGTGCATCACACTGCAATGCTGAGACACTAAAGTGCATCACACTGCAACGCTGAGACACTAAAGTGCATCACACTGCAGTGCTGAGACACTAAAGTGCATCACACTGCAATGCTGAGACACTAAAGTGCATCACACTGCAATGCTGAGACACTAAAGTGCATCACACTGCAACGCTGAGACACTAAAGTGCATCACACTGCAGTGCTGAGACACTAAAGTGCATCACACTGCAATGCTGAGACACTAAAGTGCATCACACTGCAACGCTGAGACACTAAAGTGCATCACACTGCATTACTGAGACACTAAAGTGCATCACACTGCAATGCTGAGACACTAAAGTGCATCACACTGCAGTGCTGAGACACTAAAGTGCATCACACTGCAATGCTGAGACACTAAAGTGCATCACACTGCAATGCTGAGACACTAAAGTGCATCACACTGCAATGCTGAGACACTAAAGTGCATCACACTAGAATTTTTTCAAGCTCTTAAAACAATTAGGTAATATCATAAATGCATGTTTTTTTATTCAAAATGTTATTGGTAAGTACATCAAAATTATAATAAATTACAGATAAATGATAACATGTCTCGTTTTTATCACAACCTGTATTTTTTTGCTCACTTGATTTCATCAACATTATCTAATTCTTTTTTATAAAAGTACGTTTTTGTAATATAAATGGAAATATATCTGAAAATTTGAAAAGTGATGGTACATTAATGGTTCATGTCCTTATTAAAATACTGTCATTTTAGTAACAAATACAATTTAAAAGAGAAAAACCTTCAATAAATTCATAATGATTCGAGAAAATTTAAAACTACATTTAAGCAGTATATATTTTTTTCAGATAAAAATGACCTTATCCAAAACGTAGCTCTAGGTTTTGGAACAGCATTTTAGCACTGGTTTTGCTGATTAGGAATTCAGAATTGAATGTTAAAGTTTAGTGAATTCGTATACAGTGTCCCTATTGTGAAAAGAAATTGTAATGACTAATCTTTTGTTGAAGTGAGATGGCAGAAGAAACATCTACAATAACTCTTTCTAACATTGTCTACAACAACAACCTCTACGTCTGTAGGTTCCACATGAATGGATGAAGATAATAACTAATTGTTTGTTCCAAGTTTCAAAGACCATTGGAAAATGTCATGGACTATTCAATAGTAATTATGGTAAGTGATATGAGAAGACTTTTAAAGTTGCACTTTGTATGCGACTCACAAGCAGAAATATATCCAATGGAGTTCATTACAAGAGAATGATGTGGTGAAACTGAAACGGCTCTACTGAAACTGAAACGGATGAAACAGTATGATGTGGTGAAACTGGAACACCTCAGAAACTGAAACTGAAACGGATCTAAAACTTCTCTGACACTGAAACAGCTGAAAAAGTATAATGTGGGGGAACTGAAACGGTTATACTGAAACTGAAACAGATAAAAATGAAACAGCTCTAAAATTAAATCAACTGAAAAGTGTTATGTGAAACTGAAACGTCTCTGAAACTGAAACTGCTGAAGAGTATGATGTGAAACTGAAACAGCTCACTTATGGGCTACCTAGTGATAGTAGTTTGTCTCTTTTTGATCCAGTTTGTGCCTCGTGTTACATGTCTTGTTGAGCAGGGAGAGAAAGGTGAGTGAGAAAAAGGTGATTAGGGGATTAACCTTAACGGCAATTGACCTTTATCATGTAAATACGGATAACGATATTTAGATATGAATATTTTTTTTTTAAATCAAACCCTTATATATAATTTCCCTTAAGACAATTGACCTTTTAAACAATTTACCTTTAAGAAAATTGATCTTTAAAAAAATTGACCTTTGAAAAAATTGACCTTTAAAAAAATTGATCTTTAAAAAAATTGACCTTCGAACATTTGACCCCCATTCTCTATGCAGCTATCACCTCCCATTGGCTCAGCAGTGATGATGTCATAATATAATACCTCCATTCCTAAAAACCACCGTTGCAAAATGGATGGATAGCTTCCACAGTTGCAGTAATTCATTTGCCGTTTAACGTTGATTGTAGGCAGGACAGAATATTGTGTTAAATCCTTTAAAGTGGTGAATAATCCAATCAACTCGTTAGCATATTCCCCTGAGATTGGTTTGTCAAACACTCCTCTCCTTCCCTGCTGCAATATTAATCATGTTTCAGAAGTTAAATATTCACCAGCATGGCTTCAGTATACCACATCTCACTTCCTGTCAATAATATATGGCAGGTGGCTTAAATAATTATATAAGACTTATTATTATTATATGAAGGTTGAGAGTTCTCTCTTTAGAACTATATGGATTATTTTTTATAATGTATTTATTTCACGCATTAATTTATAACAACCGGAACTTGTAGAGATGACCCAACCCACTGAGAAATTTGTGTGTCATCTTCGCGAGATTATTTTCAGGATGGGTCATGTCCTAACTACCTCTTTATCTTTTCAGTTGTGTTCATGACTGGGCCTCGAGATGGTAAGGTTGATCTTCCCTGTTACCTTCAGCCCCGCAACGATGGGGACAGACCTAAACTGGTGCTGTGGTACAAAGCAGGAATCAACACACCGCTATTTAGGTGATTTGATTTTAAAAAGCATAACTAGAGTCAACTAAAATCAATGGGTAAAACCTCCTTTAAACATTGAGTGGTAGGGTAAGTTTCGAATTATCGGTCGGTTTCACATATTCGTTCATATGATAGAAACGATATAATAATGATTATTTAATTTTAATTGGTATCCATGATACCTGCAGGTATCATGGATACCAATTAAAATTAAATAATCAATATTATATCGTTTCTATCATATGAACGAACATGTGAAACCGACCGATAATTCGTAACTTACTCTAGATAGATAATTCGTTTCTTTCCCTTTACCCGATATGACTCGGGAAAACAGTCGAAATAATTTACCCCTTTTTTCTCACCTACTCACCCTATGCATTATATTACATAGCGCTGCAGTTCAATGTTTCGAATATCATCTCTACACAACTAATTCATTTCAGAATCCGAATCCATCTTCCGAAACTTTCTTCAAATTCTTTGCTTGCCTAATCATTAAGTTTGAACTTTCTGCAAGTGAAATGTAACATTCTGAAGAGTTTAATCATAAGCACTTATATTAATTAACAACTTGCCAATCAATCACATTATTTACCAATCCGCCAATTAATCACAATTTGTATTATAATGATTAAAGTGGGGCTATATTTGATTAAAGGAGTTAGCTACCTATAACTTTTGGGTGGCTATAAGGGGTGGAAATTCTCATTTATCCCACCTTAATGCCCCCAAAATTTAAAAAGACTTTCTCTATGGTCTATTTTTCGAATACTTATAACTATTTCTGTCATATTATGCATTTACTGTAATTTTCTATTATTTACGGTAAAATTTCAATGAATACATGTAATATATAACTTTTTAATAGGGTGAGCTCCAAGTTATCGGACAGTTCCACATTTTCGATCATATAAGAAAAAGTATAATAATTACTATTTCGTTCTTTGTTTTGATTATCATTCTTATACTAGTGTACTCTCCCGTTAAAAATAACGGGTCATCATCAATACCAATTTATTACTCGTTATTATGTTACTTTTAATGAATTCAATTAAAATTAAATTTTCTGCATAGTCTAATTTATTTTAAAGGTGAAATACATTTAAAAATTGAATAAAAACAGGGGAATTTAAATATCAAGTCAATATATTCCCGTGCGTATCATAGTTACATTCTTCATGTTTAATACCCGTAGTGTAAAAGCGGACACCAAATAAATAAATAAACACACGAGGGAAATTATTAGTATAGATGATCGAAAATTTGGAGCTCGAACCTTTGCCTTATGCCTTATATAACATATAACTTAATTACTACTATTATCATAGCTGATATATATATGTTATATAATGATAAATGTCAATTCTATTCCTGCAGAATAACAAGAAATCTTATTCAAAATTCAAAGACATATACTGAACATTACTAAGAATTGTATTATGCAGCTTTTTGTTGCTAGGAAAATTTATTGCAGAACAATAACTTACAATTATTATCAGTTACTTGTGTGACGAGAGGAAGACTTCCCTGTGAAATTATCAAAGAAGTACACCCACTCAATAGAGACTCATAACACATTGTGCTAAATCTACTTTGATGGCAATAAAAATAATTTAGTAGCACAGCAAGCCATTGAAATGTGATGATTTTTATTGCCTCGTTTGGTCCTTTATTTACGACGAATATGAGCTTTGAGCGTTAGTAAAGAGTCTATTGTCAAACAAACTCTTTACTCACGGAGAATTAGAGTTTTGAGCGTCAGTAAAGAGTCTATTGTCAAACAGACTCTTTACTCACGGAGAATTAGAGTTTTGAGCGTCAGTAAAGAGTCTATTGTCAAACAAACCCTTTACTCACGGAGAATTAGAGCTTTGAGCGTCAGTAAAGAGTCTATTGTCAAACAGACTCTTTACTCACGGAGAATTAGAGCTTTGAGCGTCAGTAAAGAGTCTATTGTCAAACAGACTCTTTACTCACGGAGAATTAGAGCTTTGAGCGTTAGTAAAGAGTCTATTGTCAAACAAACTCTTTACTCACGGAGAATTAGAGCTTTGAGCGTTAGTAAAGAGTCTATTGTCAAACAAACTCTTTACTCACGGAGAATTAGAGCTTTGAGCGTTAGTAAAGAGTCTATTGTCAAACAAACTCTTTACTCACGGAGAATTAGAGCTTTGAGCGTTAGTAAAGAGTCTATTGTCAAACAGACTCTTTACTCACGGAGAATTAGAGCTTTGAGCGTCAGTAAAGAGTCTATTGTCAAACAGACTCTTTACTCACGGAGAATTAGAGCTTTGAGCGTTAGTATAGAGTCTATTGTCAAACAGACTCTTTACTCACGGAGAATTAGAGCTTTGAGCGTTAGTAAAGAGTCTATTGTCAAACAGACTCTTTACTCACGGAGAATTAGAGTTTTGAGCGTCAGTAAAGAGTCTATTGTCAAACAAACTCTTTACTCACGGAGAATTAGAGCTTTGAGCGTCAGTAAAGAGTCTATTGTCAAACAGACTCTTTACTCACGGAGAATTAGAGCTTTGAGCGTTAGTAAAGAGTCTATTGTCAAACAGACTCTTTACTCACGGAGAATTAGAGCTTTGAGCGTTAGTAAAGAGTCTATTGTCAAACAGACTCTTTACTCACGGAGAATTAGAGATTTGAGCGTTAGTAAAGAGTCTATTGTCAAACAGACTCTTTACTCACGGAGAATTAGAGCTTTGAGCGTTAGTAAAGAGTCTATTGTCAAACAGACTCTTTACTCACGGAGAATTAGAGCTTTGAGCGTCAGTAAAGAGTCTATTGTCAAACAGACTCTTTACTCACGGAGAATTAGAGCTTTGAGCGTTAGTAAAGAGTCTATTGTCAAACAGACTCTTTACTCACGGAGAATTAGAGCTTTGAGCGTTAGTAAAGAGTCTATTGTCAAACAGACTCTTTACTCACGGAGAATTAGAGCTTTGAGCGTTAGTAAAGAGTCTATTGTCAAACAGACTCTTTACTCACGGAGAATTAGAGCTTTGAGCGTTAGTAAAGAGTCTATTGTCAAACAGACTCTTTACTCACGGAGAATTAGAGCTTTGAGCGTTATTAAAGGGTCTATTTACCAATAGATCCTTTACTCAAGGTGAATAGGATCTTTAGTAAGCTTGAGTGAAGGGTTTAAGTCAGTGGTGGGAAAATTAAAAATGTTCAGGGTTTAAAACAATCTAGCAGCCATGTTAAGTTGCTTCGTTTTCTATGACGGACGTGGAGTGTTAAGGAGAAACTAAAATATTTTAATTTAATATGATATAATAGTGAACAGAAGCTATTTGTTTTAAGTCTCTTTATATATATTTATTCATGTAAATTTAATACTACAACTGAATTTAAATTTTTCATACATACATGAACAGCAGTTGGTGATGTAAGTTTTCTTTTGTGCAAAAGAAGTGCAAATTATCATAAGTCAGAGTTCCACTGTTCATATACATCATATATTCACCAACTCATAACACGTGTTCACAAGATAGTTTTCTGTGATTAAAATCAATCATAGAAAACTATGGTCATTGAGCGATAACTAGGTCGCTCAATGATAACTAGGTCTCAACACATAACATTCTCTTACATTTAAATCATAGAAAACTACTTCATAACTCAAGTGAATTTCATAATTCAGGTCATCAGTACTCGAAAGAAAAATTGTGTCGATGCCTTGATGAACGTGATAGATGCATAAACGTTCTTGACTAGGAATGATCTGAATATAACTGTTGCTCTCTTCAAAGGGCCGTACACACGTAGGGTTTTTTATGTTTTTCCACCAAACTTTTTGCTACGCTTCTCCTACTTTTTCCACGAGAATATAAAAAAAAACGATATAGTAATTATTTTTTTTAGTTGGTATCCATAATACCTGCAGGTATCATGAATACCAACTAAAAAAAATTATATACCTTTTTCTTGTATTCTCGTGGAAAAAGTAGGAGAAGCGTAGCAAAAAGTCTGGTGGTAAGACTTAAAAAACCATACGTGTGTACGGCCCTTTAGATGAATTTATTGTGGCTTGATTTAATTTTCTTTTTTTGCAGTCACGATGACAGAAGAGGGGCAAGGAAACTTCCACGTGAAAGGTACAGCAACATTAACAAATTATTAATAATTTCAAGTTAATTCAAATACAATTTTAAGTGGAAAGTAAAAATCACTAAATGAACAATATTGCAAATTATTGATGATACTAGAAATGATACACAAAAATTTTCTTCTTAAGTCTCAAAAAGATCTCGAGTCACTAGAATTTTTTCTTGAGTCACAAGAAGTACCTATTATTTTTCACAGACACGAAATTGACGAAAGGCAGTTCGTACACTTTGAAAAGGACTCCGCAACTCTCACGAAGACGAATCTGAAGGCTTCAGACGGGGGAATGTACGAATGCAGAGTTGATTTCTATCGCTCACCAACTTCAACATCTTTGTACAACCTAACAATTTTATGTGAGCCAATTTTTATGGATAGTTAATTCTCTCTATATTTTATAAAGTAATGTCCTGTAAAACCAAACAATTGTATGTGAGACAGTGCATAGATATTTCTCTATGAGTCTATATTCTATGAAGTACCGTCAAAATGTACGGACTTACAACCTTTTCACCAAAAAAAAATAGGTATAACTTTTTATTGAACAACATGTAGATCATGTAATCTTTACTCATAATAGATACCATACGGATTATACCGCTGATAAGTTTTCTTACAATTTCAATGAGTAATAGCAAACTTATAAATGATTTTGAAATTTACAAAAAGAACGATGGTGTGTGTCCATAATGACTAGATCGGCTTATCTTGTTCCGCGTTTTAGTTGTAAATCTGAATATTTTGGACAGTACTATACGAGTCGAAATATAACACATTCTGAGAAATGGTATCGAATACTATATACCACTGGTGTAGAACCATTCAATACTCTTTAATTTTCTCTGTCTATAATATTTTCGGAATCTATGATTTTAAAAGCATACTGTCACAATCCTACCCATCAGAATTTAGTTTTCTCACCTATCTCCCCCAGTGCCACCGGATGAGTTGGAAGTAGAAGGATGGCCCACCAAAGACCGTATTATCGCTGGCAGTAGGAGGATTCTCCCCCACCATTTATCGGAGGTAATAGCGGGCCCTTTCTTAGAAGAACAGAAGATGCATCTCAGCTGCACCGCCAGAGGAGGTAAAATGGATAAAATATATGATTCTACACACAGAAAAACTTTTCTTTCCCAATGATGTTTATTATAGACGATGTGTTACATTTTGAAATAGGTTACAGTACTTGATGTCTCTGAATAGTAAATCAATATTATTTATTAATATTGATTCACGTTTTCGATCCTATACGAAAGAAAAGAGTATAATTCTATATTTTAATTGATATCCATGATACCTGTAGGCATCACTCATTATTTTAATTGGCATATCATGGATGCCTGTTTGATGAATCGAAACTCGTTCTATTACAACATTTCCCTTTGTTCCACCGTCAGGTTCTCCGCGTCCTAACGTCACCTGGTGGAGGAATGGGTCTCTGGTGGACAGGGGCTGGGAGGTGAAGGGTCTGGGGATGGTCTGTAACGACCTGGTGGTACCCAAACTAACCAGGGACTGGCAGGCCTCAGAACTGATGTGCAGAGCCACCACTTCTCCGGAGTTAGAAGAACTGACCGTGTCTCTGAAAGTGGATATGATATGTGAGTTCTAGAGTATTAATTGGTATCCATGATACATACCAAAAGGTATCATGGATGCCAAATATAATAACATTTTATTTGGATTCAAATAAAATTACGAGTTATAATATTGTAGAGTTATATTTTTACATACATATTCAAAAATAGGGAACTACTGTTCGACAACCAGGAATTTGCCCTACCAAGAATAAAATTTAATTATTACACCTAATTATTACCCTCTTAATTATTATACTTATTATTACACTTAATTATTACCACTTTTTATCTTAGGTTGCCTCTTCAAGAGTTTTTATTTTGTAGATGGTGACATCGCTTGCGGTTTGGAAGCAAACGTAAACACCCTTCCCAATAACTCTATGAAACAAACAAATGCATTATGTATTTAATAAAGCATTTACTTGAACTCAGATTTATATTGCGTAATGTATATTCAAACAGGATATGTACGGATTAACAATAATTGATTCTTCCGGTAGGTATATAAAATGCTTTTACTTTATTTCCAGCTACAAAAAGTCTATGCCAGTAACTATTATTATTATGGCACAGAGAAAAGGCATTCTAAAAGGACCTACATCTTTTTAACATTTCTGTTATTCTACAGATCGTATAGACAGTCAGTGTTAACAGACAATAATTATCTGAAATGGTATATCATTTTAATATCTCAGTGCAGATTATTCATACAGTGGAAAAGGATTGCACTGTGACATGAATTCTAAGCGACATAATTGCTGAATAGAAAAAAAACGTTACCATAATATATTTAAATGATGGTACTTTGATATCTTTATATACAGTATAGAGTAAGTTACGAGTTATTGGGCAGTTCCACATTTTCGATCTTACTAGAAAAAATTATTATTTTTATATATGTATATTTACAGTATGGGTCACAAAAATGTTTCCGCTTTTTCAAATACTTGTAAATCGTTAGCCAATAGACGGAAAAACTGTATCAAGGTCTCTTTTTCTCCGCCTCTTATTGTACTATTAACAGGTAAAAGCCTTTTTGAACTGATGGACATAGTTTAAGAACAGGTAAGCAAAGAGTGAGGGTGATTATTTTTGTCATTGCGCGAAGGTTATTCTTAGAGCTAACTCTGTGATTTTACTACCTAAAAGGCAGTGAATAAAAGAGAAAATATTAAAATGGTAGACATTTTAATACAGGGTGCTTACTCTTCTTCCTTGAAAACTTTTTGGAAATAGAACAACTTCAGTGACATTTTAATCTCATTGAAGTTTTCACTCTGAATATTCGTTCTTAGCTTGTTCATTGCATGGTTAATGCCCAATATATGTACACTTGCATTTTTAACACCGCGGAAAAAAACGCTATTCTTAAAATGTGTTTACATTTGTGTTTTTTTATCGCTGAAGTAAAAATCACATTAAATTTATACATCAGCGATACAAAATTGTTTTTACATGTTAATAGTACAATAAGAGGCGGTGAAAAAGAGACCAAGAAACAGTTTTTTCGTCCATTGGCTAACGATTTACCAGTATTTGAACTTTTTACTGTATATATATTTATGTATACCTATTTTTATAATAGGCGAAAATGTGGAGCTGTCCGATATCTCATAGATTACTCTACCACACACACGTGTATTCATTCATTTATTTCTACATATAGCAGGTATGATGTTCATCTGGCAATATCTCTGTGGCGATGTCTTTAGAGATTATTGCACAGCATAAATCATCCATTGGGTCTTACCATCCAAAGACATTCTCCAAACATTTCCTTGTGACTTTTAAATGATATTTATCGCACATGTCCATTTAGTTTATTGCAATAGATGAATTAATATTGCATTTGCACTTTTATAGAGTTAAGAAGATCTGCAGGAGAAATGGTATTAAACCTCAAACATTGAAGCTAAATCATTCTCGTGGAGGCAACAGAAATTTGAGTGGATTAGTTTACTGCCAATTTTAATGTGCTTCTTAAATTACTATTATAAAATAACTAACTTATCCAGAAGCTTATAGAAATGCAGTAGACTATTACTGGAAAGTGACATATAATGTTTAAATAGTTACAATAGAGTAAAACTCCATTAAATAACTTCAAAATTCTAAATCCAAACACTATAATAAAATCATAACTCAAAACCCTCATAGAAATAATAAATCATAGAATTAATATTACCTTTGATGTGAAACTGTTTAGTATAAATTGAGCTGAGGAGAATTTAGAGAATTTAGATAGAAAAGTTGATTAAGGAATTTACCTGTGTGAACCTATAGAAATATTTTGGCTTTTGACAGCCTGATTCATCTTTAATAGCAAGAATATCTTTTAACATTTTTAATATCAGAAATGGAAAAATTCTATTCCAGCTGTACTTGCTAGCTATAATCAATAGATTAGTCATAGTTAGTAAATATTAAAAGCTCTCGGTAAAATGATAATAAGCAATAATTTACCGGTTAGGCTAAGTTACGAATTATCGGTCGGTTTCACATCTTCGGTCATATAAGAAAAACAATATAGCTAATGATTTTTTTTCTTTTAATTTTAATTATTAAAACATATTCTTATTTCTCAGATGACCGAAAATGCAAAAACGACCCTTAATTCGTAACTTACCCTAGTTGTATTGACAACATCTTTAGATAAGGTTCCACATTCAATTCCGATACCAAAAAGTCTAAGGAATCTAAAAATAGAGCTTTTCAATGGAAGTTATTTTATATACCTAGATTTCCAGAGGAAATTTCCTTTATGGCTTTGAGAATAATAGATACCTGCTCAATAATTTATTTGTGTTCTAGTAAAATTCTGCTTTTTGTTAAAGTTTTAAAGATAAATAAAAGCAGACACAAGAGAAATATTATCCCTGAGAAAAAGAAATTTAAAAAAGAATTTAGATCATGATTATTTGAATTTACAAAATAGGTATTTCTAATGTGATTAGGGTTTGTTTCGAATTATCAGACGGTTCCACATCTTCAATCATAATTAAAATAATTATATAATAATTACTATATACTTAGTTTAATAATTGAAATTGTGAAACCATCCGATATCCAAAACAATAATTTAAGCCTTGTAATTATATAAGAATTTTGATGTGTAAATTATAGTTTATTTAAATATTACGCCCGGTTGTTTTGTTCTAACGGTTAAACAATTTATAATCAATTAAGAGATTTTAAAACACAGATTCAATTACTGTGGTACTCTTTTTCAATCTTTTTATTTTCTCTCTACTTTCAGTGTCCCCATTTAGTGTTCGAATTTCGGCCCCCAAATCCGTCCAAGCGGGATCGAAGTTGAGTCTATCCTGCACAATAATCGGGGCCAGGCCAGTAGTCACCGTGGAGTGGCTAAAGGGAAACAAAGTCATTGATGTGAGTACAACTTAAAAACTTTAATTACTGAAATACCTTTAATACATTTGCGAAGGCATAATAATATAACTTGCATTTATTGTACCACACAAAAAATATATTATTTTTCCCAATATAATTTTTTCGAATGTGCATGTTCTCTAGAGGGAAAATGATGTCGTTTTGACATCAGGTGACACGGAGTCAGTCTCACTATTCCATGCTACTTTCGATGTTGAGGCTGAAGATGACCAAACTGAAGTCACATGTAGTGCAGTCAATGCCAAACTACCTCATATAGTGGTCAAGAACACTACCACCATCAATGTGCTCTGTGAGTAGTGAAGATAACATGTGTCTATTATGCTAAATGTTCTTCGACAGATATAAATTTGTCGGGCTAATATTAGGTAGAAGATCTATCTTCAGTTTAGTCTTATAACTCACAAAACTAAGGTAGACTCTTTACAAAATTTGAGTTTCTATGGTCACTTTTATACAATTACTTCATTTCATCTGTCATAATAAGATGAAACAATTAGGATGCTATTCAAACAGATGCATGTAGGTAACAGATTATTTCCAGCAGGAAGATCTCCATTTTTAATTCACACATATTGTAAAATCAACAAAAATTGGCATATTGTTGTGATTTCGAATCAGATGATAACTCCTGTCGAAAGAATAAATTTTTTAGGACTTCACTTAGAGAGCCACTTGGCTTTTCTATCTCATATAAAAATCATATAGCGAAATAGATATATAAGGCCCATAGCTCATTTTTTAAATCTTATATCTGTATTTAACACATTCCTATTTAGCTACGATTCAACTAATAAAGTCGTTGCAATAAACTATTTGTCTTGCAGAAGCAAGCCATTAAACCTATTTACTCCCTTCAGTATTACGAATAAACTTCTTTGCACTTTGAAGAAAACAATTTTCTATGTAATTTTCTTAATATTAGTTTCTCTATTTAACATTTAATGCTCTATTTATATATATTGTATGTGTAAAACGTTACATTTTTATTATTTCAGTTTATTCTCACAGGTAATAATATTCTCAGATGAACATTTCTTTTACTATCACATTCAACTGGATTGGCAGATCTTCACGAAGCTTCAAAAGGCCCAAGATCCATTAAATCGGCTAAGAGGATCGATCGTTCACCCAAGATTTTCATTTTTTTTATTATGCATCGTAAAGTTTTGAAAATTTGATACATGTATCAAAATAATGTCATTTTTTATAGAAAAAGAGATATGGAAGAATTTAAAGTTCTCCGTTTCCATTCATAGATACCCAGTGGTGATAGAGTTTGTTAGAAATTGAATCATATGAAACAAATATTATATATTATATAATATTAGACTATATATATTCAACTCTAACTACTTTCCAATAATAATCTTATATGAATATAAATATTATTATTGTATTTGAATATTATATTATTATATTATATTATTGTATTTGAATATTGTACTTATATTATATTAACATATGTGCATTCTGAGACTATGTGTAAGAGTCAATTATCTTTTTACCTAAATTCTATATACGGATTAACTTGCAATATCTGAATAGTATCTTGATTGCAAATGTTATAAGTAGGAGAATAATTTAGGATTTGAACTACCATTACCTATCATAAAAGTTGGCTATGCACAATTATCTATCTGTTCTGTCGGAGGAGAGGATATAAATTCACCAAATTCATTGGATTAAAGATCACGAAGACTTATAAAAGCTCATTAGAGTATTACTTTGTATTACATTAGAAACTGTAGCCAAGGACTTTAAAATCTAGCAAAAACTCGTAGCATAGTGGATTCTGCTCCATTCTATTCTCCGAGAACCCAGTATAAAAGACTGTGGATTCCAAAGAACCACGTTCTGTTCGTACCTGAGTCTCTTCGCCGTGCATCTAGCACAATCACCTTCCGTCCTGAAAATCCTCTTATCCGAATCGGTGTATATTGTGCATAGAACATAGAACATAGTATATTTTTAAACTGTGCGTGAATCAAAATCTGTATCTTGTAATCCTATACTTAATATTTTTGCAATAATCGAATTCAGAGATGTTATCGATGTGTTTTATTTACTCCTTACTAAGATTCAATTTAAATCAGTAAGAGTAGTTCAATCCAATCGATCAATCGAACTAACTAAGACTAGAGTCAGTATACAAACGCTGACTAGCAAGCTAGTTTTAAAATTGGCGCCCAAACAGGGACATCTCTGAATTATTAATCAAATGCAAAATATTTTAGTACAGGTGATACAGTGGTGGTGACTAATAACTCTAATTACTGGTGATAGTATAACGCATATATTACCAAGAACAATACACCTGTCAATACACCAAAATAAGTGGACCTACAGTATCGCAAGGCGGAAGAGACAACGGACAACAAACCCTCAGGTTCAACAGTAACAGTTCCTGTTCCTGAGTATAGACGATACCACCAAGAGTAGTATCGAGAGTAAGAGTACAGTAAGCGTACTCTACTTGGCAGCGTGCGTGACGCCTACGTGTGTTAAGGACCACACAGTCACACCGCGTAATCCACATTGTATCCAGTATACGTGTGAAGGACAGTGACACTATCAAGATAGTGTAGTGAGACCTACGTGGCAAACATTGCACGTACCTCGTACCTCTAAACTGTACGGCAACACGTAACTGTACGGCAACACGTAACTGTACGGCAACACGTAACTGTACGGCAATACGTAACTGTACGGCAACACGTAACTGTACGGCAACACGTAACTGTACGGCAACACGTAACTGTACGGCAACACGTGACTGTACGGCAATACGTAACTGCTCAGTCGACCCCCCTTCCCTGTTGTATCACTCACAGCCAGCGCTTATAGCACATATCTCCAAACCTGATCAGTTGCATGTGCAGTGGTAGTGGCAGTGCCTCCGGCAAGTGGAGACCTACTTCCCAGCGCAGCTGAAGAACTGGTATTTATTCCATACCGGCGTCTAGGATCAACGAACCCTACGCTGCAACGCATCACACGCTAATCTACGGGTGTGAAGCACACACGCTAATTTACGGGTGTTAAGGAGTACGTGCTAAACCATAGGGTGTAAATATTAACACTCTGCACTCACTGGTTACAACCACCAACAAAATCCACATGTGGAAGGCAGTTGAGTGAACTTCAGAGTCGAGTTACGAATAAGGCACCAAGCATAAGAAGTCATGACAGACAAGGAGAAGGAGCAAAACAGATCACCTATAAACCCTTGCAGATTGGTAGAAGTACATCCAAAATCTACTGTTTCTCCAAACAAGCGTCGTAAGAGCAACGGAAGTGACGAGGAGGAAAACCAGCCCATGAAGAAAGCCAGACTGAGAAGTAACCGTGACATAGAAGTAATATACTCTTCTATTGATGACAAGAAAGGGCAGGACTTCGCCGCAAACTCGGAAGTGGATCCAGTGAATAAAAAGTCTGGTCGAGATTCGCCCGACTATGAGTGGTCGGACACCTCAGTTAATAAGGATACTGAAGTGACCATCATTTTCGAGAAGATTAATGATTCCTTAAGGGAGCGCATGGACGCTCTCATAAAATTAAAGGAAGTATTACTAAGGACGGAACGACTCCTAGCCAACATAGAAGACCGAGCACACAGTTAGAAGAAGGCCACACCTACTCATCCCACCCCTTAAGCAGAAGCCAGTCACCCATACTACAGTCTAACAAATTCAGTCAGAATGGAATACCAAGTTATAAAAAATCTAAATCGCCAGGAGCAGAAGCAGTGACGAACTAGTTCTACTACAGCGTGGCCTGGAGAGTGACCTACAGAGATGCCACATTCAAGCGAGGCAGATCACGGGCTGACGTACGTCAGTCAGAACATCACCGCAGGGCCAACAAACCTTCTCTGGTTATCCAACCAGGTTGTGCTACACAAGGCCTCCGGGCACAGCACAACAGCTGTATCCAAAGGACCAGCAAGCTACTGAATTAAGAACAGGTTATTTCTCATATCCTAACCTACGTATACGTGACATAGGATTGTGTTCATACTTAGCAGGTTCAGTTATGACTCATCCTGAGTGATAATGAATGATATATATATCTGTATTAATTTGTTAGGACAAGGGTATGGTAATTGTATGACTGATGATAAATTGAGTTGAGATAATTTATAAGGATGTAGATAAAAGTTCTGTAGGAACAATAAGACTGAAATGCTAATTAATTTATCAATACGGAAGAGTTAGTTATTTATTGTTGATAAAGATAAAATAAACAAATAACTGCAAAGTTGATAAAACTTGATGAATTAAGATTAAATAAACATTAAATTGTAAACCCATAGTGGTAAAATTTAGTTATCTAATATCTTAATAAATGAAAACTCACGCATATTGTGTAAGAATCAAGGCAATACAGGTAGCCGAGAGTTAAAAATACCTCGATGATTGAGTAAATAAAAATTAAATATAATCGAGAGTAAATGCCTCGATGACTTGATTAGCAGTGGGTACTAATTAATATTTTGAATAACCAAGATGAATAATATGAATTCTCGAAGAAGCTTAGAACTTGAGAAAAAATGAAAGGGGATAATAAAATCCAATACAGTTTCTGGTAATCTGTTCGAAAACCAATGAAAATAAAAAGATAATATCATGACATAATAAGACGTAATTACTGTGTTCATTAGATACCAGATAGTTATCACTGTTTGATACCTTTAATGTATGTATGAGTAAGAAAGGTTTCAGGTTAACTTAATAAACTACTGTAGGTATATGCATGAGATGACATAATCTTAAGAGGATAATATAAAATTATTATGTACTTACACATTGTATTTAAGTGTGTCCTTGTATAAAATCTCCAGAAGTTGAGTCAAGGAAAATAACTTGTTGTGTACTGTGTTGTATGTTAATAAGCTAGCAGACAATTATAGCATTGCTAGACAAACCAGTTTCTTGTTACGTATATAAGAGATCATTAAGGTGGTACAGTCAGTAACACTATAGTGACGATAGCAAGGACATAATATGAATAAAATAATGAGTATTAAATGGATCGAATAAAAGGAATTAATGTGGTTATTCCAATAGGTTACTCAAAACTAATAAGTAATTATTTAATTAATTATTAAATAAATGATTAAGTTTGAAAGAGAGTTCTTGGTGATTTTAAGAAACAAACTGTAATATTTGATTAATAAATGGGTTAGCAATTAAACTCATAGAATAATGGCATGAAAAATTATACATCATAATTTAATATTACGATGAAATTAAGAATAAGTTACCAGTAAAACTGGAGCTGGAGGTAATATAAGTTATTATATGTGTGGTCATACGAACCTGTCAGAACATTGTATAAATAAAGTTAATAATCAATCATTGTAAGAATGCCATGTGAACTGTTCTTTTAATTATATTGTAATACGATCGATCCAAGATGTAAGCAGGAACTAATAGCGGAACGCCATAACAATTGTAGAGTTAGCGAATCAAGTGAATTGTAACTTAATCAAGTGAATTGTAACTTAATCAAGTGAATGGTAACTTAATCAAGTGAATTGTAACTTTAATCAAGTGAATTGTAACTTTATTAATTAATTATATTCACATTAACTTGAATTCTCGAATGTATAATTAAGGTGTAACCATGTCGCTACGTTCCTTGAATGATAGATTATATCTTAGCCTCTTAGCCTCAACTAGTGGAGTAAAGATGATATGACAAATTTAGTCAATGTGTATCATTTAAAGGCAATTTAACTTTTAACAGATGTCATAAAATCTGAGAATACTAATTGCATAAAATATCTTAGAGATGTCGGGATAGCGAAACTATCTACATTTTGAAAGGCTAAAAATACTATGTATTTCAGTACCTTATGACTGAGAACGGCATTAAATCTAATTTATTGCATAATTATTCTATAAGTATCTTAAAAAAAAAGGCTCTTGGAAGTAATAAAGTAATAGTATAAAATATTACAAATTAACTGTTGTTGACCTATAAAAGGCGAAGTATAAATATAATAAAGGAATTATAAAAGAATTCCGAAAATCGTATATAAGAGTTTCGAAGAAACAAAGAGAAAAAAAGGTTCGGATGACGAGAACGAACTCGAACGAACTATGTCAAAGGTGTGAACAGAACATTAGAACAATGTCTAATTTAGCTAATATAGTTGCAAATATATTAGTCACCGTAGAAAACGGTAAGGATAATGGTTAGAAACCATTAATATGTGCCCTTGTGCATACGTCTTGACGGACAGTAATGAATAGAATATTCAAAGTGGCTTGGAAGAAAGCGAAAGTAATTACTAATAACCTGTATACTCATAAGAAGATACAGATGGAGTATGTAATTGAATATTCACAGAAAAAGAGAATAAAATACTCTAAAGTGGATGATAAATAAAATGGGCTATTAAGCTATGAATTGTCATGTAATAACCAAAGGTAAATTTGGTAAGTAACGATATACCTCTATTTCTTAATATATTTTCCATAGTATTTTAGTACTGGAATGGACGTAATTAACCCATTCTTGTATTTCATTAAAACTTTCCTATTTTTTGATGAAATGATACTATTGTTGTGGCTTAGAAGCAATAATGTCAATATAAATCTTGGAAATTATAATATGCTGATATATAGTAGGAAACATCGTAATATCAAGAGAAAGTGATCTCGAGAGAGGTTGATATCATAAAAACGGGTATATCATATAGGAATATACCGAAGTACAGTCACGGGATGTGAATAGCTGAGTAAGGCTGAGTAACCTTAAGTCCATAAAACAGAATATGTCTATATTAATATAGACGAGGTCCAGGTAGCCCGGAATTACCTATGATATGGACGTATCATATGTATGATATGAGATCATAACTAATATTCTTATTATTTCAAAGGAAGTGTCATACACTTGTTCAGTAGAAATAATTCAGTGTTGAATAAGAATCTGTTAATCATTCCAGTGATTAAAGATAATCGAATCAGATAAAATATGTAACGTAATTATGACGTAACGTAAATATTTGACTCATTATAAAAGAGTGGAACAGTTTGAATGATTGACATAGATATAGAGATATAGATAAATATCTTGGATTAATGTCTAGTTAATATTAAAATTGTAATTTGAATATTGTGAAGAGATTTAAAGTTACCTAGATATTAATATTGCTTAACCATGTATTAACAATGTATTATCGGATGATATGTGGTAACTAGGGAAAAACTAGTTTTGATTGAAGGAAATATCGAGATGGGGTTATAATTAATCCTTGGTTATAAAATCTTGAGAAAGTTCTAGATTCAAACTATATTCCTGTAATAATTAAAAGTAAGAAATAGTTGATTTGTTTAAAGGTTATTGTTTAACTTAACTAACTAATTCTTTAACGTAAAATCTCCAGTAATGAAAGTACGGGGAATAAGAAGATTCAATGCAGTTGATATATATTGATATTTGAAGTATAAATCATAAAACCTTCATATGAACGAAGTAAGAAATAATCGTATAAAACTATGCGAATCAAGTAAGTATATTGTCAGATGATAATTCTGAAAAGTAGAATATTATAAGAAGCAGAGATTGTTGAAATTATAATTAAATTGTAACACTTGATTGAATAGGAAATACAAACCATGATGTCGAAATACTGGGTTTATTTGTTAGTATCATCCAATAAAACTTCCTAATGATAGCTGAGATAACGATGTAATTTTAGTAATAAGTATGAATACATAGTTTTAAGCTCTGGAATTGTAAATTTCTTAATGATAAACTCCATGTTGTTGATGATATTTTGTTGTTGATGATATTTTCCATTTGAAACCTTAAACATAATTCATGTTCATATGCAGGATATTGGGAATTATAAATGTGTATTAAGGTTATGTAAATTTTGTAAGGTAATCCAATAGGTATCTATTTAACTAATACCTTACAAATAGATTGTTGTATGTTTCTGAGCCAACTCCCATTCAAATTATCCTGAGACTGTAGAATAAGACTGTAGAATAAAGATACAAATAAAGGTCTACCCTTATCCGGTAGAATGTGATTTAACTTAAATGAAGTAAATTGACTTGCTATGTTAACTCAAATATTAACCTAGAAAATCTAGTAGATAATTCAGGAAGGAAGATCTTTCGTTATTAATTCTTTACCTCCCTTCATTCTAAATGAGACTCAACCTTACACGAGTCTATTCTATTAAAATCAAATTGATAAACTTTTCAGAAGATGATGAATTACCTTTTGATTTCGATATTAATGATATCCTTGGAGCAGCCAGAGAATGAAATTGTCATTCTTCAGTCCATATTATTAACAATCATATTCTTCCTAAAAATACGAATTTGGTTTATAAACAGAAAGAATCACAGGGGAAGTCAAGATAAATTCAATTGAATTAAGAATATGGAACAGTATAAAAAACGACTCCATAAGTCACTGTGTGATTCATTAAAAAACTTCATTTAGAAAGTTTTAGTAAAGCACGAAGATGTCCGTCCAGTAGATAGTCTAGTAGAAGTAAAAAACTCCAATGATAGTTCACTGAGACCTGTAGCTGATAGTACGGACAAGTAGCCGCAGGCAAAAAGGAGGAGTAACTGGTTATCTCCAGATATAAAACTGGAACATCCCTCTATAGTATATGTAACCACGAAACCACGAATACTCATAATCATGGTAAAGTGTTCCAACATTGTCCTTTAATATAATATCCTCAACAATGAGCAAGGTACAGAAACATACCAATTCCATCTTTTAATATTAACATTGTAAAATTATACCATTGTTGATAAAATTGATTAAATACTGATTGTTGTAACATGTGATTATATAGCAATATAGCATAAGATTGTGTTCTTACTTTTAAGTATATTCTATCCTATGCATAATCATATATTCCATTTACCCATATTTTATGACTAGAGAGTTAACTATCTATAATCATAATTGTATTGTGTTCTTGGGTTTACGGTGATAAATTAAGAAAGTAAGACATAAGGATAAAAACAATTTGTATCTCTAGAATTATATTCCAGTATTTTATTACAATATACCTAGACCATTCCTTCATAACTTCTACACAGAAATTAGAATTGAAATATCATATTCAAGAATAATGAATGAAACTAAACTAGCTAGCTAACGAATGACCTTGTCGCAGTATGTATAGTAACTCGTAGTAAAGCGTGGTACTATAGCGTGGTGCAACCATCCACTAGATACCTGAGAAAGAGTAAAAATCTTAGATTTTCACTTTTTTTGAGGCGGAGGAGTGTTAGAAATTGAATCATATGAAACAAATATTATATATTATATAATATTAGACTATATATATTCAACTCTAACTACTTTCCAATAATAATCTTATATGAATATAAATATTATTATTGTATTTGAATATTATATTATTATATTATATTATTGTATTTGAATATTGTACTTATATTATATTAACATATGTGCATTCTGAGACTATGTGTAAGAGTCAATTATCTTTTTACCTAAATTCTATATACGGATTAACTTGCAATATCTGAATAGTATCTTGATTGCAAATGTTATAAGTAGGAGAATAATTTAGGATTTGAACTACCATTACCTATCATAAAAGTTGGCTATGCACAATTATCTATCTGTTCTGTCGGAGGAGAGGATATAAATTCACCAAATTCATTGGATTAAAGATCACGAAGACTTATAAAAGCTCATTAGAGTATTACTTTGTATTACATTAGAAACTGTAGCCAAGGACTTTAAAATCTAGCAAAAACTCGTAGCATAGTGGATTCTGCTCCATTCTATTCTCCGAGAACCCAGTATAAAAGACTGTGGATTCCAAAGAACCACGTTCTGTTCGTACCTGAGTCTCTTCGCCGTGCATCTAGCACAATCACCTTCCGTCCTGAAAATCCTCTTATCCGAATCGGTGTATATTGTGCATAGAACATAGAACATAGTATATTTTTAAACTGTGCGTGAATCAAAATCTGTATCTTGTAATCCTATACTTAATATTTTTGCAATAATCGAATTCAGAGATGTTATCGATGTGTTTTATTTACTCCTTACTAAGATTCAATTTAAATCAGTAAGAGTAGTTCAATCCAATCGATCAATCGAACTAATTAAGACTAGAGTCAGTATACAAACGCTGACTAGCAAGCTAGTTTTAAAAGAGTTCTCCATTTCAATTCATAGACACCCAGTGGTGATAGAGTTCTCCAATTCAATTCATAGATGCCCCAGTGGTGATAGAGTTCTCCATTTACTATAATTATGCTACTTATGTGTCAAATTGATGATTCTGATGTAAATGTTGCATCTTAGGTCGCAATTTGCGATAAATCGGTCACCCAAAAAGAATATATAAACTCCATAAAGGCTTCAACGATGAAGAAATACCTCAATTAACTCTTTTTTATTATTTCTTTGTAATAACTCTGAGACTGTCCAACATCGAGTTAAAATGTAGGGACAGAAATGTCTTTCTCTTATGTTCAATAAAGATGTTTCAATTATTATTCACAGATGCCCCGGTGGTCGAAGCGTCTCTTGGACGTTCTTTAGACGCTTCCTCTCTATCAGCTGGTGATGACGTTTACTTTAGCTGTGACGTCAGAGCCAACCCTCCTGGTGGTTCAGTGCTGTGGTACAGGGAGGTAAGAGAGGAAAAGTGGAGGTTGTTTATACTGTACTGATAATCCTTCACGACCTCTTGTCACGAATCAGTCACATAAAATTAAAGGACTATAATTAATTGAATGTGTTGAGTGAACGAATGTGACTATTGAGTCATATGATAATAAAATTCCATGAAGTATATAAATTAATATAACTTAGTAAATTTATTAACTATTTATCAATTAAAAGTAGTATATAATATTTTAATTTAAAAAAAAAATAGTTTCAGGTCATAAAGGTTTAAATATTTTTATTCTTATAGAATTATTACCAGAAAAAAGTTAGGAGCAAGGAGAATTTCCCAGGAATAAATGGGAAAAGAGACAATTATGTAACAGTCTGACCAGTGACCAGGTTATGTATCTGTCTACAGGGTGTTCTACAAAAGTCGGAAGAAGGGGTAGTGCTCTCAGGCTCTGATTTGGTCCTACAAAAAGTTTCAAAAGAAAAAGCTGGCAATTACTGGTGTGAATCTGGCAATGAAATCAGCACAACTGCCAGCAAACCAATAACTCTTAAATTAAACTGTAAGTAAAAGTATCCTAAGAACCAGTCTATACTAGCTAATAAGACGATGCGTTTTCACAGCCTACTATAGATTGAATTTTAAGAGGCGTAAGCTTGGCGGTAAAAACGCGGCTCCCATTTGCTAGTATAGAATAGGCCAAGATTTGTACGTTTAAGGAGGTCTTTTTATGATTTCAAATTATTGTTTTTATAGTAAAAATTTTGTACGTTTAAGGAAGGTATTTGTATGATTTCCAACTCTTTCCTCAGATTTACCAGAGTGTCGAAGTGTCCCTTCCATCATTCACATTCACGAGGAACCCATCAACGTAACTTGCAATGTTGAATCCATACCTCCGGTCTCTAAGTTCACTTGGCGGTGGAACTACACGACGGATGACTTTGCTTTTCAAGTCAAAGAAGAGCGATTGAAAAGTGAGAAAAATTAAAGGCATATATATTGGCGAGTAGCTTACCAAATATTTGCGGGTAAAAGGTCCATCGTCATACAGATTCTTTACTCAGCGAGAAATTGACACTTTAGTAAGCGTGAGTAAAGGGTCCAAATCAGGACCAAAAATAGCGTTACGTTTTCTTCAACAGAAGTGAGGTAGCGAGTAAAATAAAAATGGATTTATATGATTTTTAATGGGATTAGCATATTTAAATAAGTAAAAAAATTTGTTCATCTAATTCTAAGTAATACTTATTAAACAAAATATAATTTGATTAAATTTGTGAAAGCGCCATCTAGTGACAAATTGTACAAGTTTTCCACATGTCTTTTTTCGTCATTTTGTTGCATTACCTTTAACTATACGCAAATAAGTTTATAATCTACGTGTAACATTCATAATTATAACTCTAGAAATAGTTTTTCTACTTAGTATAGTGTTTATTTACCTTAAAAGTGATTAACCATTGCTTATTTACTATGCCGATATTAACTCTATATCAAGGAATAGATGACGCAAGGTCATCTATTGGAAAATATTGTAAACAACGCTATCTATTGGATGTTCGCTTATTTTAACTACAGTAATTTCATCTGTAACATATCATAACTGTATTTAATTAATGTTTATCTATCATATAATGCTAAAATATTACATATGCCGAGTTTGAATTATTTAAATACTTAAAGTAAATAAATTGACTGAATTTCACGTTTCCTGATTCACGCAATAAATGTACATTCCTTATTTTATTCCAAGAGCAACAGGTAAAGGTGAAAATATCTGTTTTCTTTCGTAAAATGAAGAGTAACTGATGTTGATCGCTAGAAAGTAGGTAGGCAAAGTGTCCTAATGTCGAGGGCTCGAGGCCGATATTTGATAGATACTTTACCTTATTTGACACATTCAATTGAAATTATGTGCAACATGAATGTTCATATAAAATATGATAAATATAGGTATGACCTATCGTCCAATATTTAGCATATTTTTCTAATTGTGAACCTAACTTATTATTATTTTTGAATGACTGCTTCTGCAGATTCAGGTAACCAATGGTCCACCGTAGAAATTAGAACCAAGCACGAGAAAACGGAGAACCAACTTCTCGAATTTTTCTGCTACGGAATCAACGATGTTGGAATTCAAGATGAACCTTGCAAATTCATCATCGAATATTCTAGTAAGTAACTAACCTATATTGTATTTTAAATTGAATTACTTTTAAACAGTCAAAGAAAAGTGTATTCGTAATGATTTTTTTGACAGTTTACTAATTTAACAATTCCAGAAATAAACTTTACTAATTGTAATGTTTGTAGATATTTTAAAATTGGTATGGGTTCACGATGACAAATTTGTAAATTTCGAAAATAAAAAATAGAAAACTGTGATTTGAGAAATTAGTATCATGCGGAGACACTTTTCTCTGATAGTACATCATGTTAAGACACTTTCCTCTGATAGTACATCATGCAGACACACTTTTCTCTGATAGTACATCATGTTAAGACACTTTCCTCTGATAGTACATCATGCAGACACACTTTTCTCTGATAGTACATCATGTTAAGACACTTTTCTCTGATAGTACATCATGCAGACACTCTTTTCTCTAATGGTACATCATGCAGAGACACTTTCCTCTGATAGGTCCTGCCATGAGATAAATAAGTTTTTTTTCTTCCCAGGTATTCCTGCTCCAAGTTGTCTGCTTCTGAACATCACATCTTCTTCTCTGACTGTCCAATGTTCTGGTCTTGAAACAAATGACAGCAGCGCCACCTACCGAGTAGAGGTTTGTAATTATTGTTGGTGAATGTCAGTGGATTCAAATTCCAAAGCCACTTCATATCTCGGGTGCACTAAATAGTTTTCTATGAGATCATAGAAAACTATGGTCATTGAGGAATAACTATGCCGAAATTCTTCATGTATATCATTTTCTATAACTTAAACATAGAAAACTATTTCATAACTCTGATCCACTCCATATATCGTGTGCACCAGAGAGTTTTCTATGATTCATAGAAAACTAGGGTCATTAAAGGATAACTATAACGCAATTCTTAACGCCCATTATTATCAATAATAATAGGAATAAACTTCATAACTCAGGTGCACTTCATAACTCAGGTGCACTTCATAACTCAGAACTCAGGAGTTTTACAGTACCCGAGTATTGAATTATGTGAATTTTTGCATTTAAATTTTTGTCTCCTAAGATAATATCGGTAAAGTGGATGCGTCATGGTATAATAACGGTAATTTGGATATAGAAAATTACGTTCCAAGTTATCGGATGATTCCACGTCTTCGGAAAAGTATACAATAATCATTATTTTCGTTTTGAGTTTATATTGTTATCCATGATATCTACATGTATTTGGATTCTTATTAAAGCAGAACTGGCATTTTGACCTTTATGTGACCTTGACCTTAACCTTTCACTCGATCGCTCCCAAAATCTAATCAAATGGTTGCTGGACATTGACCAATCGTCCCACTAAATTTCAGGCAATTTGGTTGAATACTATTTGAGTTATACGTATAACAAGATTACAAATAAATACATAAATAAATAAATTAAACGTTGATAAAAAAATAACCTTCTGCAATTTTCTGAAGGTAAAAACGAGTGAAAAAGTTAAGCAATTCATCTCTTTCTAATATGTTCGAAGATGTTGATTCAACCAATAATTCATAACTTATCCTAATTCGCAGAAAAATCATCATTCCAAATACCTGTTTTCGTCTCTAAGGTGATTTGGACTCCGAATTGACAATCCAGGAAGACTTTTATTGTGCTATCAATATTACAGAGTGTAATAACCATGTTATAACGTATGATGGAGTGTGTTATTCGGACTCCAATCCACTCATAGAGAACGCCAAATCACCACCTGGACATTTATTGATTCATTCCTGGGAATTTGTTACTCTAATGCAATGTCTGACTCAGTGGGTCTAAACTGAGAAGTGAACGCGAGAAAAATTTACCAGGAAAATTTCGGATATTAAATTATTAGTTAAAATTGTCTATATCAAATATTAGAAAGAACTTCTTTGTTTTGTTTCTGTTAAAATAAGTGATGTTAAATAATTGTAGAGTAAAGATTTTTTAAATCATTATTTTGGTCTGGAAAGATTTTCATTTGTTCGTTAATAAATTGATCTAAAAACAAAAAATAAATTACCACGAGCTGTTTATTTCAGTATCCATGATACCTGCATGTATCATGGATACCAAATAAAATAAACAATCCTAATAAATTCCCTCGTGTGTTAAATTTATTTATTTGGTGTCCGCTTTTACACTATGGGTATTAAACATGAAGAATGTAACTATGGTACGCACGGGAATATATTGACTTGATATTTAAATTCTTATGTTTTTATTTTTATTAAATTTCTATATGTATTTTATCTATGAAATAAAGCATCAGTTTATACAGCAAAATAAATTTTATTTGAATTCACTAAAAGTAACCTAACAACGGGTAATATTTTACTACTGAAAACCCGTTATTTTTAACAGGCAGGTACACTAGTGAGTTATAATGATATATTATATACCTTTTACTTATTATTTTATTTTCATTTACATGCAAGTGAGGTTTGCAGTGACAGGGCTTGTTAATTACGCATCATTATATAAAATTCATACTATCATCGTATAATTATTGAATACTAGCTGGTAATATATTTCAAAATGTACCCATCTTTAATTATAGCCGATATGCTTCAGAGTTTGCATTTTAATAATTTACTAACTCATTTATCAATTTAGATAATATTAAAGTCCCCACCAAGTTTCTTATATTTTTCTTAAAAATTAAATAATCAAACTACTTTATTTCCAGGTGTACGAAAAGACCGGTAAATTGATATCAGAAGTCCTATCGAAGGAGGCAACATTTTTAGTGGCTCAGTTAGAGCCAGTGACTCACTATAGCCTGAGAGTGTATGTAACTAAGGAGAGCACCACTCCTGTGTTGGTGTCTGCCATGGCGACCTCTACAGTTGCTGAGTATTCGGGTGAGAGGATTTAATAAAGAGACGATTGTTAGATTTTAAAGAGATAACCTTATTTTATTGAAGGGTGATTGAAATATCAAGCTTTGAGTTCTAAATCGGCTATTAAACATAAAAAAGTATACAATGTAACATTTCAACTGGTTATTTTAATTAGTATCCATGATACCAGCTGGTATCATGGATACTAATTAAAATAACCAGTTAAAACGTCAAATTATTAACTCTTTCTTATATGATTGAAAATTATAAAGAAAATACGTCCAACGCTCAGATTTTACTGCAGAACTTAATTAACCTCTCAAATTTCTATAAATATCATATTTCAGCATAAAGACTTACTTTGTTCTATTGAAAAGACTTTGCAAGAAGTAATTAAGCAATCTTACATGTCAAATACACGCAAATTGATGTTATAGCTAATAACTTAATAAGATATATTAATTGAATAAGGAACATCATACAATGAAATCCTTTTTTAAATTTGCATTTAAAATATAATAATAAAATAGTTGGCCCTCTAGCGGCGCTCTTTCGATCTAAAAGAATACAAACGTTAACTCCAACTATTCCTAGAAAAGTAAAACTGAAACAAATGACACTGAATAGCAAACTTGAGGGTTTATGTGAATAGTTTGTTATTAATTTTCTTAATTCTTTTGTATTTATTGTTTAATTGTTTAGAAAATACATGTTATATGAAAAATAGTTTGTTCGTATGTTCACGACTGCAGCGGCCTCTGCTGCGTGTGTTTCCATCTAATTTATTTTATATATAAATAAATAACAATATTTGCATCCAAACTATTTTCTATGGACACATGAATAGTATTTCGATTAAAGTTATAAAATATGTTTGGGGATCGTGTGGAGTGGACTTTTAAATGCAATAAAAGTGAGCAAAAAAAAACTAGCTAAAAAATTTGTTGTCGACTGAATAAGAAATCAATTTATCATTTAAACCTTTAAATTAATCTATTGCTATAGAACATTGTAGAGTAAAGAATGTACCCTGAACCAATTTTCTTTAGTTTGCCATGAATGGCTATCAGCTTTAGAAAACTAATTGTTTTTTTACGGAAGACTAAAGGAAATGTGTTCACTATACGAGGTAGTTCTCTTTCTCAAGACTTCACTATAGAGGAGGTCTACTGTACTTGTTGATAAACTCTATTTTTGTTTCGGAATTTCAGTGAAGGAGACACGGCCCAAACCAAGGAGCTCCTCCAAATCCTCCTCTTCTTCCATCAGCCTCCATATCGTAGGGTGGTCTCTCACGGCCGCCTCCATAATCCTCCTAACTACCTTTCTCTACTGTTTGGCTCGTAGAAGAATGTCCTCCAGTAGACAGGGCCACAAAATAATAGACCACATACCCAGTGAAGAAGATGCGCATGGCTTCCTAGATGATGGTGAGGGTTGATATAAAATTCTTTATTTATTCATAAATTGTCCCTTATAGTTATGAGTCGCTCTGATCTTTACAATATATTTTATTTAAATTATATATAGAACACCTAATGCCTTTTAAGCTAAAAGCAATACAATGCATATGTGAATTAAGTTGATACGTTGATAACGAATGCAGTACACTAAATCTATTTTTAATTATTTTTCAGCTTCTATTTCACAGAAGTCTTCAAATATGGACGTAAGTTTTTTTTTTTTGTCAAATTTGTAGTAAATCATCATAGAGTAAGCTCTGAGATATCGGACAGTTCCACGCTTTCGATCATATAATTAATATATTCTTATTAATTACTATTTAACTTTTATTTTAATTGGTTTCCATGTTATCAGATGGTATCATGGATACCAATTACCATAACGTGTTAAATTCTAACTATTATATAGTTTTTATATCATATATAATCGAAAATGGAAACCGTCCGATAACTTGGATTTTACCCATTTTTTGTAATATGGTACCTATTTATTTTAAAAGAAATCACATCATGTTGAATTCAAACCTTCTTTCTACCCTCTATCCACCAGATTAAAGTAGCAGACTCTGTAGGGAGTTCACCCACCACCGAGACATGTTATTCTGCCGCATATGACGAAACTGTCGTGCTTACAGCGGAAAAAGTTTCTAAAACTCCCAACTCGAACGTCCATCCGACTTCAAAAAGTTATTATCCAAGAGAAAGAAGATTGTCTGATAGAGCTGCCATTTTCTTGCCAACTGATGTGACTCAGATTGAGAAAAACTCGAACGCTAATTTTGAGCGACCTGCTGAATTAACGGATTCGGACGCTACCACTGGACCTTACGGTAGAGCTTCTGATTCTACATGTGAAAAAATTCACGTTGGTGATAGGGAGCTTTTTGTCAATGTTTTATCCATGATTTCATCTGAAGAAAGCATTCTGTGATGTAGAAACTTTTACAATTTTAATGTTAGAGCAATTTAAGAGTCTTACAATGTATGCGGATGATTTTTTTTCAATTATAATGACGACAATATTTATACATTATGAAGCAAAAAGAGTATAATCTTTACAAATTAATTCAGGAACTTACGTGTGATAATTGTATTCAGAAAAGATAGAACAGTAATAAAATGTACAGTAACCATACATTTGAATAAAATTTATATTATTACCTAAAATGATAATCAGATCTATTTGGAGAAGGAAAACTTGTAGGTAAATTACGAATTATCGGTCAGTTTCACATCTTCGGTCATATAAGAAAAAACGATATTATAATGGTATCTATTCAAATTGGTGTCCATGATACCTGCAGGTATCATGGATACCAATTAGAATAAAATAACCATTATAATATCGTTTTTTCTTATATGACCGAAGATGTGAAACTGACCGATAATTCGTATTTTACCCTAATTTAAATTTGTTCATCAATTATTATCCGTCAATTATTTAGTTAATTACAGTAACAACAAAGTATTTTAATTGACTATAGATTCTGATATTTAGATATTTAACTTAAGTTAAATGTATTTGAAACTAATTAAATACGTGTAGAAATTAATGATTTTCTTGATTTTTTAAGAAAAATCCACATTGCACTTTTATTAAATTTATTAATGTAGTTAAGTAATTTATCATTAAAATTAGCATCCACTTAAAATAAAATCTTTCTCTTACTTTAAACAATCAATATGATAAGTAATTAATAGAGTTGTGACAATATGCTTTATAAATCATAGATCTTGAGAATATCACAGACGAAATGAAATGGTATCGAATACTATATACCGCTGGTGTAGAACCATTCAATACTCTTTAATTCTCTCCGTCTATAATATTCTCTATGATTTATAAAGCATATTGTCACAATTTCCCCAATAATTAGTAACCAATTTTCTCTCACGCACAGAAAGGAATAAGTTCTGAGTTATCGGACGGTTTCACATTATCGATCATATAAGAAAAAGTACAATAATTGACATATCTACTCGTTATTTTGATTAGTAATAAAATAACGTTTTAAATAATATTCACAATATATTCTATTTCTTATATGTTCTAAAACTCGGAACTTATACTCTAGAATGTTATTTTCATTGGAAATTGGAACATTTGGAATATTCTATATTGTATGTTATCTTCCTAAAATTTCAGTTTTTTCTCTTCATTGTCTCCCCTACAGCGACCAAAGAAGAAAGTTAGTACGACCAAATTTTGTGAGGCGATAAAGGTTAGCTAATATACACTTGATAAAGTGAGCAGTGTTCCACCTTAGCTTGTCAGTGAAATATTCTTATGTTATTCGTACGGGGATAAAAAATTAGGTTCGTTAACATTTGTGCAGCTGACGATTAACTTAATCTTAGAGAATTTACATTCGATAAATGAATTCCTGATGTTTAAACACATTCATTGCTGTGAAGTTTATTGAAACTTGTTTTGAAATAAAAAAAGTTATGAGTCATTTAAGACGTTATGTGTGGTCTGTTTACCGTCAGACGAGTCAATGGTTGAGTGCCTGTCGCTTTGAGTGGTTGTGTGGTGCTTTTGCTCGTCTCTTTGGAGCAAAACGCTGCACAGGCTTTCGAAAGGAAAACAGAAGACGTCTAAACTTTTGTATTTCAATAACTAAACATCAATGAATACGGTTTGACATTAGGTGTCCAAATATCGAATTACAATTCTCCAAAATTAACCAAATCGACAGCTGAACAGAAGATGATGAACCTCATTTTTATCCCCGTACGAATAACATAGAAATATTTCACTGATGAACCAAGGTGGACTACATTGTAATTAAAAAGATACAATAATAAATAGAATTAATTCTTCTAAGAAGAGACTCTTTTGGTACAGGATTTGTATCTCCATTAGGTAATTTTTATTAAATAACAATAAATTTTACTTCAATTTTAAAAGATAATAAAAATATTATATATGTAATTTATTGAATGTTTTTTATCAATGACTGCACATATACGAGTAGAATATATTGCATTTAGGATTTTGAATTATCTTATTTCAATTTTATTATAATGGGTAGGTCATGAATTATCGGACAGACCCACATTTTTGGTCATATAAGATGAAGATATATGATGGAATATTTTAACTAGTTATTTTAACCCTTTATTTTGACATGCTTGATCCTATGTTCACGCAAAATTATTCATACTTTAAAACTCTGTCATTTTTAATTGAACAGTATCTCTGAACCAAACTTGTCATGTACATGTTAAGTATAACCCCCACTATATGTTTATGCAATCATTCAGTAATTTTCTTTAGATTATAGGATTTGGCAGCATTAATTTGATGACTTTTAATTTTTGGCATCCTTGGCAAACTTTTTCGGTAAGAAGGTAAGACCATTTAAACAGGTAGTTATAAATTCATCGACCTGAAATTTACGTGGATTTATTCAATATAAATAAAAGAATGTAGGAAATGAAGGATTTGTCTTTACAATTACAAATATTTATATTATTTCAATTTGATATTTGCGTGATCATATGAATCTCAACCGTTTATTCAGCAACTAAGATGTGAATGAACATACGAACTCGAATGGGCGTGAATTTATTTATTTTCCTTTATTGTATGAATATTGAAAGCTACAGTTTTTATATATTTTTCATTATTCTCTTTGTAAAATGCTCTTATATAATGCACTGTACTGTTTATAATTCAATAAAAATATTATATTATAATTATTATTAAAGATAACTCACAAGAGATTGCATCAAAATCGGAGACTTAAAGTTTTATCTCGTCTTTAAAGGGTTAATTAATATATACTTTTAATTTTCTATGGTCGAAGATGTGGAACTGTCCAATAACTAGTAACTTACCTTAATCAGAGTTACATTTATCAAATTTATTATAATCTATACATTGTAAAATATACATAAAGAGTTTATTATCGATCGTTTCCTTTTCCCAAAGTATGTATAATTTTATATTCGTTAATATTATGTAATAGCAAATATATCAATGACATCATTAATTTATTTAAATCATATAAGTGATTTGAATATACGGTATAATCCTTTAAGTTTATAAAAAAGTATTTTCTAATTATTTTGAATAATTGAGGTAATGCTAAGCCTAAGCTTCAAAGGCAAACTACATAAAGAGATTAACTAACTAAACCATGATTACAATATACTGAAAAGATTCTAGACAAAGAAAATTAACAAGTTATAACAAAGATATTAGTATAATACTATTAATGATATTCACACTGACACACTTTCAAGGCATCGAATACATTTAAATAATTTGGCTTTGAAGTAATGTTCTTATAAGAGAAACATCTTTAGAAGTATATTCATTGATGAAATATATTATCAACCAAACTATTGAAGTGTGATATACTGATCTATTTTATGTAAATGGAAATATTTCTGTTCTATAACTTTTGAAATAATGTAAAATCATATTTCTTTAAAAGTTAGAAATGCAATTGCTATATTTCATATCGAACTCTTCCAACAAATCTGTATTCAACTTAATATTTTGTCAGTTAAGTTTGTCCCAGGAAATTACCATTTTTCTAAATTCAACTCCACCTTCTAAGTCTAACCTGTATCATAAGTGTTTCTCTACATTCTAAATTTCTAATTTGTGAATAGCATTAGAATAAATTGAGAGGTTGGCATTTGTGAAAGTACTCCCAAGTAGCGTATAAAATTAAGTGGACTGCCCCTTGCTCTACTAAAGAGACTCTTTCGGATAGACTCCTTTTCTTCGTCCGCACAATACTCTTTTGGAATCAATTGAATTATATATGTGAAAGGCATGGGTATTCTAGGAATTGCTATTGAACATATCATTAGCATGGATTCCCATAGATAGATTTCATAGATATGTTTGAATTTTAGGTATTTTTGAAGATAAATTTTCTTTGGTGATTAGTAACTTTACTTGCGATTAATTGCAGGCCACACACTATGAACACTTCGTCAAAATATTTAAAGACTGGTTTTATATCAAGTAACAGCAAATTAATTATAGGCACTTTTACCAAAATATGTCAGGAAAGTACTCATGAATTTTTATGATGTAAAAACTACAGCTTTCAAATTAAAAATGATAAAAAATATTATATTACATTAACCTGAATTGACCATGTCAATGTACTGCATAATTATTTTATCCCATACTTCTTTATATATTGTCTTAAACTTTCTTGATATTTGTTGGTACTCATTTCCCAATTTGAAATTCAAATATCGCCGTAAATTGTCGATTGGGTTCGAGTCTAAGGACTGACTTAACCATTGCAAGACATCAACGTTATTTTCAGCGAACCATATTCTTGTCGAATGTTGATGTCTTGCCCTAAACTTAAACAGTCAAACATGTATAGCGTTATTCACAAAATACCATTTAATATATGCAAATCATTTATTGAAACGTACAGGAATAGACTGGTAGGTGTTGAACTCAATAAAAGATAATAATACATAGCATTCAATTAGGGTAATATGTGTTTTATGTTTTGTATGAAACTATGAGCATCAGTAAATTTAAAAAATGTAATAATTTCAATTAGAATTAATCAAGTTTGATATTATTATTTAACTGTATATATCTCTATACATAAAATTTACCACAATTTCTTTTAAAAGTCTTTTACTTACATGAAAATACAATTTTTATTCATCCGAATATTTGTTTTCCCCAGTGTATATATTTTACACGTTACGCATCACTCTAATTTCTCTGAAGAAATTCATCAACTTCACTATTCAATCCCATCACAGATTTGATTGTAACACAATTTGAGAGACTATAGAAAGTAAATCCACCACCAGAATATCCTATGCGCATTCTCCACAAAAGAGAAGCATCGCAATGCACCTCTAAATACCAACCAATGTTTTACCGCCAAATTCCGAAGAGAATGATTAATAAAGCCAGCGGAGAAGCGATTTTTTTAGCATAACAATAACGCGTCAGAAACTCTATTAAGAGAGTTAGAGTTGTGAACAGTCTTTGGAAGAGATCTTTAGATCTTTGGAAGAGATCTTTAGATCTTTGGAAGAGATCTTTAGATCTTTGGAAGAGATCTTTAGATCTTTGGAAGAGATCTTTAGATCTTTGGAAGAGATCTTCAGATCTTTGGAAGAGATCTTTAGATTTTTGGAAGAGATCTTCTGATCTTTGGAAGAGATCTTTAGATCTTTGGAAGAGATCTTTAGATCTTTGGAAGAGATCTTTAGATCTTTGGAAGAGATCTTTAGATCTTTGGAAGAGATCTTTAGATCTTTGGAAGAGATCTTTAGATCTTTGGAAGAGATCTTTAGATCTTTGGAAGAGATCTTTAGATCTTTGGAAGAGATCTTCTGATCTTTGGAAGAGATCTTTAGATATTTGGAAGAGATCTTTAGATCTTTGGAAGAGATCTTTAGATCTTTGGAAGAGATCTTCAGATCTTTGGAAGAGATCTTTAGATCTTTGGAAGATATCTCCTGATCTTTGGAAGAGATCTTTAGATCTTTGAAAGAGATCTTTAGATCTTTGGAAGAGATCTTCAGATCTTTGGAAGAGATCTTTAGATCTTTGGAAGATATCTCCTGATCTTTGGAAGAGATCTTTAGATCTTTGAAAGAGATCTTTAGATCTTTGAAAGAGATCTTTAGATCTTTGGAAGAGATCTTTAGATCTTTGGAAGAGATCTTTAGATCTTTGAAAGAGATCTTTAGATCTTTGGAAGAGATTTTTAGATCTTTGGAAGAGATTTTTAGATCTTTGGAAGAGATTTTTAGATCTTTGGAAGAGATTTTTAGATCTTTGGAAGAGATCTTTAGATCTTTGAAAGAGATCTTTAGATCTTTGGAAGAGATCTTTAGATCTTTGGAAGAGATCTTTAGATCTTTGAAAGAGATCTTTAGATCTTTGGAAGAGATTTTTAGATCTTTGGAAGAGATTTTTAGATCTTTGGAAGAGATTTTTAGATCTTTGGAAGAGATTTTTAGATCTTTGAAAGAGATCTTTAGATCTTTGGAAGAGATTTTTAGATCTTTGGAAGAGATTTTTAGATCTTTGGAAGAGATCTTTAGGTCTTTGGAATAAAGCTTTATAATAGATCTTTTGTAGAGATCTTTGAAATGTCACTGAAGTTGTTCTATTTCCAAATAATTTCCAAGTAAGAAGTGTAAGCGCCCTGTATTAAAATGTCTACCATTTTAATTTTTTCCCTTTATTCACTGCCTTTTAGTAAGTAAAATCACAGAGTTGTACAATAAGAGGCGGAGAAAAAGAGACCAAGATACAATTTTTCCGTCCATTGGCTAACGATTTACAAGTATTTGAAAAAGCAGACACATTTTTGTGGTCCATACTGTATATAGATTAAACAATTTTATAATAAATAAGATATATTGTATATTAAATACATATTAATTGTCAAATCAGAAGAAAATATTATACATAGGTTGCTTCGCATTCTAGGAACGGTGCAAGTTTCAACATTCTTCTAACATATATATTTTATATAAGTATATTACATGTGTATATCCTAATTGCTTAAATTATCGAACTGTTACATTTTTTATTAAATAAGAAATTAATTTATATCATACAGTACATATTATTTCACTTGTATGTACGGTATAGTGATGTGTATTCACTAGATTAATTCAATTTATTCTCACAATAAAATAAAGTAATTGAATTAAGTGACTGCTAAATTAAATTACTGTAAGAATGTTCAATGTTACATAGGTACAACACTGGGCTGTATTCGAAAAATTGTCATGAGGTAAAAAGAGAATAGGTTTGTCCCCTTTCTTCTTCTTCTATTGACTTGAACTCAATCTAATAGAAATGTCGGACAGTGACGGTTGAGTGTGACTGTTTCATATCAAGGTTCTCTACTGGCACGGGCAAAATTGATTTTATTTTATAATGTTTAGGATCATTAATCTGCAAACTGCATACAATTCGGCTCTGCATTTATTTTTATAGGGCCGTACACACGCAGGGTTTTTAAAATCTTTCCACCAGACTTTTTGCTAAGCTCCTCCTTCTTTTTTATACGAGAATATAAGAAAAAACGATATAATTGTTATTCATTTTAGTTGGTATCCATGACACCTGAAGGTACACTATTTTTTCTGATTTCAAATTTGAATTTTATAAACAAACAATACGTACAGTTTTGACCCTCCTCCTGATGATGAATAGAAATCTTTCTATTCGAAAGCTTGATATCTGAAAAAAACCTTCAATGCAGAGTTTAAATAACCTCTAATATTATGGATTTCCCGTTGAGTTTGGATCTTTTCAGTCAGTTTTGGTTGCTGTTTAAGAATTATTTCCTGACGTATATGAAATTCTCTATAATAAGTTCTTACAATTATATCCCTTTACAGGACTGTTTAGCATTTCCTATACATTATTTATATATACGATAATAAGCATACAAATAAATAACTGATGCCAAACGTGATTATGACAACTGGTAATTGTTGCAACGTTCACATATCACAAATTTGAACTTAAAATAGTTTAATATATGCAATTGAAACGTAATAAGATTATAATGTTTAACTAAAGTAACAAAAAATACACGGATTTAAACACTGTGAATTTAAGTTTGTAACAAACTAGGTATAAATGAATATTTGAAATGTGTTAATACTAAAGTTGATGAATTCAAAATTTGTTGAATCTTTTTAACGAATATTTGTTCTTATTTGATGAATTGAAAAATGTGATTTTCAACTTAAACTTAGTTTCTTGGTATCTTCACATACTTCTTTTGAAATCGCTTCGGTTACTGGTAGTTGAATAATAATAATTAATTAATTGTATACTTTTCCTTAAATGATCAACAACGTACCACCGTCCAATAACTCGTCACTTACCCCATTCTATCAGACCCTGTTTCATCTGTTTACAGTATATGGTTTCATTAACAGAATATATGTTTACTGTATAAATGACTCTGCTACAACCCATAGAATGTGTTCAGATTTTGCGAAGGAAACCACCTCTTACTTTTATTAAAACTAGCAATATACATACGGGTGATATTGCCAATAATCTGTATGTTGATTGAAGTAGTTTATGATGTGAACATGCAACATTGATAGTGTGTCTACACTGTGAACATACAACATTGATAGTGTGTCTACACTGTGAACATACAAAATTGATAATGTGCCTACACTGTGAACATACAACATTGATAATATGTCTACACTGTGAACATACAACATTGATAATGTGCCTACACTGTGAACATACAACATTGATAATGTGTCTACACTGTGAACATACAACATTAATAGTGTGTCTGCACTGTGAACATACAACATTGATAATGTGTCTACACTGTGAACATACAACATTGATAATGTGTCTACACTGTGAACATACAACATTGATAATGTGCCTACACTGTGAACATACAACATTGATAATGTGTCTACACTGTGAACATACAACATTGATAATGTGTCTACACTGTGAACATACAACATTGATAATGTGTCTACACTGTGAACATACAACATTGATAATGTGTCTACACTGTGAACATACAACATTGAAAATGTGTCTACACTGTGAACATACAACATTGATAATGTGTCTACACTGTGAACATACAACATTGATAGTGTGTCTACACTGTGAACATACAACATTGATAGTGTGTCTACACTGTGAACATACAACATTAATAGTGTGTCTGTACTGTGAACATACAACATTGATAATGTGTCTACACTGTGAACATACAACATTGATAGTGTGTCTACACTGTGAACATACAACATTGATAATGTGTCTACACTGTGAACATACAACATTGATAATGTGCCTACACTGTGAACATACAACATTGATAATGTGTCTACACTGTGAACATACAACATTGATAATGTGCCTACACTGTGAACATACAACATTGATAATGTGTCTACACTGTGAACATACAACATTAATAGTGTGTCTGCACTGTGAACATACAACATTGATAATGTGTCTACACTGTGAACATACAACATTGATAATGTGTCTACACTGTGAACATACAACATTGATAATGTGCCTACACTGTGAACATACAACATTGATAATGTGTCTACACTGTGAACATACAACATTGATAGTGTATCTACACTGTGAACATACAACATTGATAATGTGTCTACACTGTGAACATACAACATTGATAATGTGTCTACACTGTGAACATACAACATTGATAGTGTATCTACACTGTGAACATACAACATTGATAATGTGTCTACACTGTGAACATACAACATTGATAATGTGTCTACACTGTGAACATACAACATTGATAATGTGTCTACACTGTGAACATACAACATTGATAATGTGTCTACACTGTGAACATACAACATTGAAAATGTGTCTACACTGTGAACATACAACATTGATAATGTGTCTACACTGTGAACATACAACATTGATAATGTGTCTACACTGTGAACATACAACATTGATAGTGTGTCTACACTGTGAACATACAACATTAATAGTGTATCTACACTGTGAACATACAACATTGATAATGTGTCTACACTGTGAACATACAACATTGATAATGTGTCTACACTGTGAACATACAACATTAATAGTGTGTCTGCACTGTGAACATACAACATTGATAGTGTGTCTACACTGTGAACATACAACATTGATAATGTGTCTACACTGTGAACATACAACATTGATAGTGTATCTACACTGTGAACATACAACATTGATAATGTGTCTACACTGTGAACATACAACATTGATAATGTGTCTACACAATCATATAAGAAAAATGTATGTAATAATTATTATCTAATTCTTATTTTCATATTAATTGTACATTTTTTCATATATGATGGAAAATGTGGAATCGCATCTAAAGATCTCTTCTAAAGATCTAAAGATCTCTTCTAAAGATCTAAAGATCTCTTCTAAAGATCTAAAGATCTCTTCTAAAGATCTAAAGATCTCTTCTAAAGATCTAAAGATCTCTTCTAAAGATCTAAAGATCTCTTCCAAAGATCTAAAGATCTCTTCTAAAGATCTAAAGATCTCTTCTAAAGATTTAAAGATCTCTTCTAAAGATTTAAAGATCTCTTCTAACATATATGATGAAAATGTGGAATCGCATCTAAAGATCTCTTCTAAAGATCTAAAGATCTCTTCTAAAGATCTAAAGATCTCATCTAAAGATCTCTTTTAAAGATCTAAAGATCTCTTCTAAAGATCTAAAGATCTCTTCTAAAGATCTAAAGATCTCTTGTAAAGATCTCTTCTAAAGATCTCTTCTAAAGATCTCTTCTAAAGATCTAAAGATCTTTTCTAAAGATCTAAAGATCTCTTCTAACATATATGATGGAAATGTGGAATCGCATCTAAAGATCTCTTCTAAAGATCTAAAGATCTCTTCTAAAGATCTAAAGATCTCTTCTAAAGATCTAACGATCTCTTCTAAAGATCTCTTCTAAAGATCTCTTCTAAAGATCTGAAGATCTCTTCTAAAGATCTAAAGATCTCTTCTAAAGATCTGAAGATCTCTTCTAAAGATCTGAAGATCTCTTCTAAAGATCTGAAGATCTCTTCTAAAGATCTGAAGATCTCTTCTAAAGATCTGAAGATCTCTTCTAAAGATCTGAAGATCTCTTCTAAAGATCTAAAGATCTCTTCTAAAGATCTCTTCCAAAGATCTCTTCTAAAGATCTCTTCCAAAGATCTAAAGATCTCTTCCAAAGACTGTTCACAACTCTAACTCTCTTAATAGAGTTTCTGACGCGTTATTGTTATGCTAAAAAAATCACTTCTCCGCTGGCTTTATTAATCATTCTCTTCGGAATTTGGCGGTAAAACATTGGTTGGTATTTAGAGGCGCATTGCGATGCTTCTCTTTTGTGGAGAATGAGCATAGGATATTCTGGTGGTGGATTTACTTTCTATAGTCTCTCAAATTGTGTTACAATCAAATCTGTGATGGGATTGAATAGTGAAGTTTATGAATTTCTTCAGAGAAATTAGATAGAATAAATATATACAATTGGGGAAAATGATTTTCAAACACATGAAAAATTGCATTTTTATGTAAGTAAAAGACCTAATTAAAATTAATTTTGGTATACATACAATTACAATTGAATTTATTGAATAATTAAAATAAGCTTGACTAATTCTAATTTCAACTGAAATGGATAATGGTGATAATGTAAGGTTTTGGGAATTTATTTGTTTCCCCTTAAAGGTCCCCTCCAAGCAAATTTTTTTATTGTTTGAATCAACGAGGCTAATGTTTCTTATCATTTTACTGCAAACCCCATAAAATTTGATAGCATATTTTTAATTTTATATGCTTTTGAAGATTTTTATAATCCAAACTCTACAAAACCTACTTTACTTTTTAATTTTCAGTCTGAAGAAGAAGAATGTACACCATTTGTTTTGATTGTCAACTAGGTTTTTGGTTTAATAAATCTATTTATCACTCGTTTAAAGGTTTAAATTTTGATAAACTTATTATAGAAACGTTTATATACTTTTAGAAACAATTAATATCTTAAAAGAAAACCAAAAACGCATTGTTTATTTAAAAATTTAAGAGTGTACAATCTTCTTTCTCAGCGTCAGGTTGGAGATTCGCTCGATTGTTGCTCACAGAGTATTAAATAACTTTAAAAGCAAATAATAAAATATATAGTGCACCGAATTGTATGCAGTTTGCGGAATAATGATCGTGAACCTTAGTTCTATAATTATTATCATTATCATTATTCACATGCGGAACCGCGTTAACATGGTGTCATTTTTGTTTGCAGAATATCAGGATAACTATCCGACGTAATTCTTGCAGCTCCATAGGAAATGAAACAAATTATACAAGGAATAACTTCGATAAATAAAATATTAGGGTTTGTTTCGAGTTCGAACTGTTTCACAATTTTGATCATAGGTATAAGAAATAAAGGAAGAATATATAATATAGTTTCCTTTTCGAATATATAGTAGCTACTTTTCAGTGAAAATAAGTTTTTGATTTGAGATATTATAGTTGTATGAATAATTCCTGAAAATATAATAATCTGTGCTTTTAATTTCTTAATCATGTGATTTTAACAGCATGCTATGTATAGTTATTTCTAAAGATAACTCATCCTCCTAAATAAAGAAATATTGTTTTATTTCTATCTCATTGGTTTTTCAATAACCTAATTATATAACCATCATCATATTATTAATATGTATATGTCACGCATGTTTGAGTGATCTGCAATATCGACCGATTTCGCTGCGTGATCTACTGATCAACAGTTTGCGCAGCGATCGATCGATCGATAGCGCAACCATCGATCGATATCTGCGCGTTTTAATGATTTGGATTTTGTAATGACTGATGGTTGCCCTATTAAATGTAACAATTAGATACATAAACAATCAATTCCAAATCATTTAAACGCGCAACGATCAACTGATGGTTGCCCTATTAAATGTAACAATATGTATAAACTAACAAAATCCATAATATTCAAACGCGCAACAATCGATTGATGGTTGCCCTATTAAATGTAACAATTAGATGTATAAACTAACAAAATCCATATCATTCAAGCGCGCAACAATCGATTGATGGTTGCTCTATAAATGCAACAATTAGATGTATAAACTGACAAAATCCATATCATTCAAGAGAGCAACAATCGACTGATGTTTGCCCTATTAAATATAAAAAAATATTTAAAGAGACGATATTTTTCCATTGAAAAAAAAAAAAACAAAAAAACAATTAAATGCATGAACTGAGAAAATCCGTATCATTCGAACGCGCGGAAATCGATGGATGGTTGCGCTATCGATTGGTATCCGCTATAAAATGTGCCAATTAGATGTACATATTAAAAAAAATCATATCATTAGAACGCGCAGCAATCGATCGATGGTTGCGATATCGATGGATGATTCGATGGGTGCGCAAACTATTGATCAATAGATCGCGCAGCGAAATCGGTCGATATTGCGGATCACTCAAACGCGCGTGACATTTAAACTTGGTATTTGGCTCCGATAGAATCATAGTAAATAAATAACGAAGTTTACTGAGTTTCGAATTCATTGACGGTGAACTTGATCCACTCTTCAGAAACTATGTAAGCAAATGACGTCACACAGATTACACTCAATTTTTTTAAGTATTATTACTTGAATATTATAAGTGAATAGAGCGTAAAACGTGATAAATCCATTTTATATATGTTAATTTTCATGAAAATGTACTTTTTACCGAATTATAAATTTTTTTTTATTTAAAAACAAATGGGAAATATTCTGTATTACGTCACTCAGATTATTTTCGGATGTTCCAATAATGTATTTGGTATTCTTCTCTATTTATTTATTTATTTATTATGGATAGAAAAACCTTCTATTGCGTTGTTAGGAAGTTTGAAACAATAGGCCTATCTTTTAGGCCTATTGGAAACGACGCCTTCTTTGGCATTTATTTGGGTGCCAGATGGCTCAACATTTTCAATCATCTTCATATGATATAGCTAGGTAAGTACCTAACAAGGAAGGTAAGAAAAATTTATATACTATTAATCTTAATTTAACTTTAATTTTTAAATTAACGAGTTAAATAATAATAATAATTAGTTTATAATTTCCCCTAAAAGTTACATGATTGTTTTGTGGAACAGTCCGATAACATGGAATTTTCTTATCATATTATTAATATTAGTACTTACTTAAGTGATTAAGTCTGATGTTTTTCTAAAATTCTAGTTAGATAAGATCATAGGTTAGGTATGTATAGGTATTACAATAATGTAAATGACTTCCAGAATGTTATATTAACTTTCATATTATAATAATTAGGTACTTCCAGTTACATAGAACAATAATAAGTAAAAACATGTTCAGTACGACTTCTCCAAGGTCAAATGCACAGTGTCAAGAACTGTGGTCAAAAAAAGTTAAAAAACGTTCGATGTGAAATTTTTAGAGCAAATTAATGTTTTTATAACTGGAAGTCTTTTGCTCTTGTTTTCTCATAAGTATTTTGATGTTCATTCTTCAGAAGATTTAGCTGGTTCAACCGTTCAAGTTTTATATGTTTCTGTGGCAGGAAGTATCTAGGTACTACCTAACTTAAGCTAAACTTTGTTTTGTGAGTTTATTCCATGTTGTTTCTCACTTCTCAGTACCTGTGTCTCGTTTCCAATTCCAGTCTGCAGTGTAGCTACAAAGTACCGAGATATTTACCTACCACCAAGTACTAAGGTACCTACTCTTCATTTTATTTTAATAGATAGATTTTGCTTCCAGTCTCCAGACAGGTAAAATCACAGAACATTGAATAGAAGAAGTGTAGATCCCATTATATTACTCCCAGTCTGCAGAAATCAGAATATGGGACATTTTTAACATTTTCTGTGCAAACTGCAGCAAACAATCCTTAATTTCTTCCTATATTTACATGTATTTTACTGAGAACAAAAGCCAAAGTAGAGGATTTCTTGGAGAAAAGTTTCCCAGTTCCTGCAGTCTGGTATTACTCTGGAGCCAGTCTACAGAGCATGCACAATTAGTCTCCAGATATTTAATTCTTGGTGCAATTTCTCTCCAAAGATTTCCAAATTTCTCTCCAAAATAGCCATAAATCTCAAAATACTCTCCAATAAATGATAATTACATGTAAACATAGGAATTAATTAGTAAATTGTCGTCGGATTTTAGGAGATTAATTTCAAGGCCTCAATAGCCATGTTGCAAAGTGTGGCAGAAAAGTCGCCAGTTTGGTGATAAAATGGGTCAAGGTCACCACATTTAAGATACTTTGAAGAAGAAATAGGACTTCCTAGTGAAGATTTTCCACTTGAAAAATGAAAACACTATTATGCATCATGTCTGCTGCATGTGTATCACTTGAGAGTATCTATGAGTGATTTACTTGTTATTTACAGGTTTCTGAACTTATTTCACCTTTCAAAAGTCGCCTATACTGGCGACTTTGTCCATAGTTCATGCATCTTTTACAGACTGGCTCTTGAGAGCTGTTTACCCAGTCTGCAAAGCGCGTCCATGTCGCCAATTTTGCCGCCAAAGATCTTTGGAGACTATATTTGAGGGAAAATTCAACAAAACAAGATCTTGGTGACTATTTTCTAATTAATTCCTATGTTTACATCATTTCATGTTATTATTGGATAACATTTGGTCATTTTGGAGACAAATTTGAAAAAATTTGGAGTCTATTTGTCCTGAAAGTGAAATATGAAATCTTCTTGACAGATTTGACACACTTTGCAGACTGGCTGTTTACAGTGACGTCACTTCAACTAGAGCCACTCGGCCAATCAGATGCTTCGTTTCACCTGTTCTGTTTGAGTCCATTATTTTGAATGCCTATTACAACCGAAATGTTGTCAGTTTGTGTTTGTTGCAAAGAAGATTAGTTTATTATTGCTTAGTAGCTGGGCTACAGAATATAGATAATCGTGTACATAATTTGCCCGATTTGGATCATTTGGTAGCCACTTTGGAAAATACCTTAGGCTAACAGATGAATTTTAGAGGCTAAATGCTGTGGATTATACAGTTCCCATTAATTTATTACTGTATTTTAATGTTTGCTGAACTCCAACAGAGCCAGTCACTTTTTCCAGAGTGGTTTGGTAGGAAGTCGAAGATATGGCTCCCAGCAAAGATAATGAGCAGAGGTAGAATGCACGTTCAAACTGTTTTTGAGAGAGCGTTTATAGTGACGTCAGCGATCAATGGACGTGATTGGTTGAATTTTTGCGACTGTGTACACGTTCGATCTGAGCTTCTTCTTATTCGAAGTTCTGTGGGTAAAATAGTGTGTCTCTTAAACTCTATTTTACTCTCTGACCAAAAGAAGTTAAATTTCTCTCCAAATTGATCAAGCTATATCATGAATAACAGTCAGTATTTGGTGCACAAAATTCCACTGACTTTTTAAAAAGCTGAAAAATCCACCATAAATTTTCAGTTATTTGGCTGATCTACCAACATTTCACCCTTTTTCCACCAAAAATTAATGGTAACATAGGGTATAAATGTCCCACTAATCGTCATTTTAAGCGACCAGAGTCCGTTAAATCGTATTATAAACACAATATATAGTGTTAAAACTAAACCCCGGTCAATATTGGAAAAGGAAACTTTGAGGAATATTTTAAGTCCTCAAAAATGCTTTCCTCTTGTTGATTGTTTTAATAGGAAGCTTATAAACATGAATCTCTTAATCACTAGTAATCGTCATTTGAATTTAAAAAATCAGCAGTATCAATTTGTATAATCGGCACACTCTACAGTCTACACCAATGATCGTTAAAATTCACTTTTCGGCACTGTAGGGGGTACTGCTCTAGAATAACTTTTGGTCATTAAGAAACTGATAAATGGTAAAGAAACATTTACATTGTCTATCAAATTTATATTATTTTAACAGACATAAACAGAAATTTAACAATACGGTAAATATTACAAATAGGAAACTGTGAAGATAAGATTAACATGTTGTTATTATTATATATATATTATATATAGAACTGCTTGCCGTTAATCCAATCTAATAGGAGTTCGTCATAATTAACATATATGATAAATATTTATATCTTTCCACCAAGTACTGAACGTATGAGATCTTGAGTGGTTTCTCACATAATTGCAAATTTAAATAATAAATTGGTTTTCAAAATACACAACAAATTAAGATATGTGTTCAGCTAATGTTATATATCACAATAATAATATCACATAGATTCATTTGCTCAGTTACAGTCAAAGAAAAGCGTATCAATAATATATATTTGTCAGTTTACTAATTTCACATTCGCAAATATTATTTTTACTAATTGTAATGCTTGTAGATATTTTATAATTGGTTTGGGTACATGACGATAAACTTAGAGAAATTGAAAATAATAGGACATAAGATAACAGTGATTAGATAAATTAATACAATTATAGACTTTTCTTTGATTCAGTAAAACTGTTCTATAGTAAACTTCAACTAGTTCACTATAGATTTTTAATGAGATGAATAGAAAACGATCATTTTCATGGCAGACTATAGTAAATAATTTATTTCTTTTTGAAATAAATACTATATACAGGGTATTTTATTCCTCAGAACTCTAAAAAGCAGGATGTTTCGCTACACTTGACTTCATTATAGAGGAGTTGCACTGGTAGAACTCCTCTTTCATGAAATTTACTATATAGAGATTCATAGAAAACTTACAAATTTTTGTGGCAGACTAAACTAAATATTTTCGCTATAGATGTAAGTTCGCTATGCAGGAATCTACTATACATGATGATTTACTATACAGGAGTTCACTATTGAGGAGTTCCACTGTATTACCTACAATAAGGTATTTAAATAATAAAATACATAGATTAGGAAATTATAGAAATACTATGAATCATTTAATTGTTACTAATAACTTATTTTTACTGCATTGATTGTATTTGCATTTGCACATTGCTATAATTGAACTTAGGTCCACATATAGTTCGTACAGGTACTGCTGGCGACTCCGATTGTTTTTACTTATGGAAAAAAGGTTGTGATATTGTTGAACCGGCCCAGTGCCGATTTTATGATTGAAGATTCTTGGATTACATGAAATCTGGCACCCATGACTCAATGAAATTTATTGGAATAACTTCGAAATAATTGAATTTTTACCTTGTAATTAATATTCCTGACATAAATATATACATAAAATGTTTAGTTACTTGAATGTATAAAAATCCTCTAATCAGCACAGGGGGCCGATTTAACAAAAACTCCATATTCCGTGATTCAAACATCGGCACCCCAAAAATATAATAAATAATGCCTGTAAAACATTAACTGAAATATCACACTCATTCTATGATCTATAGGAAATGGAAGAACAGAAAAAGTGAAGGTTTATACCATATTTTCATTTAGAAAAGAGATAAACTTTATAGCATGTCACTAACGAATTCAACAGCTGAAAGCTCACGTCTGGAATCTCTCTCAACAAAAACTAATGATGAACAGTTGTTATTTGACATATGTCTGTGATATCTTTATCATTTATTAGCTGAAACCTAAACCAATGCAAAAAAGTGAAGTTTTAAAGCGAGTGATTGGCTGAAGGCTTATTATTTTGAATTTCTGTGTGTGGGTGCCGATTACTGAAGGGTGCCAATTCAACTCACTCTTACCCTAGAAATAAATAGCTAAGAATCCACCGACTTTGCCAGAATATTATATTCACTGAAGAAAAATTCCACCGACAATTTGATGGAATTTACCTTGAAATACAGTCTGGCATGAATATTCTACAAAATAGAATTAGGTATAGCATATGAGAAAATTATTATTTGAGTGATGATTGAGTAGATTCTAGAAGTCTAATTAGTCTAAAACTTCTAGAAGGACTAGAATTATTATCATAAAGACATAAACATTTAACTTCCATGCCAGTCTGTATTATGTAAAAGATGCATGAAGTTGTGAAGTTTATCCGGTGACTATTGAGGCCTTGAAATGAGTCTCCTGAATTATCCGGCGACAATTTTCTAATTAATTCCTATCTTTACATGTATTTAGTGGAGAGTATTTTAAGATTTCATGTCATTTTGGAGAGAAATTTGAAATTGCCCCAGAAGTTAAATATCTGGAGACTGATTGTGCATGCTTTGCAGACTGGTGACTCCAGGCGAGGCAATTGGACAGAAAGGTCATTTTATTACTTGGATTCACAATGGATGGTTTGATTGGATTGCATCATACTGAACATAGGCTTACATAGCTACAAGATGCTGGCATTGTCAGTCTGCCACAGTGCCAGTGGTGCCAGTCTCAGCCAAGTAATAAAGCATGTCCAAATTCGCCATTTTAATGGCGAGTTTGTGACAGTTATTTTGAGCCCTTCAATTGCAAATGGCGAGAAATATCTAATTTTCTCCTATGCTATAATGTTATTTTGGAGAGAATTTATGATCATTTTGGAGAGAAATTCGGTGAATTTTGGAGAGATGAATGGATAGTTTATGAGACATACTATTTTACTTGGCAGCAGTCTGCTGAATATGGGAGATATTTGGAATATTCTCTATGAACAATTTTGAATTTTGTGAATTGAATTCCTATGTTTACATTAATTTTGCTATAAACACTTTTGAATTAATCCCTGTATTTACATTATTTTTTACTGTGAACAGAATAAGAGATTACTACAAACAGTCTGCAAAATATGGATGATTCAGAGAGAAGTTGTGAAGTTTATCCAGCGACTGTTGAAGCCTTGAAATTGACCTTCAGATATATCCAGTGACAATTTTTTATTTAATTTCTATGTTTACATTTACATCATACATGTAATTATCGGAGAGTATTGTGAGATTTTTGGCCATTTTGGAGAGATATTTGAAATTCTTTTGAGAGAAATTGCTGCAAAAATTATATATCTGAAGACTGATTGTGCATAGGTATTTTTTGCAGACTGGCAACATTGGAGAAAAATAGAAGTTTTTACATTTGAAAACATCTTCATGTTTAATGTTGCTTGTGGTGTGGATCTTTATTCTTTTGACAACATTTTTGAAATAGTTTAATTGTTATTTAATATTTACATGTTCTACTAATGATTTAACCTAACCAAAGATGACACCAAGTTATTTGACATAAATTTCTTTTTATGAAGTCTGACTGACAGATGACTTTGTCCTCACTTTGAAACATAGGAGTTTATACTATGTAGCTATGTGTTTAGGTTTCAAAAACTCATAATTATATATTAAGGAAACTCTTACTTCAAGCTAACTATAACTCTTTTTCAGATACAAGATTGAGATAGAACACTTTATGTTAATAATCATCAATCTCAATTATGCTGTCAGGATAGAATAAACTTATCAAAGTATATCCATTAATTTCATGATCCCAATTCTTTGTTATAATCAGTAAGTATTGATGCTACAATTGAAATATATAATTAAATTTAAGGTAGCTAAATCTATATAGATATTAAATATAATTGCAATTACACTATTTTAAATCATAAAGTCCTAGCTAAGTTATTATTTAATATTCATGGTATTAATTTCTAAATGTCATGATGGAAATAGGAAAAAAAATAGTTGCTTACGTCTAATTCCTATTAGCTATAATAAATTTTAGCTACTTTAATATAAAATGTTGTGCACTTAAATCCAATAACTAATGTTGGAATTATGAACCAATTACCAAAGTCTTATTTTTCTTTACAAATTACCAAATGGAAATATTGCAATGATCCTGTAATTATTAAAGAAATAAGCTTGCATTCAGTAATTGGTTGATTATCCTAACTTTTTTCAAAAGGTTAAAAATCCTAATCACAGCAGGTACTTCAGCTACTTCATATGAGAATCTCAAAGTAATAGCTTACTGTACGGAAACCTAACAATTGGGGATATCTACCTACTATTAGAGTTTCCCAATATAATTTTCTGTGTGAGCAATACATGCACCACATCTTCAATGAAATGCAAAATTTCCATTTATGAAGTTTTCATTATTATTTGATATTACAGAAGAAGGCGCAGATTTCCATTATAGCTCGCATTGAAATGAGTAATAAAAAATCTGCAGAAGGAGCAAAGAGAGAGGTAGACCATCTTCTCACTGTTCACTTTAGTTTGAAAGGCTTTTACGATGATTTCATCACCTATGAGTGTACCACGGGCCCTTTCACACGGGCCTGTTTCTCATGCCGCTGAAAAATATGGTTCATGTAAAGACGCTATGACTGAATAAACATACGATTGGATGTTTCCGTTTTGATTGGATGTTTTTCATGTTGCATATTTGTTGCTGTGGCATGAAAAAATTCCCCGTGTGAAATAGGCCTTAGGTGTACATCAAGTAGCTAATCTCTTTGCACATCAACTTTCTCATCTTGCAATTCACAAACAAACACTGTGCACAATATGGCCTCTATCACCAAGTTGGAGTGTGAACTATTTTATCTATAAAATTTATTTCGAAAATCTTTCTGTAGTTAAATATTTAAAGTGGATTTCGGTATTTAGCTCTTATACTGGTATATTTTTGAAGTAGCTAATGATTGCTTGTGGATCAATTATCATAATTAGTGATGGACAAAACAAGAATAGAAAGATTAATGAAAACTGTAGCTAAATTTTTAATAGCAAGACTATCTGATCATATCAACAGTGTTCTTCTAACAAAATCTGTAGAGATGGCCATCTTTGATATCATACTTTACAAGGCCTTCTAATTAAAAACAATTTGGATATATTTTACCCATAGCTTACATGAATATCTATGTAGTCCTAACTCTTTAGACTTCTGGTTGCACATTTATTCAGTAGCCATTATATATACAAGTTGCTGGAATACAAAAGAATCTCGGTTGGTGTCCCTTTTACTTTTAATTTCACGATTTACTCGTTTGGCTATCATTTATAACAGTTGACTAAATTATCATGATGAAATATATGGAAGCTTAATTTATTTCTTTTTAGATTCTTTTGAGTTTTGATTTAGAATTGGGTTGCTATCTTTTAAAGTTTTAAAAGAGATGTTCATATATGTGGATCAGTAGTTAATTGATTTGTTTTTAGCTGTCACAATACTGGGTGGTAGCTACGTGCAATTCTTGCGTGAGTGTGACAACTATCTTGTGGCTACCATCTTGTATCAATTTGATTTCAATTCAAAGTTACATTTGGTAGTTACTTATTTAGCTTCTGATCCTAGTTATCTGATTAATGAAACCCTGAATCTTTGATGAAAAGCTAATGGCCATTGAACTTTTTGTTTGGATTAGTTATATTTTATTTAAATATTGATTATCAATATTTTGCATGCTATATCTCTAATATTTTCAAGGGTTTTAAAATTGGTTTTTATCATTTGTATTTAAATTGTAAGATGGTGTTTGCTGTTGATTGTAGCTACAAATTGGCTCTTCTATATTTATTTATTTTTCCAGCTTTGATTTGTTGATTTTACTTATATTATTTATATCTTTTGTTCCTTATATAAATTATATTTTAGTATCAATTTCTCATAAAGTTAAATCACAATACTATCTCCAATACTGCCATTTCAGTCAACCTTTTCATTGCAATAAATTGTTAGCTACAATTTGTTCTATCTACAAACTATCCTCTATTGACTTTATCGTTTATACAGGTTTCGGTGAGCGGAATGTCTTATTTACGCGGCTCCTCAAACTATGTTTGGTGCACTACGTCAGTCCTTGGCAAAGGGGCCACTGGGGCCGTGTACCAGGGTGTCAATCGGGTAAGCTACTGTGGTATGATTAACAGCTACTGAAAGATTTCTTATATTGCCACATAGTTAGGTAGGCTATTATTGTTTCTAAACTAGCTGACTTCATACAACTTGGGTTTGAGTTCAAGAACTCTGAACATTTCCTAATTAAGAGATGGTATTAGCTTGCATCCTATTTTCTTTCTTGTCGTAACTAAATAATTGTTTCTTAATTTAAAGTTTGCATCATATTCTTTGTTTCAACTAAACAACTGAGAAAGTTATCTATATAGCTAGCTACCTGTTGAAAGAGTTAGCTAGTGCCTAGTTGTGATACAAATTCTATTTTTTTAGCAAAAGCTATTTACTATATTCTTCATTTGTACTAATAATTTTCCTCAGCATACGGGGGAGGCTGTTGCAGTCAAGACATTCAATCAAATGTCCCACATGCGGCCCCAAGAGGTTCAGATGAGGGAGTTTGAAGTGCTGAAAAAAGTCAACCATAGGTGGGTCTTTTGTTTCTGTATACAGTTTTTATGATTTTTCTCCTTCCAAAAGTTATCTAGTAGCTATTTAGAATAACTGTAGTTAGCTAGGATGAGTTCCTAGTTGTTGGACAGTTCCCCTTTTTCGATCATATCAGAAACAGTATAGCTATAGCTAATAATTATTATATAGCTAACCAGTTATTCTAATTGGTATCCATGATACCTGCAGGTATCATGGATACCAATTAGAATAATAAATTTACTATATTATTTGACATGTGGAACTGCCTAATAACTAGGAAGTTTGATAATTTATTTAATAATAGCTATATTTATCCTATCATTATCTAAAAGATTTCCTAAACTGCAGAAACATAGTGAAGCTGCTAGCAATAGAAGAGGAGCAGGAAACACGCGGTAAAGTGATAGTCATGGAGCTGTGCACCGGTGGCTCTCTTTTCAACATTCTGGACGATCCTGAGAACAGTCATGGCCTGCAGGAGAAAGAGTTCCTGCTTGTGTTACACCATCTTGGTGAGGATAGATAGATAAACATATAGAGATAGCTATGTAGTAAAAAAAGGTAGTGTAGTGATGTAGCGTACCTAATTGTGATCACCTAGTAGCTAGCTAATAAGTAAGCAATTGTAATAAATGTAGCTAATGCTGATACCTTGTAATAATGCAATAAATGTAGCTAGCTACCTATCGCAATTGTCATTTTTTAGTAGCTAAAAGCTAGCTATGTCATAAAAGTATCAAGCTAATGTAATAAAAGTACCTGTTCTTTTTATTAGGGAGTTTTTATTTGATTAAGTAATCTAATTCAAAAGTGTCTTCAATTTCATGATATGATAATTGAGAAGCTAATTAATTAGCTATCAAGCAAATATAAAAGTGATGTATAAAAGTGGCCAATATTAAATTTTTTATGCTTAGCTAGTTGTGACTTTTTATTTAGTGCAACTTTTTAGACAGTTCATCCAATAGCTAATTATAAATAATCCTCTTATTTTAGTAATTACCAATGAGCTACATCTAAAATCATTTCCTTAAAATGATATAGAGCTCTAACTAACTAATCAACAATGGTTTAATAGTTGAAAATGATATAAGCTATTGTGTTCATTTTCTGTGTATGTTTACAGATGATAATTAGCTAGCTACCTGATGGTTCTTTTGTTTCAGCCTCTGGCTTGAAGCATCTTCGTGACAATCACTTGGTGCACAGAGATCTCAAACCTGGCAACATTATGAAGTTCGTGGGGCTAGACGGCTCTACCACATACAAACTAACTGACTTTGGAGCGGCTAGAGAACTAGAGGATGATCAGCAGTTCATGTCACTCTATGGAACAGAGGAGTACTTGGTAAAGCACTTGTAGTTGTAGTTATTTGATAATTTCACTTGTACTTGTAGCTAAAATCATTTGTTCTTGTAAAATCTCTTTTAGCTACCTACTTGGTTAAAATACACTTCTAGTGTCTTGTACTAGCATCCTTAGACAGAATGAGCTTGCTGTGGTGTAACTAAATTATCTGTGTGGTCGTATTTTCCAGTTGCTTTGTGATTTAGTTTTTAATATATCTACTCAGCATTCAAGAAAGTAGAGGACTCTTTGGTTGTATCATCATATTTAGGGTGAAGAACTCAACAAGAAGTAGTTTTGAAATTTCCCAAGCTTTCAGAATCCTTCGTGGATTCCGTCTTCAGGGGTAACATTTATTTAAATACTAGCGACTTATAATTTACATAGCAATACTTACTCAGCATTACTGAACTGTATATTTTCTCTGCCCTCAGCACCCTGATATGTACGAGAGGGCTGTACTCCGCAAAACAGCAGGCAAGAGTTTTGGGGCCAATGTAGATCTGTGGTCCATAGGTGTGACCCTGTACCATGTGGCCACTGGGATGCTACCTTTCAGACCCCATGGGGGGAGAAGGAACAAGGAGACCATGCACAGGATAACCACAGAAAAACAGCAGGTACAATTAATTAATGAGAAACAGCAGGTAGCTACTAGCTACAATTGAAAATTAATTATATATATGATAAATTGGACTTTGCTTGGAATTGAATTGGCTTTTGTAACACAATCTTTGAGCTAATTGATTGGAAACTGTAAAAACTATGTTGCTAATCAATTAAATATCATGATAATATAATATGTAGCTAGCTAAAATTAATAAAAAAAAGCCCCCAGGTGCTCTATCCTGAAGCTGTCTGTGGTGAATGGAAGAGAAGGGGGGTGGCGTCCCTTGGGCCCCGAACTGTTGTAATTTGGATTATGGATTGTCTTTTTTCATTTTTACCATGTTTATCATTTTTTTTAACGCTACTTGCAGTTTTAGAGGATAGCGCTAGGGTTATGCTCTTCAACTACGAGGTCTTAGATTTTGTGTTAGGTAGGCTCGTAGGCTTCATTTACTATCACCTCTTCATTTTCCTCTTCCATCCGTGAGTGCAGCCACCGGTGCTTGTGTCCCGTTTCGTCACATTCCTTGGTAAGTGACTGCATTCACGGAGTAGCTTTTCTGCATCCATGAGCATTGTCACCGACGGTGGTAAGTGACTTTGTTCATGGAGCCACTTTCCTCTCTGACTGCTTCTTCCAGTCCCTTGTATTTAATTTCCTTTTGACGTCAGCGATATGGCCTTTGGTTCCGAAGCAGACGTTAAACCCCTACTAAAATAAATAATAAAAAAAAACATTATAATAATATCTTTTCAAAATAAGGTATTTAACAAATTTTTTAGATAGGTTTTTCCACATAGCTGTTAGAAATTGAAGATATCAATATTTTTTAGATTTAGCTTAATTCTAGGAATTGTCAAACAAATTTCTATTTTTCTATTACTAATTTTGTTTATTATCTATATTAAACTAATCAATTGCTTTATTTTAGTTCGGTAATTATATTAATTCCTAGCTAGTATTCCTCTTCTCTAAAGTATTTTGAAATCTCCTCCATCATAATTGATGTCTTTTCCATATCCAGGGTGTAATATCAGGTGTTCAGACCACAGAGAATGGTGCAATAGAATGGTCCAAAGACCTTCCCTCCACATGCCAACTGAGTCTTGGTTTACGCAAACTAGTAACCCCCCTTCTTGGAGGACTTCTTGAGGTGGATCCTAATAGGATGTGGAGCTTCGAGAGCTTCTTCGGTGAAGTCACTTCCCTCCTTGCTCGCAAAAAGGTCTATGTCTTCTACGTCAACAAGATCCAGCCTCTGATAATGTACCTCCAGACTGACCACAAGTTCGATCAGCTGCGTTACCTCATACAGGAACAGACGGATGTTAGTGTTAACCACCAGCTGCTAATCTTCAACAACTCCCTCTTCAGGAAGCTGCTTCACAATCCTGATGTTAGTAACGCCTCTTCATTCCCTGTGACCAGTGAAGAGAATCCTGTGATGCTCTTCTCTTCACATGACCAGGATATTGTACTGACCCTCCCTAAAACACCTAGTGAGTAGCTACAGTCTTTAATGTCCAAGTAATAGTTAGTTAACCTAGTTAATTTATTACAGATACTGAACAAAAATGACATGCATATTCCCTAAGAAAAAACGTATTTTTAAAGGATTTAGTAAGACTTTATGTTCATTATTCCATTAAAAGATTGTTAGCAAAGAACTTTCTTTTTAAAAATTAGCTTTATTTTTTATTAATTTTTTTTATTTAGCTACTATATGTACATATTTTTTAAATTGCTGTAATTTTAATTTATATAATCTTTTTTATTTAATTTTGGTAGTAATTGCTTCCAACATCTGAACTGTTCCCTCTCACTAGGTCTGAAGTTCCCCAACTTCCCCTCCAACAAGGCAAGTGTTGACCAGGATGCACTAACCGGCAAAAACATCTGCAGTGTCGGACACGCTATCTACCGCGTCATCAAACACCAGGCACTTTGCGTGGCTCTCATTCATGCAGCAGTTGATAACTTCGTGTGAGTCTGTAGTAGCTAGCTACTTAGGTACTTTATGTAAAATAAAAGTTATTCTAAAATTAAATAATTAAAATTTTAGAATAACAAGAAACCTCTACAGTTTATACCAAAAATGTATCCACTGCCACGATTCTATATGTAAAATCTGAGGAGGATTTTATGGGTAATTACGTTGAGGATCGTTGAATGATACCCAGTCTAAGTTTTACTTTTAGAACTCGTTCATTTTATTTTGATCCTGCAAAAAAGATACAATCCTCAGTACAGAATCTTAAAACTTTACATATGCTATCAAATATTAAATTAGAAAAGTCTATGAAAACTATTAGTAGCTAATGAAATAATGAACTAAATTATATCAAGCACATAATTGTTTAAAACAGAGAAAAAGTGTAATCAAAATATAGATTATTAACTAAATCTATCAAACACAAATGTTTAAATCAGAGAGCAGTGTATTCGAAATATTAATTATGGACTAAATATGAAAAGCGCAAGAAAGTTAAATTTGACGTGGTACTTTAAATAGTTCGAAATATAGTCCTAAGTTGGATATTTATTTAAATTTTGCGAAAGTTGAATAACTAAATTAATCAACAGAAAATAGTACAATACTAATGATACAAATATAAATGTGTATAAATTATAGATATTTACCTCATATACCTTTTAGTCTTCACTAATAAAGTTTAAATCAATGGGACTCAACACAGTTCAATTAGCAAATTTCTAAATAGTTAAAAGTGCGACTTGCACGTGAGAAGTTTAAAGGGGCAATGACGCTGATTGAATCTGTCGACTAGTGAAGTTAAATTTTTAGAGAAACTATGGCGTATTAATTTCAAAGAACTAAATGAACATTAAATATATGAATATGGTTGAAATTATTTATGAAGAATTGATAATGCTAGTTACGACTTTACACTATATAATAATCATTCTTATGAATTATAAATAATAGCCAACTATTTATATTCAATGGCAGTGAACAAACTGTATAGGAGTTATTGGACAGTCCCTAATTTCGAACATATAAGAAAAATTAGGCTATATAATAATTGTTTTAATTTTCTTACATGATCGAAAATGAGGAACCGTCCAATAACTCTTAACTTACCCTATCTTCATTAGAGTTCCTCTCTCTTTTTCCCAGCAATGTACTGGTGAGTGAAGTTCAAGGCATGTCAGAAGAGAGTGAGAGGCTGTCAGAGTGCACACTCACTGTCAGTGAGGCCTTCACTCAGCTAGTCACTCACCACAGGAGGTACCTCACCACCTGCCTATTAGCCTCACCTGCTAATGACGAGGTAGTACCTCAGGAGAAACAGACAGGTGAGGGGAAGAGTGAACAAAACGTTTATCTGTAGCTACTTAATACCTTCTATTAACTTTATTAGACTATTTAATTAAAATGATAATGGGAAATCATTTTTAAACTGTGAATTTGAATGAAAAAAATTAATTTCATTTGAAAAAAAAACTTTAAAAAATTCAATTAAAATAATTTGATCGATTGATAAGATTTTTTTGTGTCTAATTTTATTAATTGCAGGTAGCTATAATAACTAGTGTTCATCATCTAGGTTTACTATCAGATCTCCTCCAATGTGTTAATCTCTACAGTTCCTCAAGAACCTGAAGATTTTGAAAGTTTCATTCACGTAGAGGGACTGGAAGGAGGGCAGGCCATGGAGTCCTTGCGGAGAAAAAAGTACCGCAGAAACAGCATTGGCGGTATAGCCGGTGTCAGGGACCAGCTTGAAGACACGGTGAACAACGTGGTGGACGAGGAGAAGAAATGCAGACTGTCCATGGAGAGACTAAGTGCAGTCTTGTCACAATTAAAGTCTAGAGTGATAGACTCCAACATCCTAGAGCAGACTTGGCAACAACATCTCCACACCATCAACACAAACTGTAACATCACGACAGTACCACCCAACTCTAAGCACAGACCAACCCTTCCACCACCTCCAGTCATTTCCTCCACTCCTTTCATGTCCCTCACCCCCGCCTCCATGATGGTGGGTATAAGTAATGAGACAGGGGTCGTGGGGGGAGACAGCGCCCTGTCTGCTATCAAGAGAACCCCCGCCATCGCCACATCTCTTGTGGCTAAACTGAAGGACTCCTGGCAACATTTACTCAGAGACAGAGCTACCAGGAACCTCACCTTCAATGACGAGCAGTTCCATCTTCTGGAGAAGTTGAAGATGAAGGAGACTTCTAAGAGTCTCGAGTGCTTGTTCGGTTGCTGTAACTCCACCATTAACACCACAGCAGAGGCTTTGGCTGACTGGTGTAAGGTGGCACAAGTCCAGAGGGTGAGAAATACGCTTAGAGCACTGAAACCTATTCTAACATCCACTTATCGAATTCCAGTAGTGTTAAAGAACCACAACTTTTTTGTTAGCGATAAGTAGTTATAGTTAAACAGGCACTACAATGTTTGGTCATTGTACGTGTTTTAATTTGAGTTTGTCCTATTGAAGATAATTAGCAATAATCTATATATTCAAATAAGATAACCAGGGATTATTTCATTATATATCTAATTACATTTCAAACTATGCAAATTACTAAAATTAGCTACATGAAATAGAAAGAACCTCTCTTGAAAAGAATAGCTATACATTGTTGTATTCTGTAGGTCCATCTATCAGTGTTTCAATTCAATTCGATTACTTGGTTTATCTTATGATAATATTTATTGGGTAAAAAGTAGCTATACAAAATATGTAAAAAACTTTCCAGGCAAAACACAAAGTCTTTATATAACTTTACCTCTCTCTACTAAATGTTTCTTTTTCAGGTTCAAGCAGACATTGCCTCTTCAGACATCGTGAAGCACAACCTCCTCCTCTCTAAACTGCAGACAGATATGAGAGCTACACAAGACACCTACCACTCCCTGGCCAACAGGTAAGAACTAATGTCTATTTCTTGACATCACTAGTTCACTATATAGCTGACAGTTGTCACTTCCATTCGTGACTTAAAGTAAGTTCCTAGATATCGGACAATTAGGAATAATTTTTCCAAAAATGTTGAACCGTCCGATTAGCTACTTGGAATTTGCTCTAGCTAAGACAGGTAGCTATTTGGTATTTCTCTCGAGATAAACCTTCTACTCTTAAACAATGCATTAAAAGTTTATCCCATTTGTTCCCAGACTGTTGACTCTGGTGCAGGACTCTTCCATCCGTTTGAAAGGTTCCACAGACAGATGTTTTCAAAGGGCGGTACCTGCTGTAGCTACAGACGCTAAGGATGTTGGTGGTAGACATCCAGAGGATGAGGCCAAGGCTGCCGTCATGAGGAAGTGAGTTATTTCACCTATCTTTTCTGACTGCTTCTTACAGTCCCTTGTACTAAATTTCCTTTCTGACTGCTTCTTCCAGTCCCTTGTACTAATTTCCTTTCTGACTGCTTCTTCCAGTCCCTTGTACTTAATTTCCTTTCTGACTGCTTCTTCCAGTTCCTTGTACTAAATTTCCTTTCTGACTGCTTCTTCCAGTCCCTTGTACTAATTTCCTTTCTGACTGCTTCTTCCAGTCTCTTGTACTTAATTTCCTTTCTGACTGCTTCTTCCAGTCTCTTGTACTTAATTTCCTTTCTGACTGCTTCTTCCAGTCCCTTGTACTAATTTCCTTTCTGACTGCTTCTTCCAGTCTCTTTTACTTAATTTCCTTTCTGACTGCTTCTTCCAGTCTCTTGTACTTAATTTCCTTTCTAACTGCTTCTTCCAGTCCCTTGTACTTAATTTCCTTTCTGACTGCTTCTTCCAGTCCCTTGTACTAATTTCCTTTCTGACTGCTTCTTCCAGTCTCTTGTACTTAATTTCCTTTCTGACTGCTTCTTCCAGTCTCTTGTACTTAATTTCCTTTCTGACTGCTTCTTCCAGTCCCTTGTACTAATTTCCTTTCTGACTGCTTCTTCCAGTCTCTTGTACTTAATTTCCTTTCTGACTGCTTCTTCCAGTCTCTTGTACTTAATTTCCTTTCTAACTGCTTCTTCCAGTCCCTTGTACTTAATTTCCTTTCTGACTGCTTCTTCCAGTTCCTTGTATCTAATTTCCTTTCTGACTGCTTCTTCCAGTTCCTTGTATCTAATTTCCTTTTGACGTCAGCGATGTGGCCTTTGGTTCCGAAGCAGACTTTAACACCTTACTAAATTCATAATATCTTGATTCATAGGATTTTTTAGCTTTGATCTTCATTTTTCATTGGCTTTTCTGATACCTTAACTTTTATTTATATTTTCAGCGTGTTTAGAATTCAAGAGAAGCAAGAAGCCACCATTCGTCTGCTAGAAGACTCTAAGTTGCTTGCTGCTAAACTATCCGTCAACTCGTAAGGAAATATTTTAGCGCTTATTTTAGTCTTTGACTTCGTTTTTCAATACTAAGAATAATTTCATTTCTGGTTAATTAATTCCGATAAATTCTCTGTTATTTTGGTGGTCTATAAAAATTTGTTTGATTTTTTCTTCTTCTTAAGAATACCAAAAATATTTATTATTTGATTCTTATGTGTTTAGATGTTAATTAAATTAGCACATTTTAAGAAGTTTGCTCTATATTGAAGAAATGGAGGATTATTTAATAAAAACTATAGCTAGGTACGGAAAGTAATTAATTCTTTTGTTTTGAAGATTGTTACTCTTCACTAATTTCATCAAGCAGGTGTTGCTACTACCAACAGAGTAGCTTTTTTGCCGTTATGAACCGTGATTGCTTTTAAACGTATTCGAACATGTTCAAAATAATTTTATATCAGATATATATATATATATATGAATGAATGATTATCAGCAATTGTTCCTAGTTTTGTTTCATATATTAGCACGAAGTAGCTTTTCAACATTTAAACCATCTGTTTATTATTGTTATAACTGGGATTGTGACAATATGCTTTATAAATCATTGAAAATAGTACAGACGGAGAGAATTAAAGAGTATTGAATGGTTCTACACCAGCGGTATATGGTATTCGATACCATTTCATTTCATATGTGATATTCTTAAGATCTTTGATTTATGAAGCATATTGTCACAACCCTAGTTATAAGGCATAATGTGTATCAATGTTAGTTCAATTGAACTGCAATTTAATAGCTACTTTTATTGTAATAGTTAATTTTAATTAGCCCATCTGTTTTCACTCATTTCTAACCTATTTAATGGTACTAGGGTAAGTTCTTAATTATCGGTCAGTTCCCTATTTATTATAATAGTTCCCTATTTATTATAATAGTTCCCTTAACTATATAATAAAAAAATGGATAATTATTATTATATCGTTTTTTCTCACGTGTCCTAAAATGCGGAACCGTCCGAATACTTTAAACTTGCCCTGTGTTATTCAGTAGCTATGTAAATAATTTTAAGGAGAATTTTTCATTTTAAAATATAATTATTAGTTCATATTAAATATAGTTAATAAGAGAATATTTAAGTGCACTTTTAAGGTAGCTATATAGTTTATTGATATAATTATATCAACTAATTTTATGAAGGCATTTAATGTACCAAATAAATTATATATAAAATATTTATGTAACCATATTTCATATTAAAAGTTTGAAATATTGCTATCAAAAATTAGCCCCCAGGAGCTCTATCCTGAAGCTGTCTGTGGTGAATGGGAGAGAGAAGGGGGGGAATTGTCCCCTTCGTCCCCGAACTGTTGTAATTTGGATTATTGATAGTTTTTTATTTTTACAATGTTTATCATTTTTTTAACGATACTTGCAGTTTTAGAGGATAGCGCTAGGGTTATGCTCTTCAACTATGAGGTAAATTTTTGTGTTAAGTAGACTCGTAGGCTTCATTTGCTATCACCTCTTCATTTTCCTCTTCCATTCATGAGTGCAGCCACCGGTGCTTGTGTTCCTTTTCGCCACATTTCTTGGTAAGTGACTGCTTTCACGTAGTAGCTTCTCTGCATGCATGAGCATTGTTACTGACTGGTGGTAGGTGACTTTGTTCATGGAGCCACTTTCCTTTCTGACTGCTTCTCCCAGTCCCTTGTATTTAATTTTCTTTTAACATCAGCGATATGGCCATTGGTTCCAAAGCAGACGTCAAACCCGAACTAAAATTATTCTCGTAGTGTAGATATTTACTATGATTTCAAGCTCAAATATTTTCATGGAGCCTCTTCTCTATTAGACTACTTTCACCAAGTCCCTTGTATTTATTTTCTGCTGATCTCAGTGATATGGTCTTTGATTCAGAAGCAGGAATCCTTTCAAGTTAAGTAGGATTATGTTATTTAAAAGAACTTCATAAGTACCAATTATTATACCGCTAATGTGTATTCATTTAATTTTACAAAATTTCCAATGAATGCTCATTGCATTTATTTTCTAACTGATAGATTGCATATCAGTTTCCCGTACCTTTTACTGTGATAGCGTATATAATATATGGATATTTTCTTAATATGAATATCTTTGCTACTTGATACTTTTATTCTCCTATCAACTTAGTCCTATTATTTATACGTTGCTTCACACAGTCCAGTTTTAAGGGCCGTACACACGTAGGTTTTTTTTAAGTCTTTCCACCAGACTTTTTGCTAAGCTCCTCCTACTTTTTCCACAAGAATATAAGAAAAAAACGATATAATTGTTATTTTTTTTTTTTGTAGGTTCCAACTGAAATAAACAACAATTATGTCTTTTTTTTTCTTATATTCTTGTGGTGGGTGGAAAAAGTAGGAGGAGCTTAGCAAAAAGTCTGGTGGAAAGACTTAAAAAAAGCTACTTGTGTACGGCCCTTCAAATTTAGAGACTCGAAAACAGGTTTTGGCTCCGAACTGTTGTAATTTGGATTGTTTTCATCTTTATTTTGTGCCTTTTAACATTTCTATAAAAAGTTCGAACTGATCTGATAATGAAATTTCTACATTCATCATTCAGGTGTTTTAAATAACTGACATTAAGAGATACATATTTTTTGTGTAAATTTCTTGTATAAAAATGACCCTGTACATTGGAAATTATATATACGGTGAGAAATATAAGGTATGTGATGTTCAATACGTCTGTGATTAAGTGAGAATACACTTATAATAACAATGAGATATTGAATATTTCACTTTTTTCTAATCTTCTATACTTTACATAGTACCTATAGGTACTGACACTTTACAGTGTGTACCTATATGACGTGTATATTGACAATAGATTTTTGGAGGCTTACTGAAATATATCACATTGATATAAGCATATAACGGAACTTTCAACCTCTTTGTATGAAATTTCGTTGTAGCGATGAAAATACTCATAAGATTAAATTATTGTATTTAGTACAATTGGAAAACTTTGCCATGAAAAATTTCGTTTTCAAGTTTTGTAGCTAAGACGTCCGTCCACATAACGCGTCAAATACCGTAGAGGCGTAGATCATATATTCTGACACTTTGAACATATCTTTGTTCTGGCACAATTAAAGTTATATGTTCGTAAAAAGTACTAGCACCATTTACAGATAGTTGCAATATACAAGATAAGATGTTCTAAATTCATGTAAGAGACAAGATACTGATAAGATAATATGCTAAATCAGGCAAGGTCCAAGTTATAGGCCGGTTTTACATTTTCGATCATATAGGAAAAAAAAATTAACTCGTTATTTTAATTGGAATTTATGATAGCTGTAGATATATTGGATACCATTTATAATGATTTAGACGATTTTATATTTTTTCTTATGTAATCGAAAATGTGGAACCGTACGATAACTCAGAACTTACCCTACACCGGTCTCCCTACACAAAACGTTTAAATTATACCAATTATATATTCCCATCGCTTATGTCTATGCACTTGCAAATTAATGTATGTATGTAAGAAGCATTTAGTGAACAAAAAATATTCTAACTCAATTTCGAATTCGTTAACGATTGATCATTTCTATATAAAGGTTCAATTGATAATAAATATATGCTATTTCTAGATCTTTCGAATTTTTTGACCAAATATAATTATCTTCCATTGTCTATCTTTTTAGCATTTCAGTAAAAATATTTCTCTAATTGTGTAGGTAGTATGACTTCAATAGCATTAATTGTGACTGAATATTGCAAATGCATGCCAATCCATTGATAAAAATTAGTTTAGAATTACATTGCTGAAATTATGACCGGTCATTGAATGCTTTTTACGTCAGGATATTTCTTTTTATGATGCAATGTGTTTTGCCGGCTTTTTCGATATACATGTGCGCAAGAAAATGTGAAAATTCCTTCAGTTATCTCTTGGCTGTCGTGTAGGTTACACATGTGTTCTCTCCTCTAAAATCAATTTGCCTATTTATCAATGAAAAAAGTCGTATAATCGATCAAACCCACTTCGTGCTTTAATAATTGTTCACTCTGAGGTATATTAAGTATATTGCTGTAGTTTTTCAATTGGAAAGAAGGTGTTAGTGTGTGTGTAGTTTTCGTGAAGATAAAAACATCGTCTGCTAGCAGCTGATTGCACATCTGGCACCACGAGAAATGTACACTGTAAACAAAGGGCCAGCCGCTGCCAGGTTCATTTCCTCTAGAAATCGAAGAGGTAGGCTCAATATTAAGCTAAAATTTGTATCAATTATTTGATGTGTTTTGTTGGGTCACTGTCTTACAAATACTAGATAGGTGGGTAGCTATTGGTTAAGAACTTCAGTATATTTCTTGTCGAATGGTCACAATTCTTTCAATAGAACAAAACCAAAATGAAATTAAAGTTTTCAACGAATCATTTTAGAAAGTAGAATTTATTCATAGGACATCGCACGTTTTATTGTTTGTTTTAGAATTCAAGGTGACATCGTGATACCTAGTTAGTTACCTACTCGAGATTTTGTGTTATTTTAATTTGTAATAAATAACCTGATTATCTGATGAAAATAATGGAATCTCAATCAGTATCATGCCAGTCTGCAGACTCGGAGACTGCAGAAACTGGTAAAGTGTTCTCCAAGAAATCCTCTATATTGGCTTTTGTTATCAGTAAAATACATGTAAATATAAGAGGAAATTATGGATTGTTCACACAGAAAATGTTAAAAATGTCCTGTACAGACTACAGAGTATTCTGCAGAGTGCAGACTGGTTTTATTTATAAGAATTATAGGTAGAATATATATTTTTTTGAGATGAGAAGTCATCGTTCATCAAACATGTCAGATTTTTACCATAAAATAAAAATATCTTAGAACCAAACTCATTAAACTCCCCATTTGTCCTTCCAAAGTTCCAGTGACAGTTCTGAACTCTCCAAAAAATTAAAATAAGTGAATTTTTCTCCAAAGTTACTGTATACGGCGTATAGCTAGTCCTTTCTTTTTTATGTGACTAATGAAATAATTGTATAATTTACCCAGATTTTTACTATATCTTGCAAATTAACCTGATGAAAATTATTATTTTTATGAACCTGTCGACTGACATTATTTCTGAAGGCTACCCCTCAGATGCCAAATTAAGTTTCCAATGTAGAAATGTGAATTGCCATATCAAAATGGTTAATAGCTAGGTAGTTTACATATAATTGTTTATATAATTCCCTGAAACAATAAACAAGATGGATTTGATAAAAAATATATGCATTTAAAGTAGCTAGCTAATGCCTATTTAATTTTCTGAGAAAAATGTGCTTCCAAGTTCCAACTATTGCCAGTTATCTATACTCCTAAAGTGTTATGAATATGATTAGTGTGTCACTTGGCTTCAGTTTAGTTGATTTATTGTCATTATATAGATTATGTTATAGTTTTGTTTATTTTTAGTTTTCAACATTGTTTTCTCATTAATTAAAGATAATAACTTGCTAATAAATCAGTTCAGTTAGCCACCTTATAACTTATTGATATCCATCAGAAATATTATCATGAGGAATGTCTCTGAATTTAAACACTCACCGTAGTTGGAATTGGAAAGTGAGCATTGAGATAGGTAATGAAAATGTCCGACCTTTAGAAATATTTGATTGATATATCATAGCTTGAATATGTTTGCAGCACCCATTTATCCACCACTGCGATTGTCTTAATAGTGTAACATTCTCGCCTTTTTTCTTTTTATAAAATTTCTTTTTCTTCTGTTTAATATTGTGTGAAAATTCTCAATTTTTTTCTCTCTCTCTTCAGATTTATCCGTGAAAGTTGAAAATTTGGACCCTGGAAGAGAATCAAGAAGAAAAAATTCAGGAGGTTCGGATGATTCAAACTGTAGTAATATGAGGTAAGATTATTCTATTACTTTCATTCTGTAAGATATTGTACTAGTCTCCTAGCTTATTTATTACTAGATGAGACACAGTCAAGCTCTAGACCAGTGGTTCCTGGAAGTATTTTTCTTGCGCACCCCTTGCTTTTCTCTGGCACCCCCTGAGCATTGTATTGCATTGAAAGAAATTGATAAGCTACTAATATAATATATGTATTTGGTTACTATGATGTTAGAAAAGTTGAAATATACTTCATGTATATTCTGCATGATAATAATAGCAACCATCGAGCTTTTAAAGTTATAAGTAACGCATACAATAGCAATCCCAGGCACCCCCTATGCACAATCCAGGCCCCAAATGGGTGCTAGGCACCCCACTTTAAGAACCACTGCTCTAGACACTTTCTCTTGTTGTTTTTCTTTAAATGTTCTCTTTAATGGAATGATCATTTCACAGTCATTACTGATGTAGTGTTTCAAGAGTATTGCAGTGATGTAGCTACTTTATTTAGTATTAAATGAAAGAGTATAGGATTAGCTCACACTCATTAGACAGTTCCACTTCTTTTGATCTTGTAATGAAAAAATGGCCTAATAACTATTCAATTTTTATTTTAAAATTGATCACAGTAACTGGACAGTTCAGTATCTTTTTAACCTGTAGGAATAAAAATATATAATTTTTATTAATTATTTATTTTTATTTTGAAATATAAAATTACTCTAGCTATGAATTCCTATTGCTTTGTTCAAATTTTAGATTTATTTATTTCCTTCAAATATGACTTTCAGTTTCAGAGCTATTGAGTCTTGCAATAATTTTAACTAGCTAGCTAAATGCTGAAACTTGTTCAAACATGTTGGAAGTTTCATAAGCCTTGAAACATGTTTCAACTTGCTGTAATAAAGTTCAAACACATGTGAAGATTCGAAAGCAATAATTCAATATAACTACTGAATCATATTCAAACACATTGACTAATATATTTTTTCTTTTCTATTTCAGCAATTCTCCCAAACCCACATTCAACACAACAATCTCCAACAAGAATAAAAAAGCCCAAAACAGCAGACAGTCTCCTGTTCCGAGTATAAGTCCCGCACACAGAAGCCTCGTCAATTACCTAGCCTCCAGTGAGTAACAATTTCTTGATTAACTTATAAGGTATTGAATTATCTCTTGGTTTACTTATATATTAGGTACTGAATTATCTCTTGGTTAACTTATATATTAGGTACTGAATTATCTCTTGATTAACTTATAAGGTATTGAATTATCTCTTGGTTTACTTATATATTAGTTATTGAATTATCTCTTGGTTAACTTATATATTAGGTATTTAATTATCTCTTGGTTTACTTACATATTAGGTATTTAATTATCTCTTGGTTAATTGTCTTGCTTACAATATCAGAAGATTTGTTCTGCTCTTTTTTCTCTTAAATTATAAAATATTTTGCTTCCTTCTGGGAAGTCTTCATAAATTTATAAACTGTAAAGAAAGTAAAACGTACAAAGTTAATTTACTTTTCTCTGTGTTTTCACTTGGTCTTCATTTCATAAATATTTTCATCTTAATTTCCCATACGATATTTTTTAGTAGCCAATTGTTTTTCTTTAGGTTTCAACCCAAGGGATTAGCCTTTCCATCTTGGTTGTATGTAGTCACGGTTGTTGTATATGGGCCATTTTTGACTGAAGCTTTTTTGTGTTTCTATAGTCTTCCCTGTTCATCTTCTAGAGGTTATTCCTTTAATTTTCTAATCACTAATGAGATTGCCACATCTTTTTATACCTCATTTAAGTAGCTCTGTTTGATTAGGGTAAATTACGAATTATCGTACTCTTCCACATTTTCGGTCAGACAAGTTAAGTTTTAATTTTAAATAACGAATTAACATTTCCATTTCCTCTATGACCGAAAATGTGTAACAGTCCAATAACTCGTAACTTACCCTCATACTGCTACCTCCGCACTCCCATATCCTGATGATGTTCTACAATCGCTTGTTTCCGGCATGCTTTCACACGTGGTAGTGCAGATGTAGCGACAGATGTTGGCAAGTGATACCTAACCTTTTTGTCGCTACTATAAAGAATCTCCTGCCTATCATTAAAGGGCTGCTTCGGAGTTATTGGACGGTTTCATATTTCCGATCTTGTAAAAAGAGTCAAAAGATTATATTATAACTAGCTTTTATTTTTATTTGTATCCACGATACCTGCAAGTAACATGGATACCAATTAAAAGTATCATTGATATCTTTATAATTAATTTGCCTGTATCATGGATACTAATTAATAGACAGAGTTGAATAATATCATAGTTATATTTCTTTGTCATGATCGAAAATGTGGAACAGTCCGATAACTCGTAACGTACCCTAATTAGGACATCAATCTAAAAACACAGAGCTTGTCAAGTTTGACGAGATAAGATTAAAGATAGTGATGTACAGTGATGATAAGGGATGACTTAGTGATGATAAGGGATGACTTAGTGATGATAAGGGATGACTGATAGTGATGATCTTTAAGGAATTTGGTGGAAACTAAAACAATGATAAATGATAAATCTCTATTGAATGATTAAATCCATCATTAATATTTAAAAGGTAATCATAATGAATTACACTACCATATACCATTGGGTATATATATTCATTGTGTAACTGAATAGTAATATTGATAGATTACTCTTACATTGTTCATTCACACTTACATTAATAATGTTTGTAATCGCACATAGATCAGTTCTTTCTTTCTGTCCCAGTCGCCGTAAATATCTCATTTCTCTTCAGTTTTTTCTTGGCCAGATGATGTTGCTATTTTAGTACAGAAACATCACCGTAGAAAATTATTCTTGTGATGTCATGTGACGATAACGTATATTAACGTGTGTAGTGACTATAACGTATACTGACGTGTGTAGTTACGATAACGTATATTAACGTGTGTAGTTACGATAACGTATATTAACGTGTGTAGTGACTATAACGTATACTGACGTGTGTAGTTACGATAACGTATATTAACGTGTGTAGTGACTATAACGTATATTAACGTGTGTAGTGACTATAACGTATATTAACGTGTGTAGTGACTATAACGTATATTAACGTGTGTAGTGACTATAACGTATATTAACGTGTGTAGTGACTATAACGTATACTGACGTGTGTAGTTACTATAACGTATATTATCGTGTGTAGTGACTATAACGTATACTGACGTGTGTAGTTACTATAACGTATATTATCGTGTGTAGTGACTATAACGTATATTAACGTGTGTAGTTACTATAACGTATACTGACGAGTGTAGTGACGATAACGTGTAACTTAACTTGTACAGTGACTATAACTAACGTGCAGTAATATACAGTGACACTATAGCAATACCTACTATAACAGTCAATATTTATTTCTGCCTTAGCAACAGTGTTTTTTATGTTTAATTGCAGTCCACATTTTCGAATGTATAAGAAAATTATTAATAATTAAACTTTAATTTGGTATCCATGATACCTGCAGGTACCATGGATACCAATTAAAATACCTACTTAAAATTAAGAAAAACTTGTATGATTGAAAATGTGTAACTGTACCATAACTCTGAACTTGCCCTATAAAGTATAACTTTATAAGTACGTTAAAATATGCAAGTGTTAGATATCGAAGATGTTATCTAAAGTCTAGTGTTAGATATGACCTGATTGGTATCTAAGGTCCAATAGATGCATAATGCATCTAGATATGCATGTTAGTTGCTATGTGCTACAGGTGATATTGTTTGTACATACACTTCATTTTTTAGAGTGACATGAGTTAATTGTGTGTGCCCTTGTTATTATGAATGATAGTACATCATTAGTTATCATTTACTCTGATAGTACATCATTAGTTACCATTTACTCTGATAGTACATCATTAGTTATCATTTACTCTGATAGTACATCATTAGTTATCATTTACTCTGATAGTACATCATTAGTTATCATTTACTCTGATAGTACATCATCACAGTGACTTCTTTTTTTCATCACTTTCGATGTAATCACTTTAGGTATGTAGGCTTGTATGTCACATGACTCTTCACAGTGACAGTGAAGAGTCACAGTGACAGTGAAGAGTCACAGTGACAGTGAAGAGTCACAGTGACAGTGAAGAGTCACAGTGACAGTGAAGAGTCACAGTGACAGTGAAGAGTCACGGTGACAGTGAAGAGTCACGGTGACAGTGAAGAGTCACGGTGACAGTGAAGAGTCACGGTGACAGTGAAGAGTCACGGTGACAGTGAAGAGTCACGGTGACAGTGAAGAGTCACGGTGACAGTGAAGAGTCACGGTGACAGTGAAGAGTCACGGTGACAGTGAAGAGTCACGGTGACAGTGAAGAGTCACGGTGACAGTGAAGAGTCACGGTGACAGTGAAGAGTCACGGTGACAGTGAAGAGTCACGGTGACAGTGAAGAGTCACGGTGACAGTGAAGAGTCACGGTGACAGTGAAGAGTCACGGTGACAGTGAAGAGTCACGGTGACTCTTTACGGTGACTCTTTACGGTGACTCTTTACGGTGACTCTTTACGGTGACTCTTTACGGTGACTCTTTACGGTGACTCTTTACGGTGACTCTTTACGGTGACTCTTTACGGTGACTCTTTACGGTGACTCTTTACGGTGACTGTGACTCTTTACGGTGACTGTGACTCTTTACGGTGACTGTGACTCTTTACGGTGACTGTGACTCTTTACGGTGACTGTGACTCTTTACGGTGACTGTGACTCTTTACGGTGACTGTGACTCTTTACGGTGACTGTGACTCTTTACGGTGACTGTGACTCTTTACGGTGACTGTGACTCTTTACGGTGACTGTGACTCTTTACGGTGACTGTGACTCTTTACGGTGACTGTGACTCTTTACGGTGTCTGTGACTCTTTACGGTGTCTGTGACTCTTTACGGTGTCTGTGACTCTTTACGGTGTCTGTGACTCTTTACGGTGTCTGTGACTCTTTACGGTGTCTGTGACTCTTTACGGTGACGTGACTCTTTACGGTGACGTGACTCTTTACGGTGACGTGACTCTTTACGGTGACGTGACTCTTTACGGTGACGTGACTCTTTACGGTGACGTGACTCTTTACGGTGACGTGACTCTTTACGGTGACGTGACTCTTTACGGTGACGTGACTCTTTACGGTGACGAGACTCTTTACGGTGACGTGACTCTTTACGGTGACGTGACTCTTTACGGTGACGTGACTCTTTACGGTGACGTGACTCTTTACAGTGACGTGACTCTTTACAGTGACGTGACTCTTTACAGTGACGTGACTCTTTACAGTGACGTGACTCTTTACAGTGACGTGACTCTTTACAGTGACGTGACTCTTTACAGTGACGTGACTCTTTACAGTGACGTGACTCTTTACAGTGACGTGACTCTTTACAGTGACGTGACTCTTTACAGTGACGTGACTCTTTACAGTGACGTGACTCTTTACAGTGACGTGACTCTTTACAGTGACGTGACTCTTTACAGTGACGTGACTCTTTACAGTGACGTGACTCTTTACAGTGACGTGACTCTTTACAGTGACATGACTCTTTACAGTGACATGACTCTTTACAGTGACATGACTCTTTACAGTGACATGACTCTTTACAGTCACATGACTCTTTACAGTCACATGACTCTTTACAGTCACATGACTCTTTACAGTCACATGACTCTTTACAGTCACATGACTCTTTACAGTCACATGACTCTTTACAGTCACATGACTCTTCACATGCGGTTATTGACTCTCTCTACTCGCGTCATAGTTACCACTGCCAACACACCACCTCATTTGCGTACACTGATTAGTTTGTCACACGGTATACCTGTCACTTCATGCCAAACAATTACGTACATCACCACCATAAAAAACAGAGATTGACGCAATCATTTTATCGCCAAACAAGCACTTCAATTATTTCTGTTATTGATCCATTTTATCATTTCTAATCCTCGTTTAATTTCATTCACTTTTATACTTCTTAATGATCTTACCTGTAAAAGAGCACACGTATATTTCTCATAGGTATGATATCCCTTACATTTTTCTATGGTAATACCTCCACACATTTAGTATTCCCACCATGTCCGACCGGTCAAAGGTAGCTGGGTAATAGTAACACGTAGGCACGGTAATGCCGGTTACCGTCTACCATAGGCCTATCTCCTTACTCGATATCATCTTAAAGAAACAATGGCCAGGTTTGTAATTAATCCTATAGTGTTATTTCACCTTTGGGGATTTGTACCCTAGTAGTTTCTATTTCTACATCTATTTGGCAAGTTTCGAGTTATCGGACGGTTGCACACTTTCGATCATATTAAAAAATAATATATTAAATTGTTTTAACACTTTGTTTGGTTATTTTTAATGGTATCCATGATACCTGCACTTACCATGCATATCAATAAAAAAAAAACAATATCTGCATGTATCATGGATACCAATCAAAGTAACGAGTTGAAATATGTATAAATAATTAAATTATATATCTTTTTTCTCCTATGATCGTAAATGTGGAACTGTTCAATAACTTGTAACTTACCCTAGTTCTAATTCAAACTGATATCCTTCTTCTCTCTCGTGCATAGTACCTACTACCTACCTACCATTAACTGTCACTAAAAGCATTAATGTCTATTTCTAGCCACTAGGGTGAACCTTTCTATTTATTTCACCTCATCAGATTTACACTGTAACTGCCTCTTCTATTGTTCTTATTGTAATAGTGTGGTACAATGGTCTGCATCTGCTATAGATAGTTAGATAGGGTGAGTTCTGTATTATCGGTCAGTACTACATCTTCAGTCTAATACTTAATACATCTAATACTTCTGCAAACCCGGGTTTGCAGATAAAAATAATAACAATTATTATATCGTGTTTTTCTTATATGACCGAAGATGTAGTACTGACCGATAATTCGTAACTTACCCTACTATTGTATAGTTAGTTTCTTAACGATGTACTTGGCGGTTAAGAGAGAACACGATTTCGTTTCAATCTGTTTCAATTATTGATTTCACTGCATTGCCATATGTTACAACTTCAAATTATAGCTATTCTAATTCTACTCTTCATTTTCCTCTTCTTTTTATTCAACTCGCCGTAAGTGATCCTTCACAATAACAGTTAAGTTAAACTTCAAAATTGTTATTAAATAGTTTTTCTTATATGATCAAAGATGTGAAACTGACCGATAATTCGTAACTTACCCATTAGCTGTGCGCAGACTCCTTTTCAGTCACATAATATAGGTTTACCTGTATGAGTTAAGTAGCACTAATAGGTACCTAATGTACCTGTGATACAACTGACTATTGAGTAATTTTACACCATCATCGCATCTTAGAATACGCTAACTCATATCACTCATGTGTGTCTGTGTGTGCTGTGTCTACATATAAGCACTCTGTATACTCTGTGTAGGTACACACAGACAATCTGTGTACTCTGTGTAGGTAAACATAGGCACTCTGTATACTCTGTGTAGGTACACATAGGCAATCTGTATACTCTGTGTAGGTACACATAGGCACTCTGTGTACTCTGTATTGGTACACTTAGGCACTCTGTGTAGGTACACACAGCCTCTCTGTATACTCTGTGTAGGTACACATAGGCACTCTGTATACTCTGTATTGGTACACTTAGGCACTCTGTGTAGGTACACACAGCCTCTCTGTATACTCTGTGTAGGTACACATAGGCAATCTGTATACTCTGTATTGGTACACATAGGCACTCTGTATACTCTGTATTGGTGCACATAGGAACTATGTATACTCTGTGTAGCTACACACAGCACTCTAACTACACAGGACAGGTTTTCACTGCTGGTGAACTTTGGACAGGTATTTTTTTTACCTGTAGAGTGAGGTGTGTACCAGCAGTTAGAGTTAACCTGATTGCAGGTGAAAATGCGTACAGAAGATATCAAGTCTTACTCGTGTAGTGATTTTATTCATGTATTGCATAGGATATTTATTTGACTTTAGGCTAAGAAATTATATATATGTTCACTATAGAGGCTACTTCATTACTCGGGACACTAGCGGATAAAGTTATACTGCAGTATAAATAGAGCTAATTAATTTTTTGCATTATTAATAGTCTTCCTTTTTAATTTCCTATTGCCTTGGTTATTCCCAGTAAATTTATTCACTTTTACCAAATAATGCATATTTAGTTTTATTCATTTTATTTGTTATGTAACAGTATTTCTATTCACCGACACAAGGAAGGCTCTATGCAAAAGGAATGACATTGCAGTTAAATGCTGTCATCATTTACAAATATATTGGAAATTCAAAATCTTAAAGACGAATTTAATAGATGTTTAAATAGGGTTGTGACAATATGCTTTATAAATCATAGAGAATATTACAGACGGAGAGAATTAAAGAGTATTGAATGGTTCTACACCAGCGGTATATAGTATTCGATACCATTTCATTTCGTCTGTGATATTCTTAAGATCTATGAAGCATATTGTCACAACCCTAGTGACAATATATCCATGTTTAATAACGTCAATATAGTTTCAGTTTTTTATATGGTGTGAGTAATTTAATAATAAATCTATGTGACTATAAACTTTCATTATAAGTAGGAATTTAGAAACACCGAAAACTATATTAGTGCAAAAGAATAAAAAATACTCCCAGGTGAAATATTTGTGGGGTGTATCGGTAATGTAGTTTTTACCCTGTAAAACTGTTGCTAGGACACCATTCTTAATTAGCATCTTACTAAAATGCTCAGGGCTGAACTGGTTAGTGAACACGCTTGTACTATCATCTACTATTAGACTGTCTGATAGTACATTGTGAAGTACTATCCGTTACTATTGTGCTAGAGCTAGACTATCTGATAGTACATTGTAAAGTACTGCTTTGTACCATCCGAGAAAATATCTGATAGTACCTACATTGTGGATCAATTTCTGTGTGCTATTTTTCTTATCTGTAGGTATTACAGCTTCTAATTCTTATTGTACTCAAATATTAACAGTTTATAATATTTCCCATTTCACGAAAAGTTAAGAAAATTTGTAATAATTATTATTTAGCATAATAGCCTGGATATTTGATCTTCAGTATCTACTTGTTGCTTTTCTGCATCCACGAGCATTGTCACCGACGGTGGTAGATGACTTTGTTCATGGAGCCACTTTTCTTTCTGATTGCTTCTTCCACTCCCTTTTACTTAATTTTTGGTGTCAGCGATATGGCCTTTGGTTCCGAAGCAGACGTTAAACCCTCTACTTAGTATTCATCACATGTCTTCATCTTTTTCATTTCATGTTACGTTGCTTACGTAACTAACTCAGCTTCTACATTTTATTTGGTGCTTTGGAAATCAATATTTCGAGTACAGAAGATCTGATGAGTAATAATATTAGTTTTCATTTATGAGACCCCATGTGGTGAAGTGTTAATGGTGTTATATTTTATCCATATTTGGTCTGTGTGTAGCCATTCAATGTTGCATGTCGACGATTCCGAGGCTACCCTTAGGTAGGCCTTCTTTTTGTTCTATCGGAGCATTTTGCTTTTTGTAGTTTGACGCCTTTTCTTCAGCTCTTTCTTAAACTTCTTCCTTCTGCCTTGCTACATCTATGGTTAAGCAGACTGACTGTGTAGGTCTCTTATCCATGGGTAAGCAGACTGACTGTGTAGGTCTCTTATCCATGGGTAAGCAGACTGACTGTGTAGGTCTCTTATCCATGGGTAAGCAGACTGACTGTGTAGGTCTCTTATCCATGGTTAAGCAGACTGACTGTGTAGGTCTCTTATCCATGGGTAAGCAGACTGACTGTGTAGGTCTCCTATCCATGGGTAAGCAGACTGACTGTGTAGGTCTCTTATCCATGGTTAAGCAGACTGACTGTGTAGGTCTCTTATCCATGGGTAAGCAGACTGACTGTGTAGGTCTCTTATCCATGGTTAAGCAGACTGACTGTGTAGGTCTCTTATCGATGGGTAAGCAGACTGACTGTGTAGGTCTCTTATCCATGGTTAAGCAGACTGACTGTGTAGGTCTCTTATCCATGGGTAAGCAGACTGACTGTGTAGGTCTCTTATCCATGGGTAAGCAGACTGACTGTGTAGGTCTCTTATCCATGGTTAAGCAGACTGACTGTGTAGGTCTCTTATCCATGGTTAAGCAGACTGACTGTGTAGGTCTCTTATCCATGGTTAAGCAGACTGACTGTGTAGGTCTCTTATCCATGGGTAAGCAGACTGACTGTGTAGGTCTCTTATCCATGGGTAAGCAGACTGACTGTGTAGGTCTCTTATCCATGGGTAAGCAGACTGACTGTGTAGGTCTCTTATCCATGGGTAAGCAGACTGACTGTGTAGGTCTCTTATCCATGGGTAAGCAGACTGACTGTGTAGGTCTCTTATCCATGGGTAAGCAGACTGACTGTGTAGGTCTCTTATCCATGGGTAAGCAGACTGACTGTGTAGGTCTCTTATCCATGGGTAAGCAGACTGACTGTGTAGGTCTCTTATCCATGGGTAAGCAGACTGACTGTGTAGGTCTCTTATCCATGGGTAAGCAGACTGACTGTGTAGGTCTCTTATCCATGGGTAAGCAGACTGACTGTGTAGGTCTCTTATCCATGGGTAAGCAGACTGACTGTGTAGGTCTCTTATCCATGGGTAAGCAGACTGACTGTGTAGGTCTCTTATCCATGGGTAAGCAGACTGACTGTGTAGGTCTCTTATCCATGGGTAAGCAGACTGACTGTGTAGGTCTCTTATCCATGGGTAAGCAGACTGACTGTGTAGGTCTCTTATCCATGGGTAAGCAGACTGACTGTGTAGGTCTCTTATCCATGGTTAAGCAGACTGACTGTGTAGGTCTCTTATCCATGGATGTCTATTCTTGTCATCCTTGTGCTGGGTCGACACGGTTACCTGTGGCAGCCGAGTAGACGTCCTAGACTCCTAGTGCATGGAGCGTACTTTCACAGTCCCCTCTTCTACGAGGCCTTCTTCTCTTCATGTCTCTTTGGATCATTTGGTAGTGGATAGGGACAACCCTTACAGCTACGGCCCATTCTTTACTAGAATGGTTAAATGAATTTCAGGCGGTATAAACGCTAGTGTAGACTGTACAATTGCTCTCCATTTATTCAACCGTGATTAATTGAGAAGTTAATAATAGACATTTATTAGACTATGTGTTGCAATATAATGTCACATGTTGGCGATAGAGCCTTTTCTGCCACGCCTTCGTTATCTGGGCTGTGATTGGTTGGCACACCTCCCGCTAGCTTGTCTCCCATTGGTCAGATTTTGTTCGATTATTTGGTCGGTTGTAGTGGTGCAATCCGTTCATTGTACTTCACTTTTAGAACTCGGTTGGTAGGTTGCGTTGGCAAATAGGAGATTAGTTAATGACTAGTGAAAACTGTAACTAAATTAGAGATTTTGAAGATAAACACACAGAAAGGCAAACCGTAATCTAGTTAGTACTGAATTACTTGTGTACTTGCCAGTACTAAAACAGTGTATTGTGATGATGAATGTTGTAATAGTGAATGGTGTATGGCCTATTACTTACTATTCAATAGTGATAGTAAGTGTTACTATTCAATAGTGATAGTAAATGTTACTATTCAATAGTGATAGTAAATGTTACTATTCAATAGTGATAGTAAATGTTACTATTCAATAGTGATAGTAAATGTTACTATTCAATAGTGATAGTAAATGTTACTATTCAATAGTGATAGTAAATGTTACTATTCAATAGTGATAGTAAATGTTACTATTCAATAGTGATAGTAAATGTTACTATTCAATAGTGATAGTAAATGTTACTATTCAATAGTGATAGTAAATGTTACTATTCAATAGTGATAGTAAATGTTACTATTCAATAGTGATAGTAAATGTTACTATTCAATAGTGATAGTAAATGTTACTATTCAATAGTGATAGTAAATGTTACTATTCAATAGTGATAGTAAATGTTACTATTCAATAGTGATAGTAAATGTTACTATTCAATAGTGATAGTAAATGTTACTATTCAATAGTGATAGTAAATGTTACTATTCAATAATAGATAGTTACGCTGTTCTACAAGTTACGTAATCAGTTCTCTAATAATTATATTATAAATCTGACTAAATAATACTATTTTCTTTCGAAAAATAGCTATAATTTTTAATGGCTTTTATTTCAATTTTGAATTTTACAATAAATCCAGTTTTCTATGATTTGCTTCTATTTTTTTCGATTATTTTTTAGTTGAACTTCAATAATGAATTCTTTTTAGTTTTTTCTGTAGGGTAAGTTCTGAGTTATGGGACAGTTACACATTTTCGATCATGCAATAAATCATATCTGATATTATGAATTAATTCCTTATTTCAATTATGTATTGTTATTATATTATCGTTCAGGAACAATAACTCATATAATTAATATATAAAATATTATCAATTATTTTTTTGTTTTTCCTATTCTTTAAAAAAAACTAACTGAATATATTTACTATGCCCTATGTGGCATTTTCTAACAACCTTCTTGATATCCTTGAATTTTATTGCCACTGAATATACTTTGTGTAAACTAAATATATTATATACCAAATATATATATAGCTATTAACATTGAACAGAATATACTCAATATATACTGTGTCCCCATTCGATAATGCCATATATGCCAATTTTTATTGCTGACATTTTACTTTTACCCATAAAATATTCGCTGCATACCTATTTTGTGAAGTTAATATTTAAATTTATGATTTAGAAAACTTTGGATAATAATAATAGTTAATTCAAAATGATTGTTATAGTGATAATTAACAATTTAGATAATCTTTTTTCTTTTAAGATTTGAACAATTCTACTCAGGAAGATATCTTTTTTTTCAATCACTATGTTCTTAAATAATTAAAACGTACACATGTTTATCCAGTCGTCTTAAGATGATATCTCTTTAAAAGTAACACGCCAAATACATCATTTGGAAGGGGACAATTGTGTTGTCTTAGGCCATAGAGGTTAAGAAACGTCACTCCATTGTATAATGCTTTTAATTTGCTACTTTGGAATTTACTTTTAGGACGTCAGAGTGAGAATGAGGAGTCAGAATAAGGGAATTAATTGGTATAAACAATTTATTGATATTATTGTGACGCGTTAACCAGGACACTGTGGATGATGTACGTCCATTATGTGAAATCTGTATAACTCGTACAGAAGTTCCAAGTTACCGAACAGTTCCACATTTTCGATCATATGAGAAAATAGTGGTAATTTCAATTGGTATCCATGATACCTGCAAGTATAAATGTATCACGGAACTGTCCGCTAACTCGTAAGTAACCCTAGTTACTAGGTTGCTTGCTGTTCACATTTTTCACAATAGTACCTAAAATAGCACCAAAATGTTCAGGATATCTTGATGATGTCAAGGGTCGGGTTACAACTGCTGTGTGGGGTATACAGTGCTGTGTATGGTTTGTAGCTATACAGTAAACATAGGGATGTGTAATTTGTATACTATACATCACTATGTAGCTATAGTTTGTGTTCACGGAGTAGCTTTTCTGCATCCTTGAGCATTATCACCGACTGGTGGTTAGTGACTTTGTTCATGGAGCCACTTTCCTGTCTGACTGCTTCTTCCAGTCCCTTGTATTTAATTTCCTATTGACGTCAGCGATATGGCCTTTTGTTTCCGAAGCAGACGTTAAACTCTACTAAAATTAAAAAAAATTAAGTGAAAGCCGACTCAGAGCCTAAAATTTCTTCACTATTCACTCTTTTGTATATTATGGATGATATAATTTACTCCGAATATAATCAATTTATGTTCAAGTGTAAGGAGGTGAAATAAATAAAAGTAACCAATTGTTTCTTTTTCAGGATGGGAGTCAGTACAGAAGGAGTTGGATAGTTTGGACTCATTGAAGAGGAGCGGTATGGACGAGACTGGTGAGTGCAACTACGGGAATATATGTAACAAATACACACACAAATATCAATACATGTCTTGATATGTTCAATAAATACATGTCTTGGAACGTATATCTATATATATTTTGAGTAGTACGTGTCTTGCAATAGGTTTTAAAACAATTTTTTGAGATGTATAAAGACACGTATCTATTCATGTTTTGAGATATTTATCTAGTTATGTATTGATATATGGTTTAGAACATATTTTGAGATATGCTCTAAAATATGTTTGTAGGGTAGACCTGATTTCTATTTTATCTTAGCAGTCAGTTAAGGAAATTATTTAACTGAATTATTAAATCTAGCATCGCACTTTCTCCAATAGTTCAAAAATATCCTTAATGGCAATCGTTTAGTGTTCCTCAATTAAAGTCTTATTGTTCTCTCAATGTACTTTATAAAATGAAGCTACATGACCCATACAGTAGAGAAAGGGTTTTTCATAAAAAAATTATAAAATTTAAATAAAATGAAATAATGATAAAACAATGAAAATAATAAAATTTAGTATTTTTTCATTGCTGCAACAGTATCTTATGCTAAGATTAATAAAAGTACCTTAATCGTCAGTTATATCTCAATAAACCTCCAAAATCTATTTACTAACTTTGGATGCATCTCCTGAACAAAATGTGGCTTAGACACTCCATCATTTATTATACTATAGAGCTACAATGCGTGTGGTTAATTCAGTTCTTGCTAATGGTAGACACTTTACCCTCTTTTTTCAGAGTTTCCCTCCATCAGAAGATACGAAGAGACTGAAACTCATCCTCTTGTCAAGAGTGAGTACAGAGTTAGGGTGAATTAAGAGTAGGATTGTAACAATATGCGTTAAAAATCATAGTTCTTTAGAATAGCATAAACGAAATGAAATGGTATCTAATACTATATACCGCTGATTTAGTACCATTCAACTCTTTAATTATCTCCGTCTATATTGAGGATCAATGATTTTAAACGGATATTGTCACAACAATAATTATGAGAGTTGAAGAGGCTTTTTCACTCACATCAGTGTACGATCCGATCCGTCTCCTCTCAGTGCTTCAGTTTCAGTGGAAAATATATCGTTCTTTAATTTAAACGGACACATTCACACAGTACCGGCTCCTCTCAGTGCTAAAAAAAAGCACTGAGAGGAGCCGGACCGGACGGCTTCCTGACATGTGTGAAGAAGGCCTTTAAAGAGTTAGGATGAGACTGTTAAGAGTTATTTATGATGCATCTCTTGTGCTCCTCAAACGAGCGGATTTATTTAACTTTTTTAACATGCGTCTAAAAGACGCATGTTTCTATTCACCCTCCTCCTGATGATGAATAGAAATTTTTCTATTCGATAGCTTGAAAACTGGAAAACCTTCAAAGCAGAGTTTAAATAACCTCTAATATTATGGCTCCACACTTTTCAATCATATAAGCAAAAATATAATTCATTTTAATTGGTATCCATGATACCTGCAGGCATCATGGATACCAATTAAAACACTTCAGGTATCACTGATACCATTGAAGAGTTGTTAAATTATACATTTTACTTATTCGAAAATGTGTATCAGTTCATTAACTTGTAACTTCTTTTAAATGTTCAATTTCGTTTCAGACTTCAAGCCATTCGAAATAGAGTTGTTTTGGGCGTCTCGTCTCTACAGCAAACTGAAGGCAGACATTGTCCAAGGCACCTGAGCACAAACACACACCCACTTACAAACTGTGTATATTAAGCAGGAGACACTTTTGTACAGGAGTAACCGCTGCGTTCTGTCGCTGGTAGATAGAAAACAACTTCATGTTTTAGCAAAGAAGAAAATATAATTTTGGAGATAAAGCTAGAGTTATTTGACCTAATAATCGCTCAACTTTTACGGTAGAACTCCTCTACAGTGAATGTATAGTCCAGAATAAGAGATATGGTGAACAAATTTTCTTCAGTCTGCCATATAATGGCCACCAGTTTCCTAAGAACTGATGCTATTATTTACTCATGATTGTACACTATAGAGGATTTCTACTGAACTTCACTAAATGGCTAACCCATGTATCGAATAAAACAAGATTACAGATAAAATATAATAACATAGAATAAAATCCATAATATAACAATATTATGAAGATGGAGATATTATTAGAGGTCCTCTCCAGGCAACTTAAATTGTTTTAAAAGTTTCCATCAGAACTAATTTTGTATAATCATTTTGCTGCAAATCCCATTAAATTATCAGTTTTACGTCACAGTTGCTAATTTGAGCTCCAAAGAAAATATTGTACAGTTGTTGTTTTTTAGATTAAAGGTATGGAATAAGAACTTATATAAACTCTCGCTTAATGTAGCTAAGGGACACTGTTACAATTTCTAATTTGAATCCAAACAAACTGTGTACAACCTTTTTCTACAGAGTCAGATTAGTGTTGCGTACAATTGTTTCAGAGTATCCAAAACTTAAGAAGTAGGTACATAAAAAATATGATCCTAGTCCATGGTTCTACAATGTTATGAATTAGTTTTTTTTTAGTCTGGGGAGGACCTCTAAACATGGCATTCATTACTTAGTTTCAATAAATTATACAACACTAAGAGTATTTACTATAGAAGAGGCTTGGTAGAAATTCTGACTGGAAAAGAGGATTTGAAATGAACTCAAAACCTGAGTGTAGGACGGAACGATTACAAATTTACGGAATGTTTTAATACCTACATATCTTACATCACGCTAAACTGTTTTACTACTAAAAGGAGGAGCGGTACTAAATACCTAGGGTTGTGACAATATGCTTTATAAATCATAGATCTTAAGAATATCACAAATGAAATGGTATCTATATACTGCTGGTGTAGAACCATTCAATACTCTTTAATTCTCTCCGTCTATAATATTCTCTATGATCTATAAAGCATATTGTCACTAGGGTTGTGACAATATGCTTTATAAATCAAAGATCTTAAGAATATCACAGACGAATAAGAATATATGGACTCCGTCCATAATATTTTCAGGATCTACAATTTCATAAAGCACATTGTCACAACCCTAGAGATAAATAAGCCATCTTAAATAACATTATTTACGTTAAATCTTTATTTGGTTAATTAGGCTTAGATCGAATATCTGGTTTTTCAGAACTATCAAGTTATTATAATTAATAATATCAAATAATTTACTAGTTACTATATCTCCCCCATATAAATACACTAAATCTATTTAATTATTTCAATTGACTTCAATTTAACCATTAAAAAAATAAAAAGGTCACATGTTTCAGTAGGAAAGATGCGACAAAATCTGATAATGATCAAAGATGTTAAAATGCCTAAGATTATTAACAGAATAAAATTTCGACACTTTGAAAACAAAATTCAATGGCAGAATTGGAACAAGAAATCTTTCAAAGTGCCCACAAGTTTCAAGAATGTGGAAGAAAAAGGAACAAATTCAATGTAACTTGAATAATTCCATCAACAATTTTTTAAACAGCTAACAAATGTAAGTAACAGAGAATTCATAAAATATCTAATAATAAGACTATGCAGAAAGAGACTAGAGAGCATTAAAGCAGACTAACATTACCTTACCAACCCTAATAGGGTATGTTCTCAGTTATCGAACAATTCCACATTTTCGATCATAGGTGAACTTATTCATAATTTATCAAGGAGTTAGCAAGAGGAGGTATTTGCTTTAACTGGAATAATTCTCAAGTGGCTACTGGAAGCTAGTGATTTCTTAGAGGTAAACCCTAAATTTGACACAGGAATATATTTAGCTTTCATTGTTAATTAAATCAGTTAGTTCATACTACGGCATAGTAGACACAATTTAGAGGTAAACTAATAATGATATAAGTTATGCATTATCAGTCAGTTTCACATCTTCGGTCATATAAGAAAAAACGATATAACAATTAAAATTATATCCTGTTTACTTGCATGACCGAAGATGTGGAGCTGACCGATAATAAGTAACTTACCGTATAAAAAACGGATTTAAATGCAATATTTAGGTATGGGCTCGGTTAACTTACGGCAAGTTGTGAAATCGTGTCCATGAGTTAATCTCCACCATCTCCATGAGGTGACAAAGTGGAATAGAGTTCCTCTTCTCCTGCAATTCTGACCTGTTAGTCACGTCATGGAACACAAAGAGCTCAGGTTTGGTCTTCCTGAGTCCCTTAGCAGTTCTTTGCAGTGACGCATCGTCCCTCTGAGTCCAGTAGTCAGACTTGAAGTACGCAAACACAAGAGAATTGGCAGACTTTAGAAGGTGAATGATGTCACTCAGAGCATAACTGGTGAATGGAGTTCCAGGAGAAATGATCACCAATCTCTGGAGTTTTTCACAGTGGGTAGAGATGGCGTGGAACAGTTCCCTACAAGGGGCGATATTGTTCTGCTCTATTCTGAAATCAACTAGAGAGCCACAATGAGCCAAGGCCTGGCATAATTGTCGTGAATAGCAGCATAAACCTGATGGTCCCAAATCTTTGAGCCTAACTCTAGACAGGTTTTTACAGTTCTGGAAAATTTGTATCAAAAATGAACCGTTGCGAATAGGTAAATTGTGGAGAGTTAGGTTCTTCAGTTTAAGAAGATTTTTTATACTAACTAATGATTCAAAGACAGACTTGGTTTTAGGAGGGAGCTTTTCCATTATTTTATCCGTCAATTTCATCTCTTCACACTCGGAAATTCCAATTTCCAATACAGTAATATTTGGACACCCAGTGATACAAAGACCTAACGGCAACAAATCAGTCAATTCAACATCACTGACACCCAACCGTGGTTTCTTGAATCCATTCTGGTAGGCATTATCTATGGACGTTTGCGAGTCATTGGATGAATTATTAGTTTTGTGATTGATGGCACAAGATGGCAGACTAAGATGAGTCAAATTAGTCAACTCTAGATTCTGCAAATCAAGCAGCAAGCTAAATCCTGATTTCTTGACAATTGACAGTTTTTCCAATTTACTTTGATTGGAGAACAAAACTGAGCATATTTCTAATAATTCTGTCGTTTCATAGTTGAAGAAAATAACGAGCGAAGTGATTTCTGGACAACTCCTTAATATTCTTGCTAGGGTGTCAGGCAAATGCGCAGACAATATTATGCCCATATGAAGCAACCCAGCCCATGGCTGCAAGTTTTCAGGCAGTCTGTACAGAATGGCAGTGCTGGGTCCCATTAGAGCGTTACCGTTAGCATCGCTCAACAGTCCGCCATTTCGCATGTCGGACCATCTAGTTAGGAACGCTCTGTCCAAACCTCTATTGAGGGAAACATCTGGGAAGCGTTTCTTCTCTTGCCTGGAGTAGGACGTTAGGTACAGCTTTCCAGTCATGTCAGTGGTGATGAACTTCTTCAACTTCAACAACTTGTTATCATTCATACCTGCAAAATGATGGGATATTTTAGCTAGCTAAATAAAACGAGTCAAAAAAGAGATCTCGAGCTACTCAAAGTTGTTAGCTACAGATTACTAAGAAATAAAATAAGATGTGCAGGTTCTATATAATAGGAGCTTCAAGTCCTAGTCTAGATAAAGCTTACCTCGGTCACTGAGGGAGAAAATTGTGTCCTCATACAAGTATGCCACACGTTGATGAACTCTCGATGAGAAAATGAGAATAAGTTCCTCAAGGTTGATGAATATTTCCCAGAAAAGAGGAGGTGGCAGGATTCCAGACTGATCCAACATCAGGTGTAGTTTGGTGACATTTTTCAGGGCACCTGCACTGTGTAGAGCTGTGATGCTGTTGTATTTATCAGATTCCTCCAAACCATTATTGTATGTGAAGGCTAGGTATTTTATCTGAAAGAAGTATAAGTAGCTAGCTATATGACATCACTCATTAAACAGTTAACTAGGCTAAGGTCCATGTCATCATATGGCTGGCTCTCAATTTTAGATCATAAAAGAAAAAGTATATAATTTAACATTTTATTATAACTGGTATAAATGATCAAAAATTGGGAGCTTAGGATAACTCAAAACTTACCCGAGTTACCTAACTAATATGAAAGTTATTAACAAAATTAGAATTCTAACAAAAAGAATATTAGAGAAGAAATGTTAGCTACAATAAATGAATCCATTCTTACCTTTTCACAAGCAAAGAACACCGGCAGCAGTTGACTCAGAGTCACAGGCACTCCCATGAGAGTCAAACTCTTCAGGTTGCAACAAGAGCGTAGAAATCTGGCATCCTGAGACCAGTTCATCCAGTAGCAGTGGTCAATGTGGACATGTTGAATGTATTTCTTGTAGGAGTTGCAGCGTAGAAATGACGATATATCACTCCACTTGAAGCCATAGGAAGCTCTCAGGTCAATGCAACTGAAAGAGGAAATTGTAAGTTAAATTCCTAAAATATTATGTTTAATTATTTTAATAGAGGATAGCAAATAAATTCACATTAGATTGTTGAAGTATGAGGTTTAGCTAGTAATGATATTGAGTTTTAAAATGTGAGACAATTAATTTTTGTTTAATTCACTCTTAACAGAAATTTGGGTTTGGCCAGTAAATGGCCAAAGCACAAATTTACTGTTAATTTTTTTACAGAGAAATAAGGCAAAATAAATAATTTCTTGGGAGAACAGGGAGTCAATCTGGGTTCTCAGTCTGGCTGCTGGCATAGGTATTAATTATAAGCCACTCTGGAAAATATCTTAGGCTAACAGATGAATTGTATAGGCTAAATGCTGCAGATTACACAGTTCCCATTAACCCAGTCTGAAAAGTAGCTATAGCAGGATTTGTGGATTAATCCTGCGCCCAAATCACAATTTCTGTAATAAAACCTGGGTCTGTAGAGACCTTCTTTTCATACTGGCACAGACGGCAGACCCAGGATCTTTATTTTTTTTTAAATTGGGATTTGGGCGCAGCAAACAACATGGGAACATAGCAATTAAATAGGACTTGGGCGCAGGATTAATCCACAAGTCCTGCTGTACTTTTCAGACTGGGCTGACTAGCCATTACCGTTTAGCAAATTAGCGAGCCACTTTTTTTTTTGTTTTTTCTGACTTTGAATAAAATATTTGATAACTTTTATCTGAGTTAAGACATCAGTGAGGATATGTATAAAAATCATTTGATGAGAATTTTTTTCCAATTTATAAAAAAAAATTGAAGGCCAGTTGGTCCCATGGAACTACTATATGAAAGGAGACACAAGTGTCCACCTGGTCTAACAGTATCTAAAAGCTGAGCGGCGCACCACATTACTTTCTATTAATGATCTCAAAGTAAATAACTGTTATCAGTGTTGTGAAGTTTGTTGTATCAGCTAGTTTGTTGTTCTGCACACTTCATGATTGTTTAATGACCTGGCAGGGGGGTTCGGGGCCCCGGGGGGCGGCACGCCCCATGATACATCTACCTAACGGCTAACTAATAAATTTTTATCTACACTTCAGACTGAAAGTTTACAATAGTTACCCCCATAAAATTTTAATCACAGTTTTCTATGATGAATTTTATTTTCTATTCCAAATTAAACATCTCAATCAAATAATTAAACTGTGTAGTATAAACATTGGATTCAGGTACAGTCAGGTGTCAGACTCAGTCATAAATTTGATACGACAATTACCTATCAAATTCACTCCATTTATCATTAATCTGTATTCAAAATACCTATCTAATAGAATGTACAGTGGTGCGCCGTAATCTGGTGCGACGCTCAGCTTTTAGATACGTATCCGGTATCACCTGGTCAGTGGTTGCTAAAGGGTTAATTTATTGCTGTACTTTAAGGTTTGCTAAACTCAAAGACCATTGGACCAACAGAGTAATTAATCCATCAGAAGAGACCAAGGTAAATTGCGGCCCTTTAAGGAGACCGACTCCCGAAATTTAAAACATTTTTATTATTGAAGCTACGATTATGAAACTTGGTAACCATTTGGAGAATTTAATTCTAAGCTCTTTTTGTTTATGAATTTTTTTCGATTTGAGGCATAGAAAACGATTTATTCAAAGAAAACGAAAAAAAAATGAAAAATTTAAATTTTCAAAATCTCTGTCAATTTTGAAGATACGGCATTGCGGTTTTTTGCATTCGAAGCGCAAGATAATGCTCTACAATATCTATTGACCAAAAATTTTTATTTCATATTTATTGTTAATTTTTTTGAATTTTTCAAAAAAAAAAATTTATTTCACAATTTCTGGAAAAAAACAAATACTGAAAAGGTCTAAGTCCAAGATAAGAAATTTTGTTCAACAGTTATTGTAGAGCATTATCTTGCGCTTCGAATGAAAAAAACGCAATGCCGTATCTTCAAAATTGACGGAAATTTTTAACGTTCAAACTTCAATACAGTAATTTATAGGTTTTCAGAACAGGTAATAAAAGCCAAACAAAGTATCCCCTTGGGCTGTCAGGGCTCTCTGTCAGCAGGGTACTTCAGGCATATAACCGACAATAATTCTTTGCTAAAGCAAAAATAAAAAAATAAACAACTATTTTTATAAGAGCTAAATTCGAAAAAAATAAATCTACTTAAGATTATGCGCTAGGTACCTATAGTATTAATATTTGACACAGACAATCTTACCATATATTGAAGCTATTTAAGCAATAAAAAAATATTTGCTAAATTTTTAACTTTTTACGGAGTCGATCCCCTTAATTTTTAATTACGGCCCTCTCAAGATAGTTTTTACTTTTTAAAACATTCTGAACCGAAACTATATTAAAATTTTGCATAGCTATCAAAATAAGTGTAGTGCATGCTATAATTTATTAACTTAAGTTTTTAACGTGTGTTTTGAATTTATGATGTTTCTGCTGTAAGACGCCGCAGTTAGTCAGTGTGCCGCAATTTACCTGCTTGACCTGAGTTGACTGTTGACCCTACTTTTTCCAGAGTGTATTATAAGGTATACAAACTAGGCCTAGTTAATTAAAATGTCACAGTTATTATTAAAAACATAAAGTGAAGCCCTTTTTCGAGAATAATCAGAATACCTCTGTTCTTATTTTACTTACTGCAGAAGGGATTTGTCTTTGGAAGCATTGCCAAACCGCAAATAGGTTTGGGAAATTGAAATCAAGTCTTTTGTGGGAAGGAATGAGAGTATTTTAATGATAATCTCATCAGGAATTATATTAAAGTAATTTTCAGCTTCCATTGGAAAATTAAATTGAAGAATTACCTAAATAATTAAATTTACGAGCTAAATTAAATATGTATAAAGCATTCAAAATACTTCTAGTTTCTCTGTTTTTATTTAAGAAATTCAGATCAGCTGATTTAGGGTAACTTGAATTGTGACTGACAAGAAAGTTACCCTAAAATTAAATAACAGATGAGGTAAAAAAAAAGAATCATACAGTATAATATTTTCAAATGGCAGTACCTAAAAATATGCATATCTTGAATTTTTTTAGGTCAATAGTTTTTAATCCTAGTTCAATTGTTGTATAGCACCCTAGAATTCAAAGGTAAAAATAGAGCATCATAATTTACTGCATAGATACCTAGATAATAAAGGTATATTTAATGAGAAAACTATTGATAAAAAAAATGATTTTTATCATATAGGCTAACCAATCCAATCAACATTCCAATATGATTGAATGCAAAGTTTGCAGGATCAATTTAGTGTTTTCGAATCCTTCTTCTGTTACAACGTTAGTTAAAAATCCAGTGTAGTCTCTGTGGCTATTTTATGATATTTACATTGAGAAAATAGGAGTCTGGGTAGAAAGTAAAATCACCAGAGATTTTTATTGTTTTAATAGAAGTCCACCACATTCAAATATATATATTATCAAGCAGGGTGAAACCCGAGTTATCGCACAGTTCCACATTTTCGAGCATAAGAAAAAATATATAATTTAATACTCAAATAAGATCGAAATTGTGGAACTGTCCGATAAATCGTAAACTTCCCCTGTTACACTTCAAGATCAAAAACATAGCAAGCAAATAATTCAAACAGGATATTTTATTTGGTAACACAAATACTATAGAGAGAGATAAAGTTTTTCATTTTTTATCATTAGATAAAATATCTGCAATATCTGGGGTAACTAATAGAGAGATCAAAAAACTTCATTACTAAAAGTTAATAGGGATTTTATTACTAAAAGTTACTAAGTATTTTACTACTAAAAGTTACTACCTAAATATTTGCTAAATAAGTATAGAAATCATTGAAAGGAATACAAAGGACTTAGGTGATGAAGAAAATGGTGAAATTCAACTCACTACAAATTTAGGAAACATGCTCTAGAATGTAGAAATTAGCTACATAATTAATTAAACTACAAACATATAATAGACTAATATTATACATGGAGGAAGAATATTTTGTAAAATAAATAGTTTATCATTGCGCAGTTTTTGGTAAATTCTATCGAGTAAGAGGAAATAAATAGAAAAATAATAGAATGAGCAAAGACATAACTACTATATAAAATATAGCTAATTATCATTTAAAAGACAATTTTATAGAAGATATTGTGGCCAAGTGAAGGGTTGATTAGAATTTATTGTCTTGATGAAGCTTTTCTAAAGTGATTCAGATGACTGGGGTTGTGACAATAGGCTTTAAAAATAATAGATCTTAATAATATCACAGACGAAATGAAATGGTATCGAATACTATATACCGCTGGTGTAGAACCATTCAATACTCTTTAATTCTCTCCGTCTATAATATTTTCGCGATCTATGATTTTAAAGCACATTGTCACAACCCTAGAGATTACTAATAACACGTTTCCAATCCTATTTTAGTATTTTGAAGAAAAAACCTATCTCTCGGATTTGCAGTAATACGGCCCTTAGAAAAATATTTCCTTAACATTAGCACACAACATCGATACACTTATGTGGCACTATATATCTTTTAACTACTCATCTGTCATAGAAAAATAAATCTACATAGGGAATATTAGAGTACATCAATAGGAATAGATTGGCACATGTATTATGATAGACATTTGGTCTATTTTTATCACAATGAAAGCATCAACACCCTTACAAGTTGCATAGAAACACTACCACTACACAAACACATACCCGTTTTGACGAAGGAATACCTACAGAGAGGAAATAGCGTTGTAACTATCTTACTAAATTTAATAGAGGGTTTAACGTCTTCTTTGGAACCAAAGGTAATATCGTTAATGTCAAAAGTTGAAAAGGGACTGCGAGAAGTAGTCAAAAAGGAAAGTGGCTTCATCTGCAAATTCTCATACCATCAGTCTACGCAACACTCCACTACAAAAACATATACTCACTACACTCGCAGAAAGAGCGGTTTCCTTCTTCCCAACTAACTCTCTTCTAGGAGTTAGGTATCCTCCTATCGACTCTAGTGAGGTCCACCTCTCGCTTCGTGACAGGACAACCCTGTCACGTCTTCGATGTGGACATCTCCCTTCTTACAAATACATAATTGGGAGGGCGGACTCAGATCTGTGTGAGTACTGTTATATGGATCCGGGGACAATTTCCCACAATATCCAACAACATCCGACCACAAACCATACACATTCACTGAAGCACCAATGAACCCGCCTTCGGGAAGTCATCAACTTCCTGAGGGATATCGGGTTCAGCTAGGCCCACACCCTGCACACGTGTCTCGGGTGGTTACTCCCGAGGCGCGTTCATTCGGTCGCCACCTGAGGCTCGAGAGAGGGGGGGGGGACCAAACAACAGCAACAACCATCAGTCTGTGACAATGCTCATGGATGCAGAAAAGCTACTTCGTGAACACAGTCACCTACCAAGAAATGTGACGATAGTTGTTTTAGTAATATTTAAGTAATTTACTTGTTTCTAATCTTAATTAACATTTATTCACACTGATCTAATTTAAATAATTGCCAATCGTAAGTAGAAAACGGCATAGTAGGATTGTCGTCAAATAGGTACAGATATGGAAGTCGATAGAATAATCGTGATATGATAAATTGTCTACACTGTTACACCACATCAATGATAGAATTAGTAAGAGTTTGCTAGCTACAGAAAGAACTCCCCTTTGCTTTCCTAAGAATAGTAAAAGTAGCTAAATCAGATATTTCACATTTTAAAGAAAAAGTATATATTAATCATTCATGAACGAAAATGTGGAACCTAATGTATCCTTTGAAAAATACAGGTAACTCCAAATTTACACTTGATACGATGTGTCTGTGATAAGTGTTTAGCAAAACATTATTCTGAAGAATTAAAATAAGAAATATTAACTATGGTAAAAAAGATGATATAAAAACACAAAACAAACACAAACGATGGCAAAAGCACTAATTAAAATATCTTTGAATTAACAGGTAGCTGATAAGCAAAAACTGAAAAAAGTAAAGCTCAGAAAAACATTAATTTATATAATAATAATATCATCATTAGTTAATTAAAGAAAATGACTTCTCGAGTCATTTTACCATAATTTTCAGTTTTATTAAAATACAGTAAGACTTCTGAGTTATGAAATAATGAAACACTCGAGTAATGAAAAACCTAAATTATGAGTTATGAAGTCGTTTTCTATGTTTCATTTAAAGAAAATGATTTGCGTCAAGAATTGCGTTATAGTTATTACACCATGACCATAGTTTTCTATGATTCTAATCATAGAAAACTAGTTAGAGCATCTGAGCTATGAAAGAACCAGTACTTCATAGCTCAGGAATCTCACTGTAGCTAAATGGTATATTTCGGAACGGAACATCAAACAGTGGACACATTAAAAACACATAAAAAGAATTTGACCAAAAAATAATTAAACAATGTCAGCATCGATGAAGACCGACTCAGTCAATGTTAAAACAACTAAGTCGATGAAGACCGACTCAGTCAATGCAAAAACAACTCAGTCGATGAAGACCGACTCAGTCAATGTAAAAACAACTCAGTCGATGAAGACCGACTCAGTCAATGTAAAAACAACTCAGTCGATGAAGACCGACTCAGTCAATGTAAAAACAACTCAGTCGATGAAGACAGTGTCAGACGAAGATGATTATCGAAATCCGGACACTAGTTTTCCAATGCTACATCCAGCAGAACTCACGTGTTAAGTCTGTAATAAAATTACTTCCTGTTTAGAAAATCTTCCTATTCAATCTAAAATATTTACTTCAATGCAATGAGATGGAAATGAAAGGATTAACTTTTCACAAGGCAATGTTAATTAATATTATAAAGGTATTCAATCATGGCTGCAGAGTCGGTACATAAAATGTTTGACTCAGACTACTTTTTTTTATAAGTACTAAAATGAGTCAGTCATTGGAGTGTTCAGGTTAAAGGGGCAGTAAACTTTATAAAAAAGGTGTCATTTTTTCTGATAAAACGATTGCTTAGTAAGAATAAAGCATTCATGTAGAATTGTAATGTTCAATACAATTTATATATAATTAATTTCTTAACAAATACTTAAGGGCCGTACACACGTAGGGTTTTTTAAGTCTTTCCACCGGACTTTTTTCTCCGCTTTTCCACCAGACTTTTGATTCAAAAGTCATTAGCGTCCACACGTGGATTGACTTTTTAATCTCGTGGATTTACATGTCGTGCAATTAACTACTCATATCAGCAACATAAGCCCTCCTCTATTTTTTTAAACTAGGTAACTAACCTAGGTAGTTAGTAACTGTTAATTACCTAGGATAGTTAAAATTACTAATTACCTGGGTTAATTATTTACTAATTATATAGGTTAGTTACATTTACCTAGATTAATTAATTACTAGAGAACTACCTACCTAGATTACTAAGATTATTTAGTTACTAATTTTTATGAAGTTTATTACAATATTTAGTAATAAACTAACCGAGATTATTCTCGCTTCATTTGATATAATGATTAACCTAATCCACTCAACAAAAGTAATTTAGCTATTATATAAAGTTTAGGTAAAAGTATTAATACGTATAGGTACTAGGTACAATATGTATTGCGTTATAATAAATAAAATAAAGGTATTAGCTAATAGGTAATATGTTGAAATAAATAAAATAAAGATAGTAATATTTATTTTACTAAAATATACTATACTAAAAAAAAGTTTATAGAAACATTACTAGGTTTTATCAATTTTACTGGCAGTCTTTTATAAAAAGGAAAATATGAGAATTCTTTACCTCAAGGTAAAGAAATGAATGGAGCAAAGATTGGTTAAAAATGAACACCAATCCTGTTATTTTACAATATATTTTATGAGTTGACAGCAGCTATACGAAGATTTCCAAAATTACACCTCTTGATTGGGGGAATATAATAGAACATGTAGGTTGTTGAAAAGTCTCGGACTTTCGGTGCAAAATTTAAGTCTCGTGGAAAAAGTGGGAGGAGTTTAGCAAAAAGTCCGGTGGAAAGACTGAAAAAACCCTACGTGTGTACGGCCCTTAACTGTGATGGCGCCACAATCAATGTCGCCACCTTGTAAACAAACAAATGGAGATAAGTTTCTATCTAGATTCTAGCTTGAGTGAAGAGATGGCTTTATTTTTAAAGTTATGCCTTCTTGTCTTGTATCTTTTAACCATTTTAAAGCAAAAAAGGTTAGTTACTGCATACATAAATTAATATGAAAACAACAACTATACTCACGTACATACTAATGAGTGGTAATACTTCCGCTAGGTGTCGCTAATTTCATTATATACTTTTTATATGAACATTTTAAAAATAAACGAGCATTCAAATATTACATATTTAAATATTTTGAATCGATTTAAAACAAATTTGGCGATTGTTTGATTTTAAGTTTACTATCCCTTTAAAAATAGTGATTTAATTTATAGCTAAGAGGAATTACATATTGAATAATACATATAGTAGGCTGCCTAAGAATAATATCAGAACCAAATAACTACAAGACATTTTAGCCATGTTCTAAGTTATCTGACAACTACACATTTTCGGCCATGTGAAGAAAAATACATAATTATGTATTATCATTTATATGTTATTTTAATAATAGCTATTATAAAATCTTACATGTCAAAAAATGTGGAAATTTATCACGGATAAATGTTAAAATATCAAGTAAAATATAGAATTACATATGATCGAAAATGTGTAACCGTCCTATAATACGGAACTTACCCTAGCTTGAAGTTAGGGCCCGCTTTAACACTTGCTTTTTTAACACAGAGGAAATAAAAGGTTTAATAAAAATGTGCTCACATTTTATTTTTTAATGCTGCAGGAAAAAAAAATCATTGAATTTTACCTGCAGCATTAAAAAAAAAAAACGCAAGTGCAAAACATTTTTAAAGGCTTTTTTCTTCCCCCGCGGTGTTAAAGAATGCAAGTGTTTAGCTGGCCTGAGTATATTTCTCAGCACTCACAGTCTCAAACCCTCTTGAAGATAGTGTCCCCCACATTGATGGTACCGTGCACCTCCACACCAATGTTCACACCCAGCACTGGTACACCGTACTTATCAGACCGGTGCCTGGCAGAGGTGAAGTGAATATACAAATTAATAACAGGGGAAAGTAAAGTACAGGGAACATCATTTACTGGCACAACGTACTTATCAGACCGGTGCCTGGTAGAGGTGAAGTGAAACTACACTAATAATTTCCTTAAGTGTGTTTATTTATTTATTTGGTGTTCGCTTCTACACGACGGGTATTGAACATGAAGAATGTAATATTAGAGGTTATTTAAACTCTGCGTTGAAGGGGGCCCGTTGAACTTTCAAAGCAGAGTTTAAATAACCTCTAATATTATGGATTTCCGGTTGAGTTTGAATCTTTTCAATCAAATGAAGAATGTAACTATGCTACGCCCGGGAATATATTGACTTGATATTTAAATATCCTGTTTCAATTCAATTTTTAAATGTATTTTATCTATAAACTAAATTAGACTATGCAGAAAATTTAATTCTAATTGAATTCATTAAAAGTAACGTAATATTGGAAAATAAATTGGTATTGATGATGACCCGTTATTTTTAACGGGAAAATACACTAGTAAATATATAATAGGGGAATTAATTTAATGTGTGAAGATTTCATCATTATTGTCTTTAATGGAAAGAAATTGTCTAAGAAAAAAAATACGAGCTACCAGATGATTCTGCATTATTGATAATATAAAAAATGTAATTTAATATTGTAATTCGTATCCATGATGCATGCAGGTATCATGAATAGCTACCAATTAATATTTCAAGTTATATAATAATTAGGTATTGTATATTTTCATATGATCGAAAAGGTGGAATCATCCCATAACTTGCAACTTACCTTAGAATTAAATTGCAGTTTTATAAGTCTGTGAGAAGTGTTTTAATATTTCATTGTGAAGAATTAAATAGAATAATTAGAGTCGGTAAGTTATAGGTAGGTACTCACGTCTTCAGCAGATTAAGAGTGTCTGAGTTCCTGTCAGGTCTGCCGGTGAGGG
>CANNZV010000861.1:0-208251 GCA_947561585.1 Caprella mutica | reverse complement strand
CCTAGTTATTTTTGTGATTTTTGAAATATAAATGAATATCCAACGTAATTTATCCCTGCCATCAACTGTTTCTTCTACAGGTTTCAATAATAGTGCAAAATTTTCGCGGATATACGCTTCCTCTTTATAATGCTTTAAAACCAGCAAAGAGTTCATCAAAAAGCCAATTTTTAACATTAGAATTTCCTCATCTGGATAGTCTTTCAAATCCGTTAAGAGGTAGTCAAAGTTAGGGAAAAATGGCAACAAATCCACATCCATCCCTTGAAAATATTCAGAAAAAGCTCTTTTTTTCCATTTCTTCACGCCATGATACAATATCACAGGTAATACTACCTGCAAAGACCGCTTTGCATCAATATCTTGTGTCCATTTCTCCAGCATATAACGCAATAATTGGAAATGCGGGTATGGAACTGGCGTACTTTTATGCTCTAATAGGAGACTTAATTGTATAATTTTACCTTTTTCGCCATACGGACAATCAAATACTATATCCGAAAAATACGGCGCTTGTTCTTCCGAAATATAGGAGGTATTCGTGTGTTTCAGTTTGGATAAATCCAATTTGGCAGCGATATTTTTGGGCAAGAAATTTCGAAAATAGTCGCGTGCAATTTCAATATCACTGAATATTTTTCGGACAAAGGTGTCATGTGGAGTTGGGTCGTTCTTAGCCATTTTTTAGTTGTATTGGTGTGTAGTTTGGAATAAAGATAAGGCTTTTTTTGAAAAATTAAAATTAAAAAATAAATATAATTCATTGATAATCAATCTTTTGTGATATTAATTTTAACTTTATATTTTCATTCAAAATAAAATCAACAGCAACTAAAAGCCTCTTGTAAAATGCCGCCCATCCTACGAATTGCATTTTCTTGACCCAAATATTTTAACCAAAGAACAAAAACACTTATCTTCACCTTATCAATACGATGATGATTTCTTTTCAACAAAATAAAATAAACAACATGAAGAAATATATTGCTTTTGTACTACTTTTAGCTTTGCCTATTTTAGCTAGTGCTCAATTATCTACACCAGAACAATTACGTGCGCAACGTGCCGAAAATCAAAGCGAAGTACAACGTAATCAAAGTGAATTAAGTGATTTTAAAATGACCGTCGTTCGCTTCACAGAAGCAGTAGTAGATGCCGATAAAGCAAGCATTGCAATCTTGAAAAAAGACTTAGTGGAACGTATGGAACGCGAATTAGCACAAGCTAAAAAAAGTGATGCTAAGTCAGCTACTACCACACGCATACAAGAAATGTTAACCGCTTTCAAAGCGAAAGATTTCACGAATACAGGAGGTAAACAACCTGCAGAAATGAAACTATTACATGAATTCATGCAAGCAATGGAAGCAAATCTTTAATTGATTATTGACTATAAAAAAGCCCCGATTTTCAGTTGAAAATCAGGGCTTTTTTAGTTTATATTGTCTGTTATTTAAGCATTTATTGCGCCTTGCTTAAACTCATGTAAGTTGCGCAACTGCGTATATAGTCGTTCTGCCTCCGCAAAATTCAAGGTCTGTTGTCCATCCGAAAATGCTTTTTCAGGATTGTGATGCACCTCGAAAATAACGCCATCTACATCTGCCATGACGCTCGCTAAAGCAACCTTATCTACAAATTTTCGTACACCAATTCCATGTGAAGGGTCAGCAATAACGGGCAAATGCGTCTTTTCTTTCAACATTGCCATCGCATTAATATCCATCGTATTACGGTAAGCTTTTTCGTAGGTACGAATGCCACGCTCACAAAGCATAATTTTTTCATTTCCATTGGAAAAAATGTACTCCGCCGCTTGCAATAATTCATCAATAGTACCTGATATACCGCGCTTCAAAAGCACCGGTTTGTCAACTTTACCCAAAGCATCTAATAGGTTGAAGTTCTGCGAGTTACGTGCGCCAACTTGAAAAATATCAATATAATCATACATCCCTTCAATCTGCTCGGTCATCATTACTTCCGTAATGATTTTGATGCCAGCTGCGCTTGCATGTTGATGCCATAGTTTCAGACCATCTACCCCCAAACCACGGAAAGAATAAGGCGAAGAACGCGGCTTATACACCCCGCCACGCATAATTTTTACGCCATTTTTAACCAAATGCGCGACCATTTTCGCGATTTGTTCCTCGCTTTCAATAGAGCAAGGTCCCGCCATCATTTGGAAGTCGCCGCCGCCAATCGTTACGCCATCACCGAGGTCAATTACCGTATCATTCACCTTCCATTTTTTAGACACTAATTTATAAGCATCACTCACCCGATGGATGTCACGAATGCCCGCTAAAGTACCAATTCCGCGTATATCAAATTCCTTTTTGCCGACGCCAATAATGTAATCGCCAAACTGCGTTTTGACGCGATTGGTTTTATAATTTATGCCTGTCAATTTTTCACGAAGCGTGTCTAATTGCGGTTCGGTAATGTTGTTTTCTAGTTGGATAATCATGAGAAATAGTTTACTTATATTTTATTTTGTTGCGATGGTAGAGAAAATTCACAGCAATTCTCGGTTTAAGCAGAAAAGTGGTGTTACCAGTCATTAATCTTGAAAAACGGGTATTCATTTACTGCCTACTTTATCGTAAAAAACTGGTAACACCACTCGACATTTACTTAAACCGAAAATCGCTGGAAAATTCATGAATTTCCTCTACAGCGACGACGATAGAATAGGCTGACGAATACCCGCCACAAATTCCGCGCAAGTCGCTTCCACATTTTCACTCTTCGCTAATGCACGAATAAACGCACTGCCAATTATCGCCCCTTGCGCATATTGGCAAGCCGTCGTAAAGGTTTCATTATCAGAAATACCAAAACCAATTAAGCGCGGTGTCACTAAATTCATATTCATAATACGCTCAAAATAAGCGATTTGTGCCTCCGAAATACCCGTCTTTGCGCCCGTAATTGCCGCATTCGATACCATATAAATAAAGCCTCGCGACAATTCATCTACCTTACGAATACGTGCTTCCGTCGTCTGTGGGGTCATTAAAAAGCTGATACTCAAGCCCGCTTTTTCTATCATATTGCGATACATATTTTCATATTCAAAAAGCGGTAAATCTGGTAAAATCAAACCATCAACGCCTACTTCTGCACATTTTTGGAAGAATTTTTCTTCGCCATATTGCATCACTTGATTGAAATAGCCCATCAATATCAACGGCACTTGTGAATGTTTGCGCACTTCCGCAATTTGCTCAAAAAGCAAAGGTACATTCATGCCATTTTTCAAAGCTGCTGTGCCACTCGCTTGTATCGTCGGCCCATCCGCTAAAGGGTCGCTGTATGGCATTCCAATTTCAATTAAATCTACGCCATTTGCATCCAATGCACGGATGATTTTCCCGGTGTCCTCCAAGTTGGGATAGCCGGCAGTGAAGTAGATATTTAGAATGTCTTTCGACTTATTTTTGAAGAGTTTTTCTATTCGGTTCATCAATTTACTTTTATTGGTAGATATGCTGTTGCGCGTCCTCTACCTGCTTTCATCACTAATTTTTGTTGTACAAAAAACTTCAAATCTGTACGTAATGTTCCTCGCTTGAATTGAGGAAAAGCTACATCCAAATCAGAAATTCCTATTGGTGCATTTTCTTTGATATAAGTCAGAACTTCCTCTTGACGATTATTCAAGCGCACACCTCTTTTCACATAATTTTCATACTGATAGTCAAGATTTTGAATAATCTTTTTTAAACAATTTAAGAAAAACAAAACCCATTTATCAATCAATTCTTCATCTGTATAACGATTGCGTTGTCCGTCCATTAATGCTCGATAATATTCTGATTTTTGCTCTTCAATAATGCGCTCAAATGAAATATATTGAATAAAATCATAGCCTTGTCGAAGCAATAGTAAACTCGTTAGTAAACGCGACAAACGACCATTTCCATCTTGAAAAGGATGAATAGACAAAAATTCATACACAAAAACGGCGGTTGTTAAAAGCGGATGCAAATCTTTAGTATCAAGTTGCTGATTTGTCCACTTTATCAAATTTTCCATCTCAATTGGCGTTTGCAAAGGACTAGTTGTCTTAAAAATAATCTTTTGTTCCCCTGTTGGATAAGTAGCAACTACTTGATTAGAATGCTGTTTATAATTTCCTTTATGTCGCTTATCTTTCGTGCTATGTTTCAATAACAAGTTGTGTAAACTTTTGATATTACTCTCCGAAATTTCAATATCAGAAGCACTATCCAAAAGCATTTCCAATACTTCAAAATAACCCGCTATTTCTTGTTCATCACGTGTTTTGAGTTTCGTTATTTTCAAATTATCAAGTAATTCCTCGACTTCTTCATTAGACATGGTAGCACCTTCTATCCGTGTAGATGAACCAATACTTTGTATCGTTGCAATCCGTCGCAGTTCTTTCAGAAAGATATTATTTTCACGCTCTACTGCGCTCCAACGGCCTTTAAAACCATCAATGTATCCAAGTAAACTATAAATCTGTTTATGAATACTAAAGCTAAATTCTAATTTATTTTCCATTTTTCTGGTTTAACCAATTTTCATCCAATTCATCACCAAAACTATAAAAAAGAAATTAAATTAACCAATTATTAGCTGATTCATTACCAATAAGCCAAAATAAACCGTAAATGACACGCAAATGAGTTGATTATGACACGATTATACATTACTCGGTTTTGGAAAACCAAGCTACAAATACTTTTCATAAGTCGCCAAATCCTTATCCCCACGCCCAGACAAACAAACCACCAAAACATCCTCTTTGGCAAACTTCATTTTATCCAAAGCCGCAAAAGCGTGTGCCGTTTCCAGTGCCGGAATAATGCCCTCTTGGCGCGTCAAAAAGAAGGCAGCGTCAATCGCTTCCTTATCGGTCACACTATAGGCCTCTGCCCTACCCGATGCAATCAGATGTGCATGAAGCGGCCCAATGCCCGGATAATCTAAGCCCGCAGAAATGCTATAGGGTTCAATAATTTGCCCATCATCGGTCTGCATTAAAAGCGTGCGACTGCCATGTATTACACCTTCCGTACCGAGTACGCTAGTCGCTGCACTTTCGCCACTGTGGATGCCCATACCTGCCGCTTCGACCGCCACTAAACGCACGTCTTTTTCATTCAAATAATGATAAAAAGCCCCCGCCGCATTACTGCCGCCACCGACACAAGCGATAATCGCGTCAGGATTTGGCTTGCCCGTATGTTCTTCTAATTGCCAGCGCATTTCTTCCGAAATAACCGACTGAAAACGCGCCACCATATCTGGATATGGGTGCGGCCCAACCACCGAACCGATGATATAATGCGTATCGGTTGGATTATTAATCCAGTCGCGGATGGCTTCATTGGTCGCGTCTTTTAGCGTCTGACTGCCACTCGTCGCGGGGCGAACTTCTGCGCCTAACATCTTCATTCTCTGTACATTAGGGGCTTGTCGTTCGATGTCCACGCTGCCCATATAGACGATGCATTCGATGCCCATCAAAGCGCAAACGGTGGCGGTTGCTACGCCGTGTTGTCCTGCGCCCGTTTCGGCGATAATGCGCTTTTTGCCAAGGCGTTGTGCCAGCAAAATTTGCCCGATGGTATTGTTGATTTTATGTGCGCCGGTATGGTTTAAATCCTCGCGTTTGAGGTAAATCGTCGTGCCATAATGCGCACTCAATCGCTCCGCCAAATACAAAGGCGACGGACGACCAACATAGTCTTTCAATAGACGTTGAAATTGTTTTTGAAAGCGTTCCTCGTGCATGATATTGAGGTATTCTTGGCGTAATTCTTCGACATTGGCGTGCAGCATTTCGGGGATGTATGCACCGCCGAAATTGCCGTAGTAGCCTTGTTCGTTTATTGCTATTTTATCTTTATTTAACACTGATTTATTATGATTTTTATGATTTGTTATGATTTTCTACCGGCTTCTTTTTTATGGCTCTTTGATTACTTATATATATAAATCACTGTATATCAATACTTTACGCGCCCGACCTACTAAAAAAAATCCGTCTCATCCGTCCAATCTGTGTCTAATCCTACCCTACGCGCATCTCCTCCACAAAGCCCTTCACCAAGTCCACATCCTTCCGCCCCGGCACGATTTCAAATTTAGAATTGACATCAATGCCCCACAACTTAGGATGCGAAAAGGCTTTAATTTCCGCCGCTGCATTCGCATCAATTCCGCCACTCAATAGAAAGGGTAATTTGCCTTGATAGTTCTCCAAAATAGACCAATCAAAACGATGTCCCGTGCCGCCATATTCCTTGCCTTTGGTGTCGAATAAAAAGTAATCGCAATACGGCTCGTAGGCTTTCGTTTTCGCAAAATCGAAGGTCTTATCTACTCGAAAAGCTTTGATGATTTTAGGCGGTGTTCGATTAATGATTTTTTCGAAGAAAACCTGTATATCTTCCTCTTGAAATTTGGCACAAAAGGCAGGCGTTTCGTCGCCATGTAGTTGCACATATTCCAACTCAAATTGATGAACTCTATTGAGTATCGTATCGTGGTCAGCATTCACAAAAACACCTACTTTCCCTTGCGAAACGCGCTCAAAAAATAAATAAGCAGCTAGCTCATCGACCACGCAGCGCGGTGATTTTTCGTAAAAAATAAAGCCTATTAAATCAATCGGTAACTCAGCGAGTGCTTCGATATTTAGCGCCTCGCGCATGCCGCAAACTTTTATTTTCATTGGTTAATGATTGAATGAATGACTGATAGAATGATTGAATGCTATTCTAACAAATCCATTACTAAATAGCCATTTCCTTCTGCTTCAAAGCTGCTGTATTTAACTCCTTAATAAACGCCTTTGCTCGCTCCTGTGGACGTGCATCTCGCATAAAGTGTTCGCCCATCAAAAAGCCCTGAAAACCTGCTTCGCGAAGCGTTAATATTGCCTCCACATTAGAGATGCCACTTTCCGAAATTTTAACAAATTCCGTCGGTATCGCATCGCTTAATTCTAGGGAAGTTTGAATACTCGTGGTGAAAGTCGTCAAGTCCCGATTATTTACGCCGACGACATCAATATCGGGCGTTAATTTCGCTAATTGTCCAATAGAATGAACTTCCATTAAGACCTCTAAACCTAGACTTTTTGCAGTCGCCGCCAAGTCTTTTACTTGCTGCTTTTCCAAGCATTCTGCAATTAATAAAATCGCATCTGCGCCAATGGATTTGGCTTCGACCAATTGGTATTCATCGACCACAAAATCCTTGCGGAGTATGGGGCAAAAATTGAACTTACGTGCTTCGGTTAGGTCGGCATTTTTGCCTTTAAAAAAGTGTTCATCGGTCAGCACAGAAAGCGCACTTGCGCCCGCCTGCATGTAGCCAATACTCACCTCTTCGACCGACACATAAGGGTTAATATCGCCCGCCGATGGACTAGCCCGTTTGAACTCGGCAATGATGCCCGTTTTGTCGTCACGCAAGAGGTATTTGCGTAGGCTAACCGCCGGCGTATCGAAGTAAATAGAGCGTTCTAATAGCTTCGTTGGATAGAGGCTTTTGCGCTCTTGGACTTCGTTTTTTTTGTGATTTATTATTTTATCTAGTATATTCATGCTATTGTTATTAATGCTGTTAATTTGACATTATTCAGCACTGATTTTTTTATAATTTTGTTATTCGTAAATGCTTACGACTTAACTACTTTTTCCAACACTTCCAAAGCCCGTCCAGTTCCCAAACTCTCCCGCGCCTCCGCCAAACAATCTGCCAAGTTCGCCGTCGGTTTCATGCTATGTATTGCCATACCTGCGTTCGCAATAACGACATCGCGCTGCGCATTAGTCGCGGTATTTCCAAGTACGGACAACATGATTTTTTTCGCATCTGCTGCGCCATTTCCGCCATGTAAATCGCTTTGCTGATAGGTCGGCAAGCCTAAATCAGTGGGCGAAAGCAGGTTTTCTTCGCGTAAACTGGCCATTTTGAAAGCACTGGTCAAAGAAATTTCATCGTAACCATCGAGCGCATATAGCACCGTAAATTCACTTTTATCTGCCCGCAATATATCGCGATATAAATGAAAAATATCGAGGTTAAACGTCCCAAATAATTGATACTTCGGACGCGCCGGATTAACCAAAGGACCGAGCATATTAAAGAAAGTTTTGAGCTTCAATTCCTTGCGTATCGGCACGACGGCTTTCATCGCGGGATGAAACAAAGGCGCGTGCATAAAACAGATATTGGCGCGGTCTAATTGCTGCATCAATATATCGCGGTCATTGGTAAATTGATAGCCCAAAGCCATCAAAACATCCGACGAACCACTGCTGCTACTCACGCCATAACTGCCATGTTTGGTCACTTTATAACCCGCCCCCGCTACTACAAACGCGGAAGTCGTGCTAATGTTAAAGGTGTCTTTTCCATCACCACCCGTACCTACGATGTCGATGCTTTCCATGCCTTCCAAATCAATCGGAACACGCAGTTCTAAAAGTGCATTTCGGAAGCCTTTTAGCTCGTCGGCAGTAATTGGGCGCATCTGATAAACGGTCATAAAACTCGCTACTTGCGCGGGCGTATAGGCTTCACGGCTGATGTTTAGCAAAGCATTATGCGCTTCTTTGGTGCTTAGTATTTTGCCGTTGAACAAATCTGTTAGTAGTTGTTTCATTTTATGTACGATTTACGATTTACACAATTGCGCCTTCTAATGAGTTTCTTTCCTCCAAAATATTTTGCTGATACGCCAACCAATTCCTCAACATCTCCTTTCCATACTCCGTCATCACACTTTCGGGGTGAAATTGGACACCGCGTACATTGTAATTTTTGTGGCGCATCGCCATAATTACCCCTTGTTCATCTACCGCAGTTATTTCAAAACAAGTCGGTAAATTCTCGCGGACAACTGCCCATGAATGATAGCGTCCAGCAATGAATTTTTCGGGCAAATCTTGGAATAAAACGCCTGTATTTTCGACTATCATTGGTGTTTCGATGCCGTGAAATACCTTTGGCAAATTGAACAAATCTGCCCCAAATGCCTCGCCTATCGCTTGATGCCCCAAACACACGCCTAATATGGCTTTGGAGGGCGCATATTTTTGTAATAATTCGGGCATTATTCCCGCATCTTTCGGCAAGCCGGGACCGGGGCTGAGGATAATCGCATCGTAATTATCTACCGCTTCCAAAGTGATTTGGTCGTTGCGAATAACGTCTATTTTTTTGCCTAAAATCTCTTCGATATATTGAACGAGATTGTAGGTAAAGCTGTCGTAATTATCTAGAACTAGTACTTTCATTTTTGTTGATTTAGACGTAGAGAAAATTCATGAATTTTCTCTACAAAACATTCATTTAAACCTTCTCCGCCTCCTTCAGCGCCTTCGTCAAAGCCCCCAATTTATTATTCACTTCCTGCAATTCACTCTCCTCATCCGAACTCACGACGATGCCTGCACCGGCTTGATAATGCAGTTTATTTTGATAGCTCATAAAGGAACGAATGACAATCGCTTGGTTCATTTCGCCATTAAAACCAATGAAGCCAATGCCGCCGCCATAGAAGGCACGATTTTGATTTTCGTAGTGATTAATGAGTTCCAAAGCCTTGTATTTTGGTGCGCCTGAAAGCGTGCCGGCAGGGAAAGTATCGCCAAATATTTGCACGGGATTGGCATTGGGCGCGAGTTGTCCGGTCACATTGCTGACTAGGTGGATAACGTGACTAAAATATTGTACTTCTTTGAGCTTATTGACGGCTACTTGGGTGCAATGTCTGCCCAAATCATTGCGCGCCAAATCGACAAGCATAATGTGTTCGGCATTCTCTTTGGGGTCGGCTAAAAGGGCTTCGGCGCGACGGGCATCTTCTGCATCATTGCCGCTGCGTTTGTACGTTCCCGCGATGGGATTGACGCTGGCTACGCTGCCTTTGATGACCATTTGCGCCTCGGGGCTACTGCCGAATATTTTGTAATCATCGTAGTCAAAATAGAACAAATAGGGCGAGGGATTGATGCTACGCAAAACGCGATAAACATTGAACTCATCGCCTGAAAATTCTTGTTGAAATTGACGCGATAAAACCAACTGAAAGACATCGCCTATTTGGCAGTGATATTTGCCGGCGGACACCATTTTCTTGAATTCTTCATCGGTCAAATTAGAGGTTTCTTTGCCTTCTAATTGGAATTTTTGTTGGCTCGTTACATGCGTAATGTCCAATAATCTTTCCAACTTATCTAAGCGTGATTTTTCGCCTTCTGGCAAGTTTTCGAGCAGGTAAAATTCTTCTTTGAAATGATTAATCGCAATGACAAAACGATATAAATTATAGTTGATGTCAGGCAATTCAAATTTGCGTTTTTCTTGGTCGAATTTTATCGTTTCAAAATATTGAACGCCATCGAAAGAGGTATGTCCGAAAAAGCCATTAACTACTTGATAATCAGCACTTTGCGACACATCAAATTGCGCTAAATAGTCTTGCATTAAGCGCGGCACATCGGTGTAATTGTGGAGTTGTTGTTCTTCTTTTTCGCCATTGGGCAGGCTGGTTTTTAGGGTACCATTTTGCACTTTAAAGCCTGCTATTGGGTCGATGCCGATGAAACTAAAACAGTTTTGCGCAGAGCGAAAATCGTTGCTTTCTAGTAGCACGGTTTGGTCGTAATGTTCGCGAATTTTGAGGTACAAACTCACGGGCGTTACCATGTCGGCTAGGCGGCGACGGATGTTGGTTTTGATATGTATTTTTGTTGCTGTCATTTTATTAATTGTATGCTAAAGCTCCTGCCTGTCCCCTGTGGCTTCGGTGCTGATTTAATGGTTAATATAATGCTTAGTAATCGGAATTAAATAACCTTTACAACTTATTATTTCATCGTTCCTTACTATTCCCCGAAGCGGGAGCTTCGGGGTACAAAAAAGCGGCTTGCCGGAGTGAACCGACAAGCCGCTTTTTTATGCTTTATTTCTGGCAATACAAAAGGCGCGTCACATCACTCGATATGAAGTTGATACGTGCCACCACCAATTTTGGTTTATGTTTTTACTAGAAATCATTTTTAATTTTTTATTACTACAAATATATGGGAATATTTAGGAAAGATGCAAATTACAGGCAGTTATTTTTTTGAAAAAGATTTTTTTGGAAAAGGAAAATAAATTATCAGAAAATTCTATTTAATCTTAATAACAACTTGCTTCGTTCCTCCATTCATTCTATCATTATCTTGGATAGGTCGTTAAATAAGCAGACCTTTGCGGCAATATTTGACTTATGACATTTGACGACTTAGCAATCAATACGCCCCTTCGCAATGCCATTGCGGATTTGGGCTACGTAAATCCTACGCCAATACAGCGCGAGGCCTTCAATACTATTCTTTCTGGGAAAGATGTGGTGGGTGTGGCGCAGACGGGCACAGGTAAGACTTTTGCTTATCTTATTCCCATTTTACGCAACTGGAAATACTCTAAACAAATCGCACCGCGCACCGTGATTGTCGTGCCGACGCGTGAATTGGTGGTGCAAATAGTGGGCGAGATTGAGAAATTAGCGAAATATATGAACGTTCGTTTTGCGGGTGTTTATGGTGGCACGAATATCAACACACAAAAATATGTGGTGCTAGAAGGTTTGGATATTTTGGTGGCAACGCCGGGTCGTTTGGTCGATTTGACCTTGCATGGCGCTTTGAAATTGAAGCAAGTACGCCAGTTAGTTATTGATGAGGTCGATGAAATGTTAAACCTCGGTTTTCGTCCTCAACTGACGAATATTTTGGACTTATTGCCGGAACGTCGCCAAAATTTGCTCTTTTCTGCCACTTTATCGGAGGAAGTACAGCAATTGGTGGATGAGTTTTTCAATTTTCCTGTCAAAATAGAAGTGGCAGCACACGGTACGCCTTTGGATAAAATTATTCAAAAAGGCTATGCCGTACCGAATTTCAACACCAAAGTCAATCTACTCCAATACTTATTGCAGACCAATGAAGAGATGCAAAAGGTATTGGTTTTTATGAGTACAAAAAAGTTGGCCGACCGTTTATACGATATTATTGAACCCGAAATGGGCGAAAAAGCGGGCGTTATTCATTCCAATAAATCACAAAATTATCGCCTGAGAACCGTTGAGGCATTCCATGAAGGCAAACACCGTGTATTGATTGCGACGGACATTATTGCCCGTGGTATTGATGTGTCAGAAGTGACGCATGTGGTCAATTTTGACCTGCCCGAAGTTGCCGTTAATTATATTCACCGTATCGGTCGAACGGGTCGTGCTGATAAGGCGGGGCATTCGATTTCTTTTATTTCTGAAAAAGAGCAGGACTACCAATTGGCGATTGTAGAACTAATGAAAACCCTTATTCCTATTGAGCCGCTTCCGGAAGAAGTGGATGTTTCGGAAGTGCTTTGGGAAGACGAAAAGACGACCTATAATCATAAGGATTATCTGCCAAAAGTAGATTTATCGCGCTCGCAAGGGGCTTTTCATGATAAAAAACTGAAGAACACAAAGGTCAATAGAGCCAAACAAAAACGACAGGCGCGGAAGGAAGAGAAGCGAAAAAGTCGCAGACGTGGGCCGAAGTAAATTTTTATATTTATCTTTGGGCAAATAAAAAATGCCACACTATTTCCGAAATAAGCACATGAAAAACATCGTCCTTATCTACCTCCTACTCCTCCCTACTTTGCTATCAGCCCAGCAAAGTGAAGCAGCTTATATTCAACAAATTAGCGAACTTTGGAATGCTCGAACTGAAATTTCTGTCACTTCTGGCCGCGTCGATATACTGACTAACACCCACGCTATAGAAGTAGAACGCGCTAATAAATGGAAAAACGCCATTGGACAGTCCCTTTGGTATGGCTTGCAGATGAATACTAAACCTGGTATTATCTTAATATTAGAACACCCAAGCGATTATAAATACTACATTCAACTCAATACCGCTTTAGATTATGCGGGCTTGACTGATAAAATTAAAGTTTGGGTTTTTCCTAATGACTTTCCGGATATCAGCACTCCTGCTGATCATACGCCTACAAATACTGGCTATTGGCTTACTAAGTCTTCTAAGTTACGCCACAATTCTTCCTGCCAATATTATCATACCACCCGTGGTCAAGAATGTTCGGCAGAAGATGGTCGAGCCTGTCGGGTCTGTGGAGGATAAATACCGTGCAACCTATAAGTACCCGGACACATTGATTAGCGGTTTTTTAAAACCATACAACTTATAAAACACCCTCACTTCGCCCACCGTTGAAACGGTGGGCTGCCTGTCTGCGTCTTAAAATGACTGATTTTAGGCTAAAATGCGGACAAGCAGCCCACGGTTTTAACCGTGGAGCGATAATAATGACCGTATTTTCATAAGTTGTATGGTTTTAAATAGCGGTTTATAGAACTATCTTTTTACGCTATTTTTCCTCAAAAAATACTTCCATAACGTAGGCTATGCAAGGATTTTTTAAGAAAAACTATCGAATAAATCTTAGCCCTATAATTCCACGAATAAATAGGTCCGAGTACTTATACAAAATTATCCCGCTAATTCGCCCGCGCCTTCACGAATAACTTCCACTTCATCGCCTGTGCAATCAACAACGGTGGAAGCAATATTGCCACCAATACCGCCATCAATAACAAGGTCAACTTGATTTTTAAAGTCTTCGTAAATATCAACTGGGTCAGTGAAATATTCGAGTATTTCGTCGTCATTTTTCAAGGAAGTCGTCAGAATAGGACGCCCTAAAGCCTCCACCAAATCCATCACAATTTGATTGTCAGGAATACGTATGCCAATCGTTCTTTTCTTATTTTTGAACAGTTTTGGAACTTGTTTATTTGAATTCAAAATGAAAGTAAATGCGCCGGGCAAATTACGATTCATTAGCTTATATACTCGCGTTTCGATTTGCTGTGTAAAACTCGCTACTTGCGAAATATCCTTGCAAATAAAGGATAAATTTGCCTTCACGGGGTCAAGACCACGCAGTTTACAGATTTTCTCTACCGCTTTCTGATTGGTAATATCGCAACCAATACCATATACCGTATCCGTCGGATAAATAATGACACCACCATCGTTTAAAACTTTTACGGCTTGTTGAATTTTACGTGCATCGGGGTTCTTTGAATTGATTTCTAGTAACATATTTCTTTTGGTTAATAGTTGAGAGTAATGAATGAGTGATAAAATAGACTTTATGAATGAGGTTGAGTGAGATTTAAACGCAGCTATTTTGTTCTTAGTTTTCTTTTAAAAGAGGAATAATTGTTAATACTTTGACTGATTTTAAAGGGAAAGTAAGGACAAAAGAGCAAGTTTAAAGCCACTCAAATCTCATTCATAAAGTCTAATATTGGAGGCAATCTGCTAATCTCCGCGCACACTGCTATTTCCTACCTTGCGCTCACTATGCAAAGATATTTTTTTAACTCAATAATGAAAACAATAATTGAACTACTACGATTTTTCCTATCAAAATAACGGGCAACATCATCGTGTAACCGATAAGTGGAAATTTATTTTTCGATTGCTCCAAAGCATAGTCCAATACTGCCGGCTGACTGCCCACCATTCCTGTCAAAAAACTAAATGGAATACGCATTAATTTCATGCCAATTAGTAAGGTCGTAATGGTCGTTGTAATCGCAATAATTGCCGACGCTAAAAAGACTAAACCGCCTTCGCCTTGCTGCACAGTCTCCAAAAAAGTACGCCCAGAACGAATGCCAATACCCGCCAATAAAAAGGTCAGACCAATTTGGCGAAGCGTCAAATTAGCAGAGTAAGCAGGTGTCCAAACAATCGGGCCAGTACGTCTTAATTTGCCTAAAATTAGGGCAACTATCAACGGTCCGCCAGCATAACCAAGGTTAAAATCAATACCGCCTGGCAATTGAAAAGTGACCATTCCTAGCCATAAACCCAATGCCATTCCTAAACCAAATGAGAGTAAATTAATATGGCTTAATGCCTCGTAAGAATTGCCAAATATTTCAGAAATTCCTTTCATATCTTCTCGCTTGACGACCAATAAAACACGGTCGCCTAGCTCCAAAACCGTATCGCCATTTGCCAATAAATCCAAGTCGCCACGCTGCACACGTGTGATGACCGTCGCGTATTTTTCAGATAAATTTAAAGAAGCAATGGTTGCGCCTGCAATATTCGGATTGGATACAAAAACACGGCGTGCTTCATATTGCGAACGGTCATAAGAAAGCTGTACGTTTGCTGGCTTTCCGAGTAATTTTTCGCCTTTTTCAATGGCATTTTCTGAGCCTATAATAATCACCTCGTCGCCCAATTGAAAGACCGTCTCAAAGTGACATAAATTAACGGTTGTTCCACGTTTTATACGCCCGAAAACGAGCTTTAATTCGGAATTTTGTAAAATTTGGCGCAAGGTTTTATCAATGATTGCTTCGTTAGTTATTTCAATCGTGCGACTAATTAATTCCACGCCAATTGGATACTGCGCTTGCAAGGCTTTTGCTTCCGCAGGGTAATTGATTTTGAATATTTTTTGCATTAAAAAAATACCAATCATCACACCCAAAACGCCCATCGGATAGGACAGCGAATAGCCAACCACTGCCCGTTGGCTCATTTGTGTCAAATCTTGTGAAGATGCCGTCTTTTGTATTACATCCAATAGCGATGCTAAAGCTGGTGTATTGGTTGATGCGCCTGCAAATAAACCCGATGTCGTAGCGACATCAAAGTGGAATAAATAGTGCAAAGCAACGGTCACAGCTCCCGAAAAAAGTAACATGACCAACATGAAAATCGCGTCTTTAAAACCTCGTTGTTTAAAAGTATCAAAAAAGGCAGGGCCGCTGCTCAAACCTACGGTGTAAACGAAGATAGCTAAGCCTAAAAAGATGATAATTTCGGGCACTTTAAGGTCGGGACTAAGCGCACCAAAGCCCAAGCCGACGAACAAGACCGCGGCCACTCCGAGTTTGCTGCCACGTATGCGAATACTGCCTATCCAATAGCCAATGGCGATGACGACGAAGAGTAAAAGGAGCGAATTTTCTTGAAAGGTTTCAATCATTTTTATAATTAGATAAGTAATAGAAACTCTTTCTGACTACAAGAGGTTCATTTTTCAGTCTATTTAAAATAAAAAAGAGAGTAATTACTTTTCCGTAACTACTCTCTTTTACAGTATATCGAATTCTTATTTGTAAACAACTCTATTAGTCCTTCTTAATCACCACCACCAAATCATCTTGCTCTACCAGCGTTTTAGCGGGCAGCGCAATGCGCTCAATAGTACCCGCAAAAGGCGCAGTAATGGTCGATTCCATTTTCATGGCTTCAATGATAAATAGCGGGTCATTTACTTCGACTTTATCGCCTACTTTGACTACTATTTTCGCTAAACTGCCTTGTAGTGGCGACCCAATTTCATTTGGTGTCACTGCTTTCTGTTTGGCAATAGCAGTTGTTTCTACTGTTTTATCTTTAATCACCACCGAACGTATTGCGCCATTTAAGCGGAAAACGACTAAACGTTCGCCCGTTTCTGGGCGTGGTTCATTAGAATTCATATAGCTCACCATCACGGTTTTTCCTTTGCCAATAGAGAAGGTAATTTCCTCATTGGGTTGCAAACCATAGAAAAATGCTTTAGTCGGAAGCCGGGAAGTATTGCCGAAATTATGATTGTGGTCGTAAAAATTGCGGAAGACTTTTGGGTATAATTTATAACTCAAAAAGTCGGTATCGCGCTTACTTTCTGGAAATTCTTTTTTGAATAAAGCCATTTCTGCCACAAAATCTATCGGCTCTAAATGCGCATTCGGACGGTCGGTAAATGGTTTCTCATTTTTCAAAACCATTTTCTGCAATTTCTTCGGCCAACCTTCAGTCCGTTGCCCAAGTTCACCTTTCATCAATGAAATCATTGAATCAGGAAAAGCAAGGGTATCTCCTTTGGTTTTGATGTCTTCGGCAGTTAAGTTATTTGCCGTCATAAACATCGCCATATCGCCTACTACTTTGGACGAAGGGGTCACTTTGACCATGCCACCTAGCATTTTATTGACCGCTTTATAGTTTTCTTTGATGGTTTCAAATTGGTCTTCCAGACCCAAACCGCGTGCTTGTGGCTTTAGGTTAGAGTATTGTCCACCCGGAATTTCGTGGTCGTAAATCTCCGCTGTTCCCGCTTTGAGTTCGGTCTCAAATGGATAGTAATATTGGCGCACCGTTTCCCAATAATTCGAGAATTGATTAAGCGAACGCAAATCCATTTCACGCTCGCGGGCATGCCCTTCTAACATCGCAGCCACAGAGTTTAAGCTTGGTTGAGAAGTTAAACCCGATACCGAACTCAAAGCACAATCAATAATATCTACGCCTGCGTCAACGGCTTTTAAATAAGTCGCTGTTTGGACAGAAGAGGTATCATGCGTGTGCAAATGTATCGGCAAATCCACTGATTTACGCAGCTCTTTTATCAAATATTCGGCAGCGCGTGGCTTCAATAAACCCGCCATATCTTTGATGGCGATAAGGTGCGCGCCTTCGTCCTCCGCTTGCTTGGCAAGGTCGAGGTAATAATTAATATCGTATTTGTTTTTTCCTTTTTGTAAAACATCGCCCGTATAACACAAGCACACTTCCGCCAAACTATTTGTGCGTTCTCGTACTGCACGAATGCTTGTTTTCATAGCTTCCATCCAATTCAAAGAATCAAAAATACGGAAGACGTCAATGCCAGAATCAGCACTTTCTTCAATAAATGCTTCGATTAAATTATCGGGATAAGCTTTGTAACCCACGGCATTTGAGCCGCGTAAAAGCATTTGTAAAAGCGTATTGGGCACGGCTTCGCGAATGCGTTGCAAACGACGCCATGGGTCTTCTTTCAAAAAGCGCATTGCAACATCAAAAGTCGCGCCGCCCCAAACTTCCATGGAGAATAAATCTGCGCCGTGATGCTTCGCAAAACTTTCGGCAACTGCCACTAAGTCGTGCGTACGTACACGGGTCGCCAATAGCGATTGATGCGCGTCGCGGAAAGTCGTGTCGGTATATAAAACGGGCTTTTGTTTGCGCACCCATTGGGCGAATTTATCTGGCCCAAGTTTATCTAATTTCTGTTTTGTTCCTTTCGGAAAGCCTTTTATATGCTCACTTTTTGGCACAAAAGCAGGTTTAAATACGAGCTCTGGCTTTATTTTTTTAGGGTCAATATCAGGATGCCCATTGGTGATTACTTCCCCCAAATAATTCAACAATTTCGTACTGCGGTCGCGCCATTTTGGAGGTATCATCAGCTCCTCATGTCGCCCTAAATAATTGACGGTAATATCGCCCGAACGGAAGGTTTTATCATTCAAAAGTTTCAACAAAAAGCCAATATTCGACTTCACACCACGTATTCTAAACTCCCGCAAAGCACGGTGCAAACGATTGGCTGCATCGTCAAAAGTCATACCCCAAGCCGTTACTTTCACCAACATACTATCAAAAAACGGGGAAATCGTCGCGCCTGCATAAGCACTACCCGCGTCCAAACGAATACCAAAACCACTTGCACTCCGGTAAGCCACTAAGCGGCCGTAATCCGGTTTGAAGTTTTTTGAAGGGTCTTCGGTGGTAATTCGACACTGAATAGCGACGCCACGCATGGTGACATAGGATTGATTTGCCAAGCCAATTTTAGGGTCATCTAAAGCTAAGCCCGAAGCAATCAAAATTTGCCGTTTTACGATGTCTATCCCTGTCACAACCTCCGTAATCGTATGCTCAACTTGTATCCGAGTATTGACCTCAATGAAGTAAATATTCTCCTCTGCATCGACTAAAAACTCAACCGTGCCGGCATTTTGGTAGCCGACTTGCTGGCAAATAGCGACCGCATATTTGTATAAATTATCTTTTGTTTTTTGCTGTAAAGAAATAGCCGGCGCAATTTCTACTACCTTCTGAAAACGACGTTGCACCGAACAGTCACGTTCAAAAAGATGCACCATATTACCGTAATTATCCGCCAATATTTGCACTTCTAAGTGCTTTGGGTCTTCGATATATTTTTCTACAAAAACCGCCGCGTTTCCGAAAGCCGTTTTGGCTTCTCCGGAAGCTTCACTAAATGCTAACTCTACTTCTTTTTCGGTGCGTGCGATACGCATACCGCGTCCGCCACCGCCTGTAGCTGCTTTTAGCATGACCGGATAGCCAATTTTTTTAGCGGTAGTTTTGAGTTCTTTAATGCTTTTAATCGCGCCTTTACTTGCTGGAACAATCGGCACATTAGCTGCAAGCGCTGCTTTTTTTGCTGCAATTTTATCGCCCAAAGCCCGCATACTTTTTGGTGTAGGTCCCACCCAAATAATACCTGCGGCAATACAAGCTTCTGCAAATGCTTCATTTTCTGATAAAAAACCATAGCCCGGATGTATCGCATCAATAGCATTTTCTTTAGCTAGTTGAATGATTTTTTCGATATCTAAATACGGCTTTAATGGCTCGTCATTTGCTCCAATTTGATAGGCTTCATCAGCCTTCAAGCGGTGCAAAGAATAACGGTCTTCATAAGTATAAATCGCAACGGTGCGCATATTCATTTCGGAAGCGGCCCGGAATATACGGATGGCTATCTCGCCCCGATTGGCGACCATAATGCGTTGTATTGGACGTGTGCTTTGCTTTTTTGACATAAAGTGGTGGTAAATGGTGAACGGTAAATTCCCTGCATGTTAGAATTGACGGTTTACGGGACACCATGGTTTAGACTAAATAGTTTGTGTTTAACGTATTAGCAATTCATTTGTTAGCTTTTGCTAAATATGTTTTAATTATAGTCTTTGCAGACATTGCGCCAAATATACTATAAGATAGCGGAGTGAAAGGATTTTTTTAGAGGAGCGTTTTTTGTTTTTTACGAAGGCTATTTCACTTAAAACCAATAAATATGCTCAAAATACATCACATGCTAAAACTTAAAATATATAGTTTAGAATAATTACGTGAAGCTATTGATGAATTATTTTTAAGAGGAAAAAATAGAAGAGTCTTTTATTTTGACGAAAACAAATACAATCATGGAGATAAAAGGCGAGATTTTTAAATTTAAAGCTATTGAAACAGTTGGCTTGCAATTAGTAAAGCATTGATAATCAACGCTTTACTAATTATCTTACAAAAGAATTAATGATTATGCACCATCTTTTTCCGGCTTTCTTTCAATTCAAAATTAAAGCCTTCTGACTTAAATTGTTCGTATTTTTTCTGGTCGAATTCATACAATTTAGCAGGTCGATGTGCTACGCCTTCTTGTGTTTCATTGAGGTCAATGAGCAAATTCATGGACAATATTTTCTTACGGAAATTACGCTTATCTAATTCTGTCCCCAATACCGCTTCATATAGATGCTGCAATTCCGTCAACGTAAACCGACGCGGTAATAACTCAAAACCAACCGGACGAGTACGTACCTGTTGTTGCAAGCGCGTCACACAAGCCTGTAAGATTTCGTCGTGATCAAAACCTAAATTTTTTACTTTATTAACCGAATGCCACTGCGCCGTTTCGGCCCAAGAGGAAGGAACTACCTGAAAATTGGCGACCGTCACCAAACTGTAATAAGCGATGGTAATCACGCGCCCAAGCGGGTGTCTATCCACATCACCAAAGGTATGAACTTGCTCCAAATAAACATCCGTAATACCCGTCAATTCGCGGAGTACGCGAGCCGCAGAATCTTGCAAGTTTTCAGTTGGATGTACCAAATCTCCGGGCAGTGCCCAATGGTCTTTAAATGGTGCTTCGCCCCGTTTTACTAATAGCACTTTCAAATCGCTGTCGTCAAAACCAAAGATGACATTATCAACCGAAAAAGCGGATTTAAAAAAGGTATTTTCAGACATGTTTTTTATTTGTATAAATTTATTTTGCGTTTAACTGTCTTTCAAAAAAAGTGGGTATTTCCTAATCAGCATTTAGCATTTGCTTGAGCTTGAATGGCCAAAAATTATAACTTTTTGCGCGAGTAAACAAATATATAGAGCGGAATTAGTGTGTTTTTTACACTTCGGCATTTAAACTAAACAACTATTCTTCAATTAACTCACTGTAAATCAATTAGTTATAAACACATAAGGCTATTAAAAATACAGGTTGCAGCGTTTTTTGTAACGTGCATAAATTTTATTTTTGGAGCTTTCAAATTACAGCAATTCTCGGTTTAAGTAGAAAAGTGGTGTTAGCAGTCATGAACTTTAAAAACGGATATTCATATACTTCCTACTTTATCGTAAAAAAATGCTAACACCATTCGACCTTTACTTAAGCCGAGAATCGCTGTTCAAATTAGATAGACATAGTAAAATTTGGTAATATTGATTTATAAAAATTGCCGAACACTTTTACAAGCATTCGGCAATTTTAAAAATACCAAGAATTGGTAAGGAACGATGAGTGTACTCCGAAAAGTCATTTAGACCGGATTAACCGGATTACACTGGATTTTATATTTTTTTTAATACGCTAATAATCAGTACTTTACAAATGAATTAATCCTATACAAGCCCGTTAATTCTGTTTAATTTTATATTTCGGAGTACACTCATCGTTCCTAAGTAGTCGGACACATTTATTATTATTAATGACTGGCAACACACCACTTTTCTACTTAAATCGAGAGTTGCTGACTCCAATAACTCAACAATCAAAATAGTTCAATCATCAAGCCAAGGGGATAGCTTTTTATAAGAAACGCATGCTCACACCAACTTTCAATAAAGAACTGCTGAAGCCTACTTCAGAAAATGCACTAATTCGTGGCGTTAATGCATATTTTGCACCGATGAAAGCAGAAGGCACTACTTTATTATTGACTGGCTTGATGCCTAAATGACCTTCTAATTCTTCTGTTCCTTCTTTCAAACTTTCTATTTTGATATTAGTATAAGCTACACTTATACCGCCATATACGTCGAAATTGTCGCGTTGGATATAGTGAAATGCACCACGTACACCGATTTCAGAGTATGTATTTCTCCACTGCCCTATGATGCCTTCTGAGTGTGGGTCGCCTTTGGGATTAGTGGGGTAAGTGCGCTCTTGTCCGTCAGAAACAGAGTAGCTAGAAAATGCACCTACACTGAACGTTTTGCCAACCATGAAATCTGCGCTCACCATAACTGGGATAAAAACAGTTGTACCTTTGTCTAGGAAATAGGTTGGAATAACACCAAGACCGATGTTCAAGTCAGCTTGTCCTTTTTTGAAAACACGAGTTGCCTCTTTTGATTGTGCATTCGTTTGAACACTAAAAGTTAAAGCAAATACTAGGGTACAGAATGTGATGAGGAAGTTTTTCATAACGGTGATATTTTTTAAGTTATTACGGATGATGGAAAATTAATGGTATTAAATGGTGTTAATGGTTTAAAACAGTCGTTTTTTTTTAAGTCACTTTGGGCTGTCATCGGGCAGTGGAAACAGCCGTGCAAAAGCTATTTCCATTGCGCCAAAGACCATAAACGTGCTAGCTGAATGCTAGTTCATTCATGCGAAAAGTCAGGTGAATGTAGCGAATAAACAGACAGCCCTAAGCGAAGTTAAGACATTGAATATCAGCTACTTAATATCAAAATTAACGTGTAATTGCAGTGCGGCTCTTCGCCGTAAACACTGTGGTCGGTACGTCGGGTGTCGCTTTTACTTCTTGTTTTTCTAATGCACAAGCATTGTTATCAATCTGGTTTGGACAACCATAGCCTGCAGTACAAGAAGCGAAAAATGTAGTCAAAATCGCGAAAGTTGCTAACGCGAATAATTGCTGAACTGATTTTGAAGTTTTCATTTTGTCGGTGTTGAAGGTTGATTAAAAATGGTTTCTAAAAAGGGGTTGTTTTCAGTTTTCGGATAAAGATGTTGTTTTCAAATTACCGGGTGATTTCTTACTTAGTAACGACGAAAAAATAACTCCGTCATTTGGACAGGACAAATTTCCCTCATTTTTCACTGTCGAAATGACTGACTTATTCTTTCGTCGTTACTTACTTTTATAGACGGTTGTTTTTTCAAAATAGTTGGGTCGCTAAGTATTTTATTTTCATTTACATAACGCCAACACTCAAAATAGTAACAGTCTTTCAATATCTTTTTAGAGAAAAAATCTCTTTGAAGATATATTTCTTGAACGCCAATTTCGTAACACTTATTTTCTAAGTTTTAACGTTTTCTTAAAAAGATAAAAATTACGAAGTGTGTCATTCAGCAAATTTATTCCTTTGAATAATTACTTGCTTACTTACATGATTAAAGACACATCAAATTCGCTGCATCCCCTATCTGAAAATTACTTTTTTTTATAAAACATTTAGCAACTGCTCTTATAAAAAATCATAACCCACAAAAAAAATGACCAAATCCAAACACCTTACTAAATACATAAAGTACTATTAATCAATTACTTACAAACAAAAAAGTCCCGACGGACAAGTGTTCGTCGAGACCAAACTTTGATATGAAAAAAAATTTGAGTTTCTTTTAATGAAAGAAGCCTCAATCATAAATTGCAAGTTATTTATGCAATAAAACTGCATAAATAGAAAAGTAGAGAAGTGCTAAAATGTTTATTGTAATACAATTAGGTATGACTAAATAGTGCATTTTTATAATAGAATGCTACAAAGATATAATAAAAAAATAACATAAGTAGTACACCTCAATTATTTCGGTAATTTGAAAACATCTTTTTCCGCCTATTTCCTCCAAAAAATAAGTCCGTAGCTAGGGCTATGCACTGATTTTTTAAAGAAAATATACGAAAAAATCTTGTCCTCAAATTTTCCGAAATAATTAACGTGTACTACTTAAAAGCAAAAAGGCTTAATGAACGACCGTTCATCAAACCTTTTTTTATTCATTTCTTCGCTATTCATTTACAGAATAAAGAAGGTAGAAGAAGCATCTAAGAAAGACGTTCTACATTTTTTTTGATTAATACTCATCCTCATTAAAAAGGAAGTCATCTTTACGAGGGAAATCCGGCCAGATATCATCCATAGCTTCGTAAGTTTCACCTTCATCTTCCATTCCTTGAAGGTTTTCAATAACCTCCAGAGGAGAGCCTGAGCGAATTGCATAATCAATCAATTCGTCACGTGTAGCCGGCCAAGGCGCATCTTCTAGATGGTAAGCCAATTCCAATGTCCAATACATAACACTTAATCTGTTTAGTGTTTAAAATTCTGTTTCAATCATAGTTAAGTTGTTATTTCTTAGCGCAAAATAATTTAAATCGTTGATAATCAACGAGTTATCTTATTTTATTTAGCATCGAAAAACCAAAGCAACTATATTTAATGGACGAAAAAGCAGCAATAAAGTTTCTTTACTCGTCCATATTTTGTCTATATAAGCATAATAATTGAAAATACTAATAAAAAGTTCATCTACTCCAAAAAAGTATTTAGCCTATATAAACGAAGGATGCAAAAAGCATTCGTTTTGCATAATTTCGCGCAAATGTAATAAACTAATTCGGCTATGCAACATACTTTCTTACTCTTTAGCGGTTCTCAAAAAACACGCCACTTTAGTTTACATGCTACCGTATCTCAAGAGCATCTTTAAAGTTTATAGGCTTGAGAAGCAATATATTATGCGTTTGGTATTAAAATCAATTATTCTCCCCGCTCTATAAAATCGAAGAAAAACACTCACTTAAAAACCTAAGCAACTGATTATCAACTCATTAAAACTTACAATACATTCTAAGTAAATCTTTAAACCTAATATTTCAACAACAATATTGTTCTTATTTATGCCGTGCAATCACTTCAAATGAACGTTTTTTATAACCCTTCGGAAAATATCCAATCTCTGAAGAATTGGACGGCCCTGTCGGGTCACAAACAACATATTTTTTATTTCCATAATTAAACACCTCCCCTTCTAAGCTTGAAGCAGCAACTGCTACAGTCACATGGTCATCATAAGCCATGACTATCATCGGTTCGTCGAGTAATGACTTCGTAATGCGATAAAACAAGGCACAACGGTCTTCACAGTCGGAATATGGATAATGAAAAACCTCTTCTGCTGCCATCGGACGACTTCTTCCGAAATAATCTTCATCTTTTTTATAATTAAATGCCGAGCGAGTGAAGGACACCAAAATTTCGAGTGCTTCCTTTTTGGATTTATTAGCAATTATTTTTTCTAATTTTGGCAATAAAGACTGGCTTGCCGTTGCCGAAAAAGGGATAGTCAAATAACGACCTTCGGCTTGAGTTGGGTAATTTTTCATGATATTAACCGCTGTTTGGTCAAATACAAAATCCACAACATATCGCTGTCCATTCGCCTGAAACTGCACCATTCGGGGCTTTACTTCTGCTTTTAAAATTGGCAGATTTTCTAGCGCAAAGGAAAAGGATTTGCCACGAGGATTAGGCGCATAGTCCAGCATATATAAAGAACGTTGCATTGCTTTTCCGGCTAGCCAACTACTCAAATTAGCGTAATTGCGCATACCTTCCGTCAAAATCGGCACATCATAAAGTTCATCCTCTGTATAAATATTCAAAAAAGTAGAACGTTCCCAATAGGTAATGCGACAGTCATAGCCCGATTTGTTCAGCAAATACCATTTCAAAAGCGTTTGATGATGTCTGGTTTTATCAGCAGCTATTTGGTCAATCGTTTTGTTTAATAACTCAAAATAAAACCAATCATTGAGCGCATATTTAGCTTTATATTTCTTTAAATCTTGTATTAAAATACCATCATCCCAACCTTCTAATTGCTCATAGTAGCTTTGTGCTTCTTGCTTACCATTGCTTCTGTCTGCGTAGCCCAATCGCACTTTTTGAGTAGTTAATAATTGAGGAGTATAGCGAATTTGCGCCCTTTCGGAATAAAAAGGAATACTAATCGTTGCTAGGTTTTCTGCTGCAAATAGAGCAGGTACACAAGCAAAAGAAAGCAAAAGTAGGGTGATTATCTGTTTCATTCTATTTTTTGAATAGACTTTATGAATGGTTCAATACTATCGACTGACGAAAGTACGTAATAGTTGCACTTATATTGTTTTTCTGTTGTTTTTCTTTTCTATTTTTTAAGACGCAATATTCGCTATTATTCAACGATATTCCCGGTCTTTTTCAATAACTTTAACACGAAAGTAACTAGTGGTTTAATTCGCAATTATAAAAAAGACATTAGATTTTAGACATTAGGCAGAAGATAAAGACGAAGTATAATGGTCTAACTTATTGAATCAGTTTTACTTAAAATAAAAACACATCTTAGCCGATGTTATCATTGCAAAACGGGACGATTTCTCGTTCCGCTTGCTTTATTAAATGCCGCTTTTATCTTAGGATGGAAGCGGCGTTTTGTATTTTCAGCTAAGTTCTATCACCAAATTACAATTTAGCAATTAGCTAAATTAATTCAAAATATGTACCTTAGCGATTGGTATCAACTCTTTTAAAATATTGGTTATGAAGAGATTACCTCAAAAACAACTCATTCTTTTTTTATTTAGATGTATTCCTTTTAAAATAAAAGGCTTATACATTTTAAAGACATTAGATTTTAAAAATTAATCATCAAATTTCGTATTTATACTCGATTAACCAGCCATTTTTTTCAAAAAATCAATCGGCTATTCTTTTAATTTCCAGTCTAATTAGCCATATTTTTGAAAAGAATGATAAAACAAATTTTCTATGAGATTTCTGAAAAAAGCAACGCTACTTCTAGCGGCAACCTTATTGTTTTGTGTCAGCATACAGGCACAATCTTCTCTCAAACGTGCGAATAAACAATATGAACTCAAAGCGTTTAATCTGGCTATTAAGTCTTATCAAAAAGTCTTAGATAAGCAAGAAAACAATGTCGCTGCATTGACAGGCATTGCGGATTCGTACCGTCATTTAAACCAAATGACGCAAGCAGCCGAATTTTATGAGCGCGCCGTACAACAAAGAAAAGTAGATACTGAGGCTTTTTTAAATTATGGTAAAACCCTCAAAGCTATCGGTCAATATGATGAGGCAAAGAAGTGGTTTAATCGTTATGCACAAAAATATCCAGCCGATGGTCGCCAATATGCGGCTAGTTGTGACTTTGCAAAAGAACACCGTAATGATGCCGCTCTTTTTGAAGTATCCAATGAATACATCAACTCCTCTGGTAGTGATTTTGGGGCAGCGATGTTTGGTACAGCAGTCGTTTATTCTTCTAGTCGTAATGACATTACAAAAGTAGGTAGCAATAGAAACAACTGGGACAATGGTGCTGGCAATCGACTTTATTTTACTACCCCAGACAATACTGGTTTTCTAAAACCGCCATCATACGTACATGATGATATTACCAATAACTTCAACCAAGGCCCTGTGGCCTACTCTCCTGATGGGCGTCTGGTCGCTATTACTAAAAATAACTTCGTGGAAGGCACTCGCCAAATTCCATCAAGTGGTGTTGAATTAAACTTATACCTAGCAGGTGTCACGAGTGGTGGCAATTGGAAAGGCTCTAAAGCCTTTGCTTTTAATGGTGCTGGCTACTCTACCGGCTATCCTTCGTTTTCACCAGATGGCAATTCCCTTTATTTTGCTTCTGACCGTCCTGATGGTTTCGGTGGTTTCGATATTTATGTTTGTCGTCGCACCGGAAATACTTGGTCAACTCCAGAAAACATGGGCGCAGTTATCAATTCTGCCGGCAATGAAATTTCACCATTTTTTGATGGTACTTCTCTTTATTTCTCTTCTGATTGGCATCAAGGTATGGGGGGTTATGATATTTTCCGTGCTGAAAAAACAGGCAGCCAATGGGCAAGTATTTATCACACAGGTACCGCTTTAAATTCATCACGTGATGACTATGACTTTGTTTATAATCGTATGAGTAATCGCGGCTATTTCACGTCCAACCGCGTAAATGGTAAGGGTTTAGAAGACATTTATAGAGTAACTAAATTAACAGATGCAGTAGTCTTACAAATTACGGATGATGCAACAGGAATGGGCATTTCGGGTGCAAGTGTAGATTTTTCAAGTTGTGGAGAAGGCGTATATGCAACGGACAATAATGGTATTTATAGCTTCCAAATGATGAATGGACTGAACTGTTCGCCAGTCATTAAAAAAGAAGGTTATATGAGTACCTCCTTTAGTTTATCGACCGCTACTCTGCAAAATAATAAGCGGGTTATCATCAATATGCGTAAAATTGGCGCAGGCTACAATGGACGCGTCATGAACATCAATACACGCGTTGCTTTATCAAATGTAACGATACGTGCAACTAATCAAAATGATAACTCTACCATCACTTCCATTTCGGACGGTAGCGGTGAATATGTATTGCAATTAGCTCCCAACACCCCCTATCTTATTCGCTATAGCAAAGAAGGCTATATTGATGCTAGTCGTACTTTGCGCACAAGCAGCAGTGGTACAGACCTCAGCATTTTAGGCTCTACTAGCATCACGCCTACTTCAGGTGGCTATGCTGATGGTGGCAATAATGGCGGTGCTTATAATGGCGGAAATAATGGCGGCTACAACGGAGGCAACTCTGGCACAAATAGTGGCGGTGGCTACACTGGTGGAAATAGCAGTGGAAACAATGGCAATAGCGGTACTTATACTGGCGGAAACAGCAGCACTGGCGGATATACAGGCACTAATAGTGGCACTTCTGGCGGTACTATTCGTAGCGGTTATTCCGTTCAAATTGCAGCCGTTTCAGCTAATAAGACTTTAGATTTGAATGCCTTCCAAAACCGTTTATCTGACCTAGGCAGTATTTATTACACACCTGCGGGCAATATCAACAAAATTCGTTTAGGCACTTATACTACTCGAGCAGAAGCCCTTCGTGCACAGCAACAAGTGCTTGGTCGTGGCTATTCAGGAGCATTTATTGTTACAGAAAATGGCGGCGGAAATAGCGGTAATTATAATAGCGGCAACACATCTGGCGGTGGTCAAACGACAATCAACAGTAACAGCCCTTATGTAGTACGTTTGGCAGCTTATTCTAATCCTGAAAAGTATTTTGATGCCAATAAAGTAATTGATATTGGACGCTTAAACAAACAATATAGTGGTCAATATACCATCATGATTTTGTCAGGTTATGACAGTTACGACTCTGCGCTTCGTGCCTTACGCAAAGCAAGAACACGTGGATTTAAAGACGCTTATATAGCTCAAAATATCAATGGCGTTTTGAAAAAAGTAAAATAACTTAGACGGTTGACGTTAAGTTTAAAAAGCTGTAATGGGTAATCCTGTTACAGCTTTTTTTGTGATTTAAAGCCGTCTATCACAAAATATCTTCGTTAACAATCATGCGAAATACTCCTTCACTATGAACAGTAAAATAATGTAGGCTAAAAAACAAAAGTCCTGAAAAACAGGATTGTAAAGAATGCATTTAGAAGGAAGGTAACATATTGTGAATAAATTTCGTATCATTGCCTATCGAATAAGTCGAGCCATTTCTACTAAAAATCTTAAAAATAAAATGATTCACGAGATGAGAAAAAATAGTACCCTTTGGTTATTCGTGAGCTTATTGCTATTAGGCTTACAAACAACAGCTTTTGCCCAATGTGATGACCCAAGCATACCACCTTATTTGCAAACTTTTGACCCACCAGCTAATTTTGGGGAGTTGCCAGAATGTTGGACACAAGCAGATAGCGGAGACCCAACAACCGGCCCTGCTGAATTTGGTTCTAGCTCTTGGGTTCAAGATGGATTTGCCAACATGGGTTTTGAAGGTGCTTACAAAATGAATATTTGGTTAGCACAAAAAATGGACTGGTTTATCTCTCCTTCATTTGACCTAACAGGCGGCCCATTCCAAGTAGAGTTTGATTTTTCAATCACTCAATTTGGTGGTCAAAACCCAACCAACTTAGGTTCTGATGATGAAGTACACTTCTTAATTTCTGCCGATGATGGTGCAACTTGGACAACTTTGCAGGCTTGGACATCAGCCGACAATGTCAATCCATTAGGCGACCACCCTATCTATAACTTGAGTGCATACAACGACATGACCGTTTCTTTTGCATTCTGGGGTTCGGAAGGTACCGTAGATGACATAATAGATAATGATATTTTTTTCGATAACTTTCATGTACGTACGCCGCCTTCCTGTATCGAAATCTCCGGTCTTGCTGCTGCTGCTGGCGCAACAAGTGCCAGTATTTCTTGGGTAGAAAATGGTAGTGCAACTAACTGGGACATCGAATATGGTGAAACTGGCTTTGCTCCAACAGGCATGCCAAGTGCAGGTTACGATAATGTAATGGATAATCCAACAACCATCACTGGCTTAACTCCTGTAACCACATACGATGTTTATGTACGTGCTGATTGTGATGGCAATAATGACGATGTAGCTATATGGATTGGACCACTCACCTTTACCACAGAATGTGCCGCTTATGAAACCCCTTATTTGGAAGACTTCAACGATTTAATGGGTGAACCATTAGCTGATTGTTGGGCACAATTCAATAATGGAGACTTAACAACCGGCCCACTTGACCCAGGCTTTAGCTCTTGGGGACCAGATGGCTTTGCTAATGTTGGTTTTGAGGGTGCTTTCCGTATCAATATCTACTCTAATTTCGTGAGTGACTGGATGGTTTCTCCAGTTATCGACTTAGTTGGTACAGGTGATGCAGTAGCTGAATTTGATATTGCTTTAACGAATTTTGCAGGCACAAATGCTGCTGTTTTCGGCTCTGATGATTTTGTTTTCTTCATGGGTAGTATTGATAATGGCGCTACTTGGATTATCATTGACCAATTTGATGAAACAACTGAAATAACAAATGATGTACTTGGCGACCACTACGAATATGACTTGGAAGCATTTGAAGGTTATGAAACTATTTTCGCTTTCTACGGCACAAGTGGTGATATTACGGATGGTGTAGATAACGATTTCTTCGTGGATAATTTTGAAGTAGATGCTGCTCCTGCCCCACTTTCGGCATTAGGTACTTCTACCGAAATGACTTGTAATGGCGCTAATGACGGCACTGCTACAGCTACCCCAGAAGGTGGTTTACCTCCTTATACCTTCTCTTGGTTGAACAGTACTGAAACAACAGCAACTATTACTGACTTAGCAGAAGGCGGCTATGTATGTACTGTTACAGATGCAGCAGGTTCGATGACGACTACAGAGGTTCAAATTATTCACAATCCTGACCCATTAGTAGTAACAGGTCAAATTAATCCTGAAACATCGATGGGTGCAGCGGATGGAAATATTGATGTTTCTGTAGAAGGTGGCGAAGCTCCATATACTTACGAATGGTCAACTGGTGAAACCACACAAGACATAGAAAACTTAGCATTAGGCGTGTACTGCGTGACCGTCACCGATGCTCGAAACTGTGTCCAAGAGTTCTGCTACGGCCCCACTTCTACTGATGAATTAACGGATTTGATTGACTTCTTAGTTTATCCAAATCCAGTTGGCGCACAAGAATTGCAAGTTCGTTTAGCTTTTGAAACTACTAAGAATGTTCAAATTAGCTTAGTGAATATGTTGGGTCAGACCTTAGTCAATAATCAATTTGACAATGCCGTCAGCATCAATACCGCTATCAATATGGCAGATTTTCCACCTAGTATTTACTTTGTAAATATCATGGACATGGAAAGCCGTAAATTGGTGACACGTCGGGTGGTAAAGCAGTAATTTAATGACTAAGTAACGCTCAAAAATAAAAGCCTCGAAATCTTGCGACTTCGAGGCTTTTATTTTGAACTACTAGTGAAAAGAACTAAATAACTTATACCACTATGCTTGTTCTTTTTCCTTTTAAAAAACACAAAAAATAAGTCCGTAACTCGGCTATGCACTGATTTTTTGAATTCTTTAAAAGAAAAAATAACGGCGCATTATGGCACAACTTATTTAATTCTTTTCACTTAGACTTTATTCTTTATAATTCGTCTGTATTTTTATTCAAAGTAGAATTCCATTTCTACCCGTCTATCCATTTGAAAACCAGCTTCGGTCGCACGACCATCGGCAGGATTTTCTTCGCCGTAATAGTTCATAATCAATTGATTAGGAGAAACACCACGATTAGTTAGGTAGAAAAAGGCTGCTTCAACCCGACGTTTTGAAAGGTCAACATTGTAGGCTTTTGAACCCCGTTCGTCCGCGTGTCCAGTCATTTTGACTTTATAATCAGGCAAACGAACCAATAGCTCTGCCAAACGATCTAAGAAGGGATATGCTTCGCGTTGAATAACGTCTTTGTCATAGTCAAAATACAAATTACGAATAGCTAAACGCAAAATTTCTGCTTGACTAGCCGAGATTTTTGGGCAACCATCACCACCATAAGGGCCTGCTGATTGCGGGCATTTATCAATAGAATCAACTACTCCATCACCATCACTATCTTCTTCCGGACAGCCTTCACCGATAAATGACCCCGGAATATCTGGGCATTTATCTCGATTATCAACAATGCCATCACGGTCACGGTCGTCTAATGGACAGCCTGTGTTGCTTGGCAAACCTGCTACATCTGGACAATTATCAATATCATCACGGATACCGTCATCATCACGGTCACCTAGCGGACAACCAGCATTGTTGGTTAAACCAGGTACTTTAGGACATTTATCGTCTTTATTTAGCACGCCATCTCTATCACTGTCTGCCAATGGGTCCATATCCTCTGGGCTTTCCAATTCATCTGGATGATCCAACTCTGCCAAATCCTTCATGGTATCATCAGGACAACCGTCGTTTTCTTTCGTTCCTGGCTCTTCTGGGCATTTGTCCTCCTCATCTGGCACTTCATCACCATCACTATCTTTTTTCTTGCTTAAGCGCATACCGATAGTGATTTCATGGCTGCCATTACTGACTTCGTTCAGTCCAGAGGTCGTAAAATCATAAGCATAAGCCAAGGTCATTTTGTTGTTCAGACGTGCGCCAACTAAGGCAGCCATTGCACCTTGATGCCGATAGCTGCCACCTACCCAAAAACTATTTTTGAATAAAACACGCAAGGTTGCATCCACTTGAATTGGTGCTGTTTGTACAAATTTAAATAAAGCAGAAGGTTCTAAGGCAATGTTTTCAGTGATAGGCAATTGATAGCCAACCATCGCATAATAGTGCCGGTTTAGTTCATTACTTACTTCCACTGTATCTGTAAATTCGATACCTTGTTTGAAAATTTGAGGCATTGAGAAGCCAACATAAGCACCTTTATGCTTTACATATGCCCCCGCAGAGACATCTGGCACGCCAGCTCCATTAGCAGCATTCATTAAAGCCATATCGTTTCCGATATCATCCGGTCCTATGTTGCTAGTCAGCCCTAAGCGATAATAGCCTGCTGAAAACCCAACTGAAAACCGTGTATTTTCGCTCACTTGCTGAGCAAAAGAAAGCGCAAGAGAAGCGCCGGTGCGTTCTAGCTTACCTGCTTCGTCACGAAACAAATAGCCACCAACCCCTATTGGTAATTTTTTAATTTTGCCATGCCCCGAAATAACCGAAGTTTTGGGCGCACCTTCCAAACCAACCCACTGTGTACGGTAAGTACCGCGCAGGTCGACGTAGTCCGTTGTACCAGCGATAGCTGGATTGAACGCAAAATCATTCAACACATAGTGCGAAAACAATGGATATTGCTGCGCTTGTGCGGTTTGGTTAATGGTAAGGAGGGTGAAAACACAAAATATTGTATAATAGATTTGCTTCATTTCTATTGAATTAGAAATTAGTCAATTGGCTATTGATTATTGTATATTGATTATTACTGCTTTAACGCACTTCAATGATAGAACTTCGCCTAAACAGTAATAATCAATAATTCGATAATCAATAATCAAGACTAATTAAGTTTATCGAATAATCGTGATAGAACCGCCCCAAACATTGTTGTCGGCATCATTGAGTTTGATGACATAGTAGAAGGCGCCAGTAGTCAGGGCTTCCCCTTTCGAATTTGTGCCGCCCCAGTCATTTAAGTAGCCATCTACTTGATAGATAAGGCTACCCCAACGATTATAAATATGCAAGACGTTGTCTGGATAATTTTCAATACCTGGTACAACCCAAACATCGTTTTCACCATCACCATTGGGAGAAAATATACCCGGAATTTCGGTCGAACAGTCTTCGATAACAAATATTTGTACGGTAGTACAAGTTTCATCAACGATAGTGACTGTATAAGTACCAGAAGCCAAGTCTGTTAAATCTTCCGTCGTAGCTGCCGGAGACCATAGGTATTCAACAATACCTGTATTGCCCGAAACCGTTAAGTCAATTGCGCCTTCGGTGGTCATTGTTTCACAATCGTCTTGTATAATATTGGCATCGACAGTCAACCCTTCTGTAGGATTAGCAACAATGCCTGTGCCCGTATAGACGCATCCATCTGCGGAAGTGACGATGTAGCCGTATTGTCCAGCAGGAAGATTAGTTAATTCCGATTGTGTAGAACCATCTTCCCACATGTAAGTTAATGGATCTAAACCACCGATAGCTTCAAGGCGAATGGAGCCGTCTCTTGCACCTAAGCAACTTGGTGCAGTAATAAGAGGATTAATCGCAAATGCGCTTCCTGTTACATCTAAAGAGAAAGAAATAGTGCTTTCGCAATCGTCTTGAATGACGGTAAGGAAAATATTTTTTGTGCCGATTCCATCAAAAGCAATATCGATTGGGTTCATTTCTGTAGAAGTTTCGGGGAAACCATCTTCACCGAAATTCCAAAGAAATGTAGCACGATCAATAGATGCATCTCCTTGATATTCAAAAGAATAATATACACCACACTCTGTCAAAATTTCTTCCCAAACTGCCGCTACCGTAAATTCACATGGATGTGATGGCATTGGCTGCTGAAAACCTTGACGTATGATGTGCCCTCCTCCAGAAATAACCGAGCAAGCTGGGCTTTTTTGACCGAAGGTGGAAGTGACTCTGAAGTCACCAATAGTAGTTGAGTTTCCGACGCTACAAATCGTCGAACGCCGAATGCTTTGCCCCTGCGCTTCTGCGAAGCAGAGCAATAGTCCAGCTGTAATTAAAAAGTAAAGTACTTGTCTCATCAGGTGCTGCTTTGAGATAAGCAGGATTGGATAATCGCTAAAACATTGGCCTTAATGCCAATGTTATCAATTTATTCAATGCTGCTCCAGTAATCAATGAGCGATATATTGCTATTCATTACCTAAATTTAAGATTTTTGTTTCTTCCAAAAGGGGGAAATAATTAGTTCTTTTTTTTAGAAGAAAAAAGAACAAGCCTGCCTCTCAGGAATGGTTCAAAAATAACTTTACACTTTTGGCTGCTTTGAGCATCCCGTCCGCATTGCGGTTCATTCGTTTGAATGTTCACTGAACATTCACCCTACGGGCACACTCATTCATCCTTATTTTTTTCTTTAAAATCAGTCATCGTATCAAGGCAGCTCATCCGCTTTGCGGTTCACAAACTGCGTTTGCTCATTCCTTCTTTTAAAGAAAATCTAAGTCCAAAATAAGCGACCCAAAGAATGTAAATTTATTCTTGCACCATTGCTCAGTGCAAAATGGTCTAAATTATTTCTTTTTCATTACTTGATATCAGAAATACTTATCCCAATAATCTAGCTATTTCATATTAGTAAAGCCCTTTTATAAGTTTGCATCAATCAAGAAACCTGTCAAAACAAAGGGTCCAGGAGACGCATTAGTTGGACGCTTTAGTACTGTTCCCATAGGAAAAGAGATAATACGAGAACCTCTCGTAAAGTTGGGGCGAAAGAACTCCATATCGTCCCCATCTACTTCAATGGAACCGGGCAAGTCGTTTGATAAACCACTCTTTACATAGAAAATTTTATCTGTTGGTACTATAAATTCGTCTGAAAACTCTGTTAAATTAACAATAGTAGGAGCGACTTGGTCTTCAAAATCAACCAAAAGCCCTGTACACATGCAGTCAATTACATTTGTGTTTTCAGGAAAAACAGGCATATTAGGAGTAGTTGGATGTGTAACAATTCCTACACCTGGCACTTGGATTTTCACAAAATTGCCTGAAGCGTTTAAGTAAAAAGTTTTGCCTGGTGGAACAGTGAATGTGCCCATTTTTTCAACGACTGGCACTCCGACAATACCTTGCGGAAAATCAGAAGAAGCACCAGGTGCACCGAAGGCACTGCCGCTAAAATCAACAGAATTGCCATTAGAACCTGAAATGGTAAGAATATTATTCTCAAAAACAAGTTGTTGCATTTCGTTAATGGGGTCACTATCTGCGTCATTGACATCAATAATAACACCCGTAGCACCTGCTCCTGTGATACCTAACTCCCCTGTAGCTTCGTCAAATATCAAACTTTGAAGTTCATTGACCGCAGAGGTATCATTGTCGTTAGCAGAAGAAAGTGACATCATTGCTACATTAGCAGTGTCAGCATTCAATGCCATAGTCGCTAAGTCAGCGGTCATTGCATTGCCCGCCTCGGTAGCAAAAGTAGCAAGCCCCGAACGCTCCGAGTAAAGCGCATAAGGGACGGACAAAATCTGGTTGGCTCCCATCAATTGATAGTTATTTCCACCAGTAGCGTCCATTTCTATTCTTAAGAAATAAGGACCTTCGCCCCAAAGAATATCAGCAAAATTGGCTAGCCCATCTACTTGAAAGCCTTGACCGACCTCCATCGTAAATAAACCAAATTCGTCTGTAGTAATCGAATGTGTTTCTTGCCAAACGACGTTTCCATTTAAAGCACTTTGCAATACAGTAGCGCGCACACCGATGTTAGCCGCTTGGAGTTCGCGTCCTTCAGCGTCGGTAGCAACTGCTTGATAGCATACTGATTGGGGGGCTTGAGCAAAAATCGTAAAGGCGAGAAATACGAATACGATAGGCAGTAACTGTCTTTTCATGACTAAGCTGTTTAAGAAAGATTGAGTGATTGTATGTGATGTATCTAAAAACGTTGCAAATATAAAATATTTTCACAATATATCACATAAACCCCTAAAAATGAAGCAATTAATATTATTAAAAAAAATTAATATGAAGTCTTGCATCTACACTATTTACTTGGATTTTAGCTAAATGATGAAGAGATAAAGCTATTCACATTTTAATAAATTAGAACATTAACAAATAATAAAATATTAACTATATCTTTTTTTGGGGAAAAGAAAAAGAAAAAAGTTTAAAAATTTCATCAAAAAGCATTTGCACCATTCCTTATCATCACAAGCTAACAACAAAAACAATTCCGTCATTTGAGACGGTCTCTTTTGCCCTTATTTTTACTTTAGCAAGCATGAAAAAAATACTTATAATATCTTGCTGTTTCTTTTGGTCTTATTTTTTACTTTAAAATCAGCCTGCCCCTAGCGGTCATAGTATCAAGGCAGCCCATCCGCTTTGCGGTTCACAAACTGCGTTTGTTCATTCCTTCTTTTAAAGTAACTACGGACTTATTTTTTGGAGGAAATAGGCCGAAAAAGATGTTTTCAAATTACCGAAATAATTGAGGTGTGCTACTAAATGACTGCTAACACCATTTTTCTACTGAATACTTTTTCAAAATATTCGTACATTTAGAAATTGCATTAAACGCAATCGCTTGCCCAAATGTAATCAACAACACAAGTAAAAAAAGCAAAAACTATACCTATTTGTGACAGGGATTATTTTTACATAAATTTATTTTAACAACTATAATCAACTGCACTTTAACTACTTACAAAATCAAACCAAATCAAAAAAGGACACTATTGTTATTTTTTTTCGAAAAAAAACCTCAAACCATAGATAGCACGTCACACACTAGTCTTAACGAAATTATTACTACTCTTTTTTGTTACTTATTTGTATAATTGTATAGAATGTACTACCTTTCCCAAAAATTAGTAAAAGTTCTTTTAGAGTAACCTCAATTTTCCGACTCGTCATACATAAAATTTGTTCACTTAAATTTATAATAATTATGACTATAACGTTCAACGAACTACGGGACATCAAACACAGTTTGCCAACGGGCAGTGTTTCTCAAATCGCTAACCAACTTAGCATTTCGGAACAAACTGTTCGAAACTATTTTGGCGCTATGAAATTTTCAGATGGCGCCATTACTGGTAAACATATCCAACCCGGTCCTAATGGCGGTATTGTAAATCTACCCGACAATAAAATCTTAGAACTTGCGCAACGCATTATCGACAATAACCGAATGAACGCCCTCACGCACAACTAATGGCTCTACTCCTAAATATTTAAGCTACTTTAAGGGCTTCTTTTTTCGTTTAAATCGCTTAAAAATAGTTTCGCCCGTACACGGGTGCAAGGATTTTTAAAAAATCTTAAGGAACGATAAAACAATAAACTCCTTATAAGGGTCAATTATTTAGGACTTGAACCACTAGTCACACTATTTTATTAACCAAATAAGTAAAAAATAAAAAGGGAAATGCCTATCAGGTGTTTCCCTTTCTGATTCAATTCTTGGTACGCTTTTAAATGTTTAATGACCTATATTTCTAAAAGTTAAGGAACGTTGAGTGTACTCCGAAAAGTCATTTAGACAGGATTAAATTAACAGAATTATACTGGATTTTATAATTTTTTAATACTCTAATAATCAGTGCTTTACAGATAAATTAATGCTATACAAGTCCGTTAATTCTATTTAACTTTACTTTTCGGAGTACACTCAACGTTGAAAGAATAAGTTATAACAAGATTGGTGAATTATTTTGGTCTTAAGTAGTACACGTTAATTATTTCGGAAAATTTGAGGACAAGATTTTTTCGTATATTTTCTTTAAAAAATCAGTGCATAGCCGTAGCTACGGACTTGTTTTTTGGAGGAAATAGGCGGAAAAAGATGTTTTCAAATTACCGAAATAATTGAGGTGTGTTACTTAAGTACCCGGACACATTTATTATCGGTTTTTAGAACTATCTTTTTCCGTTATTTTTCCTCAAAAAATACTTCCGTAACGTAGGCTATGCAAGGATTTTTTAAGAAAAACTATCGAAAAAATCTTAGCCCTAAAATTCCACGAATAAATGTGTCCGGGTACTTAGTAGTCAGTCAAGTTAATAGTGTCGGACACACATATAAGTAGCATACAATTATTTCGGTAATTTATGAGGATGTTTTTTCGCTATTTTCTTCAAAAAAAATCACTCCGCCCCTAAGGATGCAGTGATTTTTTTTAGAAAACTATCACTAAGGCTAAAAATAATTGTACCTTCGCCTACAGTCAGGCACGCCTCTCAGCCCTAAGGCTACTCTTTGTAATGACTGGTTTTGCCCAGATCTACATCCCCGTCCCAAAACTGCGCTTTTTACATATTCATTTATCCTCTATTCTTTACTAAAGAATAAGGCCTTTTAGATGGATAGCTTTTCCTATGTTGCACTATACTTTTTTAGACGAGCTCGCTTATCTAGATGCTACCTTAGTAGTCAGTCAAGTTAATGCTATTTGCCATCTATTTAAGTCCTGTTAATTAACTGATTTATAACTATTAATGGAAAAGTATTTCTAAGCACTCATCTGTCCCCCAGGTAGTTGTTTAGCGCAGAGAAACTAGCCAAAAAAAACATTGAACTATGCACCGTATCTACCTCCTACTGTCTGTGCTATGCCTACCCTTTTGGGCTATAGCAACAACAACTTGGACTGGAATGAATAGCACATCCTTCATCGACCCTGCCAACTGGGACAATGGCTTGCCTACTGCCAGTAATAATGCCATCATTCCACTTGGCGTTGCCAATAATAATTTTCCGGTCATATCTACCAATTTAAGCTTAAATTATGACCTCACTTTAGAAAGCACTCTTAGCATTAATAATGCTGCCATGGTTACTTTCATGGGCAATGTCTTTACCAATTCTGGTCAATTATTCCTAGAAGAGGGCACTGCTTTCATGATAGAAACAGGCACTTTCACGAATGCTATGGGCGCGGCCATTACCAATAGCGGTACAGTCGCCAACTTCGCAAATTGGTCAAATGCCGGCAATATCCAATCTGATGGAATGCTAATGAATAGTGGCACGCTGACTAATTTAGCGAGTGGTCTTATTACTTCTAATGGCAGTATTACAAATGATAGTGACTTGGTCAATGAAGGTCAATTATTCAATAATCAAGGCTTATTAACCAATAATGGTGCGTTCACTAATGCGTTTCAATTGTTGAATTTTGCGCCCATTATTAATAACGGAACACTTAGTTGCTCTGACAATTCAGTTATCATTAGTAGCATTTCTTTTATTAATAATGGTCAAATAAGCATCACTGATGGCACAACATTTCAAAATCAAGGCTCTTTCGAAAACACACCAGGTAGTGCCTGTATGATTAATGCAACCATTGAAAACACCGGCACTTTCGTCAATAGTGGCGTCATTTCTATTTTGGGTGCTGGTAGTTTAAATAATTTTGTTTCGCTGATTAACAATGGTAATATTGACAACATGGGTATTTTGTTTACTGCTCTTTGTGCTGTTACTCAAAATAATGGCTCTATACAAAATGATGCCTTCGTCAATAATAGCGGCATTATAGAGCAATTTCCAGGCGCTGAATTTACAGGCAATGACATCGTCAACACTGGCGGCTTTACTATTGTGAATGGACAAGGTGATTTTTGCCAAAATGCAACGGTCAACTTACTCGATAATCAATCTGCCCTACTCTTACCCGCTTTAGATTTGGTCGATGCTTCCTTTAGTCTTTGTTCTGACTTTACCGTTACTTATGAAAATGGAGCAAGTTCACAAATTTTTACTTGTTCTTCAATCGGAGAACAAACCCTCGAAATATCAGTAAACGACCAACTCGATAATACCTTTACTTGTACAACATCCGTTTTCGTTACTTCTGATGCACCAGAAGAAATAATTATTTGTCCTTCTGATTTGACCATAGAAACAGACGCTGGGCTGTGTACTGCTGCTAATATCGGTATTGGCGAACCATTCGTTCAAAATATATGTGGAGGAATGGCTACTTTTACCAATAATGCCCCAAGTGTTTTTGAATTAGGTACAACAACGGTTGTATGGTCTAATGGTACAGAAACCGTTTGTACGCAGACTGTGACCGTAGAAGCAAGCAGCATGAGTGGCTCTATTACTTGTCCTGATGATGTAAACCTTGTTTCTGATAATGGACTTTGCACGGCTTCAAATGTAGATTTAGGCATGCCAACGGGAACGGATATGTGTGGCAATGTATTGACTTTTACAAACAATGCCCCTGCTATTTTTGAAATAGGGAATACCATCGTTGAATGGTCAGATGGAGCTGAAATCGTTTGTACTCAAAACGTAATGGTCTTAGCAAATGACGGCGAAGTTCCCACAGATATTACTTGCCCAAGCGATGTGATTACCATGGCAGACTTAGGCAATTGTACTGCTGCAAATGTCGATTTAGGCGCACCTATATCAGGCGATTTATGTGGCGGAATGCCCGCTATGTTTAGCAATAATGCACCCAATAGCTTTGCTGTAGGCTCGACAAGCTTTATGTGGACAGTCGAAACAATGGATGGTACAGAGCCTGTTTGTGAACAAACGGTAACGGTAAATGACCTACAAAATCCACTCTTAGACTGTACTCCAAACGTGACTTTTAGCTTAGATAATGACTGCAATATTCCTTCCATTATGCTAACTGCACCTACGGCTAGCGATAATTGTGGTCTAGAAAGTTTGACAAATGACGCGCCTAATAGCTTCCCAATGGGCACAACAATCGTCACTTGGACAGCAACAGACCTAAACAGTAACAGTAGTTTATGTCTGCAAAACATCTCCGTCATAGATGATGTTGCTCCGACATTTACTAATTGTCCTGATGATATTACGGTTAGTACTGCACTATTTGCTTGCGAAGCAATCGCGACTTGGAACGCACCAACAGCAAGTGATAATTGTCAACTAGAAAACATGACCGAAAGTGTCCCTTCTGGTACTACTTTTGATATTGGCACACAACTCGTACAATACCTGGCCACAGATGCCGCAGGCAATACAAATGCTTGTATTTTTAGCGTCAATATAGTGGACAATACGCCTTTAGTTTTAACAAATTGCCCAACAGATATTGAAGTGAATATAGCTGGCAATATTAACTGGACTGCTCCTACTTTTTCGGGTGGCTGTGCTGCAACATTAACTAGCGATATTGAGAATGGAGCCTTTTTCGATGAAGGCGAAACAACCGTCACTTATACTGCCAACAATACCAATGGCAACTCTACTAATTGTTCATTTACCGTAACCGTAACGACACCAATTATTGATGTAGAAACCCTACAATGTGTAGAAAATATCGCTGCTGCTATCGAAAATATCGACGACATTAGTGCTGCCTATTGGAACGTTCCAAACATCGAAAGCACTTGTGATTACTGCAACGATACCGATATTGAAGGCTATACTTATCTCGGCGATTTTGCTGGTCATCAATACTTCTTATACCATGCTGACCGTATGCTTTGGTTTGATGCTGCTATCCTAATTGAAGACCAAGTGGGCTACCTTGCTCAGATTGATAATGCAGCTGAAAATGCCTTCTTAACGCAACGGCTAGTCGGTGTAGAACCAGCGGCTTGGATTGGACTTTCGGATTGGCAAAATGAGGGTGAATATGTGTGGCAAAATGGCGAAACAGCGACTTACACCAACTGGGCAGACAATTATCCGCGTGCTACTTCTTTCTACAATTTTGCCGTTTTGACAGGCGAAGGCACTTGGGAAGACATCAGTGGTTTTATGAATAATTACTTTATTTTAGAACGTCCTTGTATCGACATTAGACCAATGGGTAATGCCATTAATGCTGGCGATTTTGAAGCAGGAACACATACCATCTCCTACCTCATTTCCGACCCTTGTGGCGACGAATATGTTTGTGCTTTTGACATTAATGTAGAAACAGACAATGTAGATTATTGCACCATTTCTGGCGATGGCAACATTTATATAGACAGCGTAGAAACCATGGGCTATCTAGCCGCAAGTGGCAATAATGATGGCTATTCTGACCAAACAAATGACATCATGTCGCTCATCAATGACGACTGCCTACTCTACCTCACTCCTGGCGGACAAGCTGCTGACGAAGTGGTTTTTTGGCGCGTTTGGGTCGATTTCAACAAGGATGGCGACTTCTTTGATGAAGGCGAATTATCTATCGAACGTTGGGCACAAGGCACGACTTTAGATTACTTAAACTTACCTGCTTATTTGTCTATTCCTACTGGCGAATTACGAATGCGTGTAGCTGCTAGTCGCTACGATTACGTTAATCCTTGTGGCGATTTTAGTAATGGCGAAATAGAAGATTATACCATTTCCATTACTTCGGGCACGCAGGCTTTATGCATACCTAATACGCCGACTTTTATTGCCCAAAGTTTTGACCGTGAAGTGCATTTAAACTGGTTGATTAATGAAAATTGCCCTATACAACATTATGAATTAGAGAAATCTTTGGATGGTGTCAATTTTGAACTCATCAATACTTTACCTGCTTGGAATACGCGCGAAACAGCAGAATTGTACCAGTCTTTTGACCCAAATCCGAGTTTAGGAGATAATTACTACCGTCTAAAAACGGTTTATCAAGGTGATAACTATTTCTACTCCGATATTAAGCACCTTTATTGGGGGCGTGATATGGCAAGTTTTCATCTCTTTCCTAACCCAACAATGGACTATATTTATGTGCATTTAGGTGATTTGCAAGGCAAAGCTGGAACACTGCAAGTAGTGAATAATTTCGGGCAAATTATTTATCAAAAAGTCATTACAGAAGACATGGAAGATGATCTTCAGATTGATATGCGCCAACAACGTGCAGGCTTGTATTCGATTGCCTTGAAAGTAGAAGGCATTCTCTTACAGACTAGAAATTTTGTTTTTAAAAACTAAGTACCGTGTAAATTAAGATTTTGATGGATTATTGAGGATGGTATATTAAGAAATTGGAAATTTCATATGAAGTTTTCCATGAGCGACTGGGAAACCGTCACTCTAAATTTGTATAGCGGCTTCACCGGGGGGTTGAAGCCGCTTTTTTTATGCCTTCAAGTAGCTTGGCTGTTAGTCCGAGCGTGTTAAAACAGCCAATTAGACTTGCTCGGGCTGGCAGCAAGCTACGGCAATACCACTCCATCACGTCGCAAATCTGCGCCGCCGCCTAAGTTTCCGTTCTTATTGACGACCGTATTTGCACCACCAAAATAAAGGGATTGTTCTGTCCAATTGGAGATAGCTTCTCCCCTATTTGCCGGCAGTATAAAGGCTTCTTTGAAGTTGGGTTCAATGTTTATTGTTCCATGTGTCACGTGCAATCTGGGCGCATTCACGGCTTCATGTACGTCTTTTTTGTAGTCGATTAAATTTGACAATACTTGTATAATAGCTCCAGGAATACGCCCTGCTCCGCTGCTCCCCGTTACAATAGAAAGCCTATCTTCTTCATCCAACACAATAGTAGGCGACATCATAGAGGATAAGCGCGTATTGGTTTGCCATGAATGAAAACCGGCTGGCAATAATGCCGCTTCTCCAAGCATATTATTAAGTTGTATTCCTGTATTTTCTACAAAATAACCACAACCTTCGCCATTAGATGCCGTAAGTGAAACGGCATTTCCCTGAGCATCTATAATGCTAAAATGCGTGGTATTGCCGCGTATTGGGTTAGGTATTTCAGCAAAATGCTGGCTTTCTTTTCCCACTTTTTCTAAATGACTAGACAAGCCGTACAAAATTTGCTGATGAGCTAGGTTTTCTGTCTTTTCAGGCATTTTTTGCTGCGCCAAATAATCCAAGCCCAATTGTATTAACTTACCCCCAAAAGACGGCAATGGGTTTGTTAATATTTGTTGATTTCGATAATTAAAAGTGAGTGGCTTCAACCGTTTTACTTGATATTTTTCAAAATCGTCCATACTCAAAAAGCCACCGCCTGCTTGATAGTCTGCCGCCATTTTTTGTGCCACTTCGCCTTGATAAAAAGCCGCTTTACCTTCACTAGCCATGTAGTCCAAAAAGTCGGCTAATTCAGGCATATATATCGGTGTGCCTATGGACTTAACTACTCCATTTTCCAAAAACGTATCACGTCCTTTGGGCTCTATTTCTAAAATAGCTTGTAATAATTGAAAATCAAGATATTGAAACGGAACGACTGCTACGCCTTCTTTTGCTGCATGAATAGCCGGTTGTACCAACTCTCGCATCGGAATTGTTCCATATTGTTCATGCATCGCAAATACGCCTGCTACTGCGCCTGGCGTACCTGTTGAGCCTTTGCCCACCTGAAAAGTTTCTTTAGTATCTCCAAAATCAACTTCTATTGGGTAAAAATCGACTTCGGACATCGGTCGTTTTTGTTGAGGAGTTTGACAGAAAAAATCGAATACAGTCGCTCGGTTTTTTCTCGCCGAGAATATCGTTGCAAAACCTCCTCCACCTCCTGATGACATGCAGGGTTCTGCTACCCAAGACATTAAAAAAGCAGCAATGGCAGCATCTACGGCGTTTCCGCCTGCTTGGAGAATAAGTTCGGCAGCTTCGGCGGTTTTTTCGTGCCCTGCGGATATGACATAGTTATTTGTGGTGCGGTTGGTTTGCATTCGTATTTTAAATTGGTTGGTCTCTTAATTCGTGTTTCATTTGGGGTCAAATGTAGGAAAATTACTCCTAATCTAAACTTTAATTCGATGTATTAAAAGGCAGCGATTCTCGGTTTAAGTAAACGTCGAGTGGTGTTACCAGTTTTTTACGATAAAGTAGAAAGTAAATGAATACCTGTTCTTTTCACTTAATGACTGGTAACACCAGTTTTCTACTTAAACCGAGAATTGCTGATTAAAAGGCACTAATAATGCAGTCATATTGTCTCAGATTGAAAAATCAGAGTTACGTAGATATGTAGAATCAAAAAAGCCCCCCTGCGTAATAAAATTACCAGAGAGGCCATCCCAAAAACCGATTTAAGTACATACGGTATCTTATAATGGTTTTTGGCTAATCACATACAATCCAATCGCCTTAAGTCTTTAAGAGAAAAATGCCTGTTTGAATGTGGGAAAAATATAAAGTATCGCTACTCTATTTGTTTTGTCATATTCGTGGAAAAAAATCTAATTTGTTATTGGCAAAAGCAGGTTTCTTTATCTTTCTCTTTTCTTGTTTTTATTGTTTCATAAATCTGTTCTTACAGCACTTTATTCTGAAAGATTAAAAGCATTTTTTAGAATAAAGCCTTCCATTATTAAACCTAAATAAGGAAGGAGTTAATACTAATTTATGAACAATGATTTTGTGTATTAATGTAAGTGTTAAGTGTGTTTTATATTGAAAAATAAAAAATAGAGTTGTCTGCAATCTGTCTGCAATTTGTTCACACCTATTGCAAACAACTCTAATAATATAAAGAGAAAAGAGGATTTGCCCGAAGGCAAATCCCATTTTTCAATTATTAGTTCATAATAACCATCTTGCGAGTAGCTGTTTGACCAGCAGTCTCTAAGGTGTAGTAAAGAACACCAGTTGCATCGATGTTGCTTACAGTTACTTGGTTGTAACCTTTAGCGTAATCACCGTTTACAGTAGATAATACTTTACCAGCAACGTCCATGATAGTTAAAGTCGCATTACCAGCTTCAGGTAAGTTGAAACCAATCATAGTAGAACCACGGAATGGGTTCGGGCTGTTTTGGTACAACTCGAAGTTAGCAGCAGCAGTAGCGTTGTTGAAATCTAAGTTGATGTCCAACAAGTTGCCTTCAGCATAAGCTTCAGCAGCAGTGTAACGGCTGTTGATGCTAATTACTTCACTCAATTGAGCGTCAGCAGTAGCCGTGAAAGAAACTGTGAATTCAGCAGCTTTAGCAGCTTCTGTGTTCCAGCTTGCAGTGATTGCACCTTCTTCCAATAAAGCTAAACCGAAGTTAGCAGCAGTCGCTTGACCTTCAACGATACCAGCAAACTCAAGAGCAGCAGCGTCAAAGTTCATAGTGAATTGGTAACCCATTAATGCTTGGTCAGCATTGAATGTTACATTGTAAGTTTCACCAGCAACTAATGCACGGTCGTCAGTCAACAAGTTAACAGAACCAGTAGTACGCTCTTCAGTGTTACCAGTTACGTTGTTTGCGATAGCAGAACCGTTTACATCACCGATTTTCACACCTACGAAGTTAGCCACTTCATTACCAGTTAAGTTATTAAAGCTTACTGTTTCAGGGAAACCGTTAGCTAAAGACCAACCGTTGTTCAAGTTAGCAGCAGCGTCCACAAATCTCCAAGAAGAGTTGTTTGGCAATTCAGTGTTAATCAATAAGATTAAACGACGTAATTCAACCAAGTCAAATGCAGTTACTGAACCGCTATTGTTAGCGTCAGCAGCAATCATTTTGTATGGAGTATCTAACGGGTTAGTACCCAAAATGTGTTGGTTAATTAAAACCAAGTCATAGGTAGTCACACCGTTCAATGGGTTCATGTCTTTGCTAGGCACTACTGTGTAGTCACCGTTAGCAGGAACACTGAATAAGAATTCGCCATTGTCAGTAGTTTGAATGCTAGCAAAGCCAGAGTTTACATCAACACTTACCATGTTTACTGGAGTACCAGCTGGCGTGTTGATATTACCTGCGATAGTTGCATCTTCGTTGTCTTCATCATCACATAATGGAATGTTCGGATTGCTTTCGATTACTAAAGTAGTAATACAGAAGTCAACATTACCAGAAGCATCCTCTACATATAGGTAAACATCATTGTTACCGAAGTTCCAGTCGAATGGGCTATCACAAGCAATTGGTAAGCCACCATTCAAGTTAGTAGGCGCATCGCTGTAACCTAAGCCTAAAGAACCAGCGTAGTTATCAGCGTTTAACCATACTGTTAATTTCACTGCACCAGGGCAGTTGTCGAAAGAACCAGCGTCAAAGTCAGAAGCCCAGATGTCAACCATACCTTGGTCAGCATTACCGTCACCGTCAGTATCAACAGGCATCAATTCTACTACTAAACCGCCTACACAGTAAGGAGTTGGTGGTTTGTTGTCTACTACATTGAACGTCATTTCGCAAGACTCGCTGTTACCACAGTTGTCAGTCGCTGTATAAGTAGTTGTATAAGTACCAGGAGCTACGTTACCGATTGGTGCAGTACCAATGTGAGTAGCGCCGTTTGGTCCAAGATTTGGAGTAGTTGCAGTGATTGTAACGTCAAAGCTACAGTCAGTAGCTAATGCTTCTGGCAAATCAACAGTAGCAACACAGTTAGCGTTTACTGGCACATCAGCTAAAGTAGGACAAGTTAACTCTGGAGCAACAGTGTCTAATACTTTGATGACTTGTTGGTAAACAATGATACCGTTAGTACCGTCGCGGAAACGACGAGCAGAAACGAAAGTATTATCAGCAGCTGTAGTTGCAGCAGTAGTACTAGCATTGTTTACGTCTTCGTCAGCACCGTCATATACACACCAGTTAATCGCTGTGAATGTACGGATGATTTTGTAACATGCGTCAGGAACGATGTTGAAGATTTGGTCTTCTTGCGCAACTGCTACTAATTCACAGTCATCTAAGAATACAACTGGCTCACCAAAGATAGAGTCAATTACTACCTGAGAGTCCATCTCGTCCTCACATTCCAAAGTTACGTCATCAGGGAAAGCAACTTCCCAGTTGTTTATGTGTTTTACGATAATCAATTGCTGACAGGTAGGACCTACGTTAGCAGGTGTTGCACCATCTTCTACAGTCCAAGTACGAGTAATTGTACCTTCACCACAAGAGTTGATGTTAACAGCAAATGTGTGGTCAACGATAGTATCACAGTTATCTGCATAAACTGGACGACCATAAAGCGTATTCAAAATAGCTGGGTCATCATTACCGTCAGCACTTGCTAAGTCTAATGCTACTTCAAGGTTGTTGTAGTAAACATCACAGTCGATATTCACATCAGCTACATCAGCTACTTTGTAAGGTGGTAATTTGTCTTCTACTAATACGCTTACCATACAAAAACCGAGACGACCTTCATAGTTTTGAGCAAAAGCATCAGCTGAAGGAGGTACTAAGAAACCACCCGCTAGTTCAAGACTAGCATTTGCTGCGTCGTCAGCAACCAATACGAATACCATGTTGTCATTTCCAATATCATTACAGTAAAACTCTGCACAAGGAGCATAAGCTCTACCAAAAAGACCAAATGGAGACGATGGAGCCTGATCAAACTGACCAACTCGTGCTACCCAGTAGTGAACGTCAGTACAGTTGTCATAAGAACCATCGTCTAAGTCTTCAGCACATACAGTAGCAATACCGTCAGAGCTTAAAGAAACTTGAGTGATTTCATCACAAATAGCAACAGGAGCAACACGGTCAGTTACTGTTAAAGGAACTTGACAGATAGACTCGTTACCACATTCGTCATAAGCAGTGTAAGTTACTAAGTAGTCAGCACCAACAGTAGTTGGGTCAGTATCATATAAAGGTACACCAGTCATGCTACCACCGTTAGTAGGAGAAGAAGCTACTACATCACCAGCTAAAGTAGTGATTGTAGTTGTCCAAGAAGCGATTGAAGAACAATCGTCAGTACCAGAGATAGCAGGAATTGGAATAATACCAGCACATGCAGCATGAGGACCTAAGTCTTCATTGTAAGATGCAGCAGTTGCATCAATTTCGTATGGGCCAGCAGGACAAACTAATGCTGGTCCAGTTTCGTCAATTACTTTAACCAATTGGTTATGCTCGATTTCATCACCAGTACACCAGTCAATAATCAACCATTTACGGCGAGTTTTGAATGTACCTTCACAGATATCGTCAATGATTACTTCATCTAGTAAAGTAGAAGTAATATTACAAATGCTACCGTTGTCGATTGCACCACCGTTGATAGTTGGTTCACCAGCACCAGCGATAGTTGGAGCAATAGCGTCGTTGTTTGCGTTGTATGCTGCACATGAAACAGTAATGTCAGCAGGTAAAGCTACTTGGCCAATTGTTGGACGATCAATAGTAATAATTTGTACACATTGTGCCGTATTACCACTAGCATCAGTTGCAGTCCAAGTACGGAAGATTTCACCGCTTGGTCCAGCACAGTCACCAGTAATATCACTATCTACAAAGTCTAAAGTTACAGGACCACAGTTGTCATCAGTAGTAGGAGCAGAAGTTTGAGCAATCTGCCATTGTGCGTCTAAAGAGAAGTTAGTGATAACACCACCGTCACCAAATCCGTCTTCAACAGTCAAAGTCCAAGTACCATTTAATGGCTCACCATCAAATGCACTTAATGCCTCTTGAGGATTTACTGTACCAGTAATAGTTGGAGCAGTACCTTGACAACCTAATGGGTTACCTTCGTCATCCCAAGTAGCATCAATATTATCATTAGCACCACAAGCACCATCTACTAAGATAACGGTAGTACCATTTGGTGAAGTAACAGAAACAGTCAAATCACTTACCCAAGGGTGAGCAACAGCAGTGCCAACGTTTAAGTCAGTAATAACTGCTTCGCCAGGTACACCTGCAACAACTAATGTAGTAGATACAATAGATGGAGCACCTTGAGGAATGATAGTACCAGGATTATCAGCAAGAGCAAATGCGCCAGTTACAGGAGCAGTAAATATCGGAGTAGTATTAGCAGTACAAGATACGCTTTCGTTCACACAGTTGATTGTTGGAGCAATTTTGTCTTCAACAGTAATAGTACTCCATGTAGAGTTACCAGTGTCTGGATCAGTTACCATGATAGTAATTGTCTGTCCAACGTCGTTACAGTTTACCCAAACGAAACCAGCATTTGGTCCGCTACCTGGGTCACCAGGAAGTGGTGCAGGACAACCTACACATGCAGGCGTACGAGTCAATAAGTATTCATCGTAGCAGCCATAAGGACCGCCTTCTAAAATCATATCAGTAGTTACTTCAGATAAACCATTTTCATCTAAAGAAACTTGTACATTATCATTCGCAGCTAAAGTAGCAGAAGGATTAGCAAACTCATTGATAGTTACAGTAAATGCACAAACAGCTGTATTACCAGCAGCGTCAGTAGCTGTAAATTCTAAGTCAGTATCGCCAATTGGGAAAGCATCACCAGATACAAAACCAGTAGCAGAAGTTTCTTCAACAGCTAATGCAACTGCATCAGCGTTTACAACCATTACTACTTGGAAACCACCAGGTAAAACTAAGTTTATATCTGTTGGCTCAGCAATAGTACAACCTGCGATATAAGAAGTACCAGTAGCAGCTTCAGTATTGTAACCAATCTCAAAACCTGTAGCAGGTGTAAGGTTTACAACCTCTACCACATAACGAGTATTTGCAGGAATAACTGCATTTACTGCAACATTAGCTAAAGTCTGAGCAGCTGCACCAGCAGCATCACCAGAACCTACTAATACTAAGTTAGCATAAGTAAAGTCAGCACCATCTTCTAAAGTATATACATTTACTGGTACAGAGCCGTTTGCAGCACCATTGAATGCTACATCAACACTTGTAATAGTAATCTCAGTTGGTTGACCATCAAACAAACGTAAGTGTTGGTTAGTAATACCACAACCTACAGAAGTATAAGGACTAGCAGTTACACTGTTTTGAGTTACAGCAATTGTAGCAGTAGAACAGTTATCAGTAGCAGATAAATCGAAAGTAACAATAGCATCACACTCACCTGGATCTAAGCTGATAGTTGTACCAGTAGAACAGTTATTGAATGTTGGGTCTTCTACGTCATTTACAGTTACTAAAACAGTATCGAGACTAAAGTCACCAGCACTATTTTGAGCAGACCAGATAACTTGAGTTGTACCTACTGGATAAATATCCGAGGCATCAGCTGTACCGTTAAAGTCATTAGTTGCAGTACCTAAGCAATCACCGCCCGAAAGCACTGGAGCTGGCAATGTAACAAAATCACCACAATCAGCTAAAGTACCAGAAGCGTCGCTATCTTGTGTGATATCAGCACCACCGTCTACAAAACAAGCTGGCATTTCGCGGAAAGTTACTAAATCTAAACTGATGTCATCATCAAATCCATTACCATGGTCATTTGCTGTTTCATCAACAGTAAAACGGGCAACTAAATCGGTTGCACCAGCAAAAGCAGCTAAGTCAATAATGAATTGTTCATATTCGCCATTAGCAGTACTTGTATTTGCTTGGTTAGTAAATACAGAAGTCCAAGTTGCTCCATCATCAGTAGTAAGTTCTACAGTGAATAAAGCATTTAAATTACTTCCTGCACTACTACCATCTTCTGCGTCAGAGTGTAACCAGAACGTTAGTTCAGGTACTATTAAGGCAGAAATATCTACTGGAGGTAACATGAATTGAACGTCACTAGACGCTGGTGCAGAATCATCAACAGCGATGAAACTTGCGCCATCTTGTGCTGCATCAGCTGAGTGTCCAAGATTACCTGTCTGAATTACCCAAGTTTCTCCTGTAGTAGGGTCTTGGTTGAAGTAAGGAGCAATGCTACCAAAACAGTCTGCTGCTGGTAAAGCCTCAAAACTTTCAACAAATGGAGCTGCTGCAGTAACTGCAATTGGAGTAGCACTAAATGGTGCTGGGTCATTGCTTGCTGGTGCTGCTGGAGTACCACTAAATGTAATAGATGCAGAGTTAACTGAACCTGTATCACCATTTGCACCATCACAAATAGATAAATTCCAAGTACCATTTGGGTCTTGTCCATTGTTTGCTGCACCAAGTGGCGAATCAGGTGCAAATGTACCTGTAAATGGAGCTGTACCGTCTCCGATACAACTAGCTGCTGCATCATCAAATACAGTATTCGTGTAGTTATCTCCAAGACTACCGTTATTAGCCGAAAGACTAATAGATGTGCCATCTGGAGCAACCAAACTAATATCTAAGTCAGAATCCCAAGTGTGTGTGATATTAATTTCTGCCGTCTCCAAACCAAAAGTTCCATCAATAGTGGTAGCAAGGCCACTTACTGTGATAGGAATTAGTGTCTGAGTAGGACAATCATTATCCGGAATAGCTGTTGCTCCGGGAGCAGTTGTGAATGTTTGTGCACTAACTTGAACTTGAAGAAGTATTAAAAGCATCAAGCTTAAGCCAAATTTGGCTATATTAGATACACGACACCACGTTGATTGTGTAAGAATCGTTTTTTCCATGAGATTTAAAAATTGCTTATACAAAAAATTAAATTAAAAAAATAGATTAAAGAAAGTAAGAATGGATTTAATCAATTGATTAAATCAAAAACCTACAACTCTAACAATGCAACCAGTTGTCCATGAGAGACTTCTAGCGCAGCAGGATTATGTCCGCCAGCTATCAATCCAGCATGTGCTGTATCAATTGCATTGCTTACACTTAGTCCGTTGTGAAGGTAATCCAGCGCATCTGCATAAAGTGCTTTTTGAGTATCAAAGTTCACTACTGATGCTGACAAGAAAGTGGATGCTGGCATAGGATTTCCATTCTGATCCAATTGCTCTCCTCCACTAGTGTTTCCTGATTGTAAGTCAGTCAATTCTTCTTGCAATATCATAGTAGCTTCTTTTGGTGACACAAAGTCTTGTGCACTCACCGTATTAGCTCCTAGACAGAAGAAGATAGCTATTAAAAAAGCTACCAGATGCTTACCTAGAAAGGTAGTTGTTTTCTTCATGAGATTGAAATTTTGTTAAAATGTTTTAGTTATTATAATTGAATTGCAAATTGTTGCCAAATTATTGAACCTGCCTCTACTCTCTTCATCACTTTTTGTCAGAATCACACTTGTTTTATTTCAAATTATGCTCTTTATCATTAAGAACCGGTACAACGTAAAAAAGCATTACTCACTTCCCGCTGACGAGAAGCACAGTAATGCTTTCAGACTCCTATAGAGGAGTATATTGTGTGTAAGATCCGTTTTTCTTCTGCACGAGATTATAATTTGTTCTTAGTCTTGAATTATTTCTCCCAATATTTTTCAACTGGAAAGAAAAGGACTTTCGCCCAAAATTTGTTAATAGCAGGTCTATTTTGACCTTTTCAAGAAGTACTATTGGCACTGTTTATGCAATAGACTAATTATATATTTACGCTATATATATATAGTATAGCGTAAAATAGTGAAACTTGACAAGTTTCTTATTTTCTAAATTTGTTTTAAAGACACCTATAAGAACTAATATAATCGGTTATTAGTAGGATGTTCTTCGTGTTTGCTTTTATTTGTTGGACTATTTGCCAAAACTAAAAATGGGGAAAATGCTTTTTAGAATGTAACTGTAGTATACTGACTGTAAAGGTTGTAAATTGAGGAGTATTTAAGAAAGTTGTCAGTATTAGTGAATATATTTATTCACTAGTTACAAAAGCATAGAGTGAAGTTTTGGATTACAATTTGTTTTTTTATTATATTCTTTTTTCAACAATGCAAAGTAAAGGCTTTTTAATTTAGCATACTTACCTTTCTAAGGGTATTTTTAACATAAGGCTTTTTAAGCCTATCATTGGTAATAGTTGCAGCTATTATATTTACCTTTTACCTTTTTGCAAGAGCAAATGTATCCATTATTAATGACTTTTTCATTAATAATGGATGTTTTTTTTAAAGTTATTTTTATTTTTAACATAAATCAATCGCATCATTAGTAAAAAAGCCTCCTTTAAGCTTATTTTATTATAATCAGTTCTTTAGTTAATAGAACTTTTTGATTATAAACGGTAAGATAATAATTCCCGCTAGGCAAAGAACTCAAATCCAACTCTGTTTTATTTTGACTGCTATTCAAGATTTTCTTTGACACTATTTCTCCTTTCGTATTTATCAGTTCTAGATGCATTAATGCATATTTCACCTCATTGCTCCATTCTACATTTAATATACTATAAGTTGGATTTGGAAAAGCGAATATTTCAACTGCGTCAGCAATCCTTTTTGCGACTAATACTTCCGAATAACTGGTGGCTCCATCCAAGTCTATTAATTTGAGCCGGCAGTAAACTTCTGTATGACTGGCAGGGAAATCATCAACGGAGGTATAAGTAATCGCGTTTATAGCTTTTACAAAAGTACGTTTTTCGAAATTAAGGGCATCAAAGCTTCGTTCTAACTCATAGCCTAAAAAATTATCTTCCTGAGCTACTTTCCACTCTAACTCAACTTCCATACCTCTGGCTGATATCTCCTCAAAACTGATTAGTTTGACAGTTATTCATCTATTTAGTTCCTTTCATTCATCGTTACTTATTATTTAATCAGAGTATTTAAAACTAACAATTGTGGTGAGTTTATTTGAAAAATTCTTGTGCGAATATATAGCATTTTTCTCAAAAAAAACAAAAAACCCCTCCCAGCCGTAGCCAGAAGAGGTCATCCCAAAAACCAGATTATGAGAATATTCTTCAATCGGTTCCGGGAAAATCGCACATTATTTTAATTATCTCTTGTCATTAGTGAATTGGTGTTTGGTGAATTTTACTCTTTGCCGAAACAATATGCGAGCAAAATTTACCAATTTCCAATTGACTAATCACTCTATATTTTATTACCTCTTTAATAAATCCCGTTTTTGGGGAAGAAGAAAAGCAAAATCAACGCTTCTTTTGGTCGCTCTTAATTTCACTTTCCTTCTTCCACGGGTTTTCTCAAAGAATATCATTTTATTCGATGACAATCATTTTGCGAGTAGCAGTGGCACTTGGCGTGCTTAACTGGTAGAATAAGACACCCGTAGCGTCCAAATTCGCTTTACTCAACTCAATGACATTATCGCCTTTTTCAAAATCACCTGCAATCTCCTGCAAAACTTTACCTGACATATCATAGACTTTCAAAGTTGCCGCTGCTGCTTCCGGTAAATGGAAGCCAATAGTGGTTGTTTGAGCGAATGGATTTGGTTGATTTTGGTAAAGTGCAAAGCTGTTATTGCTGCTTGCTTTTGTAAAACCTAATGCAATATCCATCCGTTCTTCCGTTTCGGCTTTGCGGTAGGCTTCTGCGGTGGTAATGCGGTCAGTGATACTTAATGCATTGCTTAACTGGGTGTTGTTTAGCGCTTTAAAAGTAAGCGTGAATAATGTTGTATTAGTGTTGTATTGTGTGTTTTCTGCTTTGTCCCAACTCGTGGTTATAGTACCTTCTTCAAGGCGTGTCAGACCGAAATTTGCCTCGGTCATATTGTCGGGCGTACCCGGCAAAAGGCTGATAAATTCGAGGTCGTTTTGGTCAAAATTCAACGTGAATTGGTAAGCAAATACGTTCTCAAATTGGGCTGCGCTGAAAGGCACACTTACGATGTCACCTGCTTTTAATGCGTGGTCATTAGTAGCGATGTGAAGTGTTGCTGCGCTGCGTTCTGCGGTTGTACCGTCCAATAAATTATAAGCTGCTGTGCCATTTACGTCGCCTACTTTGATGCTCATAAAGTCCACATCTAGTTGGTCAGCGTTGAGGTTATTGAAGTTAATTACTTCAGGAAAACCAGTAGCAAATGGGTTATTTAGATTGGAGAAGTTGTAAGCTCCATCTACAAACCGCCAGCTGTTATTGTTAGGAAATTCGGTAATCGCTCCCAAAATCGCTTTACGCAAGTTCACGACATCGCTAGTCGTAATGCTGTTCGTATGATTCACATCTGCCGCAATCATTTTGTAAGGACTATCCAAAAGAGTAGTTCCTAATACGTGCCGTTGGATGAGGACGAGGTCATAAGTCGTCACGCCATTTAATAGGTTCGTATTTAATTCCGGAGTGATGGTGTAATCCCACTCATCTTGCAAATCAATGAACTCAAATTGACCGTTGTTGTCAGTAGTCGTCGGATTAGTTAGCGGTCCATTACCACTAATATTCATCGTAACGCCTTGTACGCCACTGCCGCTTTCGCTCATAATTTCGCCTGCTAGCATCGTCGTACCACCACCTGTTGTTGGGTCAGAACAAACATTCATATTGTCTTGAATGATAACATAAGTTTCACAAAAGTCAGTATTTCCTGCCTCGTCTGTTACATTTAATATTACAACATTCGTTCCAACCTGATTACAAGTAAACATAGATGGAGAAACTTGCAATATTAAATCATTGTTATTCGTACAATTGTCAGAACTACCTGCATTTAACATGGCTGGCAGAATTTCTACCATACCTCCAGTACCCATTGGCATCAAATCTACGGAGATGCCGTTGTAGCAAACTGGTGTTGGTTTTTTGCCATCTGTAATGGTAAATACGAAGCTACACACGCCTACATTTCCACAACCATCTGTGGCTGAGATCGTCACGCTGTGTTCACCAATTGGGTAGTTACCGCTGATATTGTTCGTGCTGCCTACTGCATCAGTAGTAGAGTCGGAGTAGAAGTCAACTTGATAAGAATAATCTAAATTATCCACACAGTCGTCTGTCGCAAAGACAGGGTCAATTGTTATATTTGCATTATTACAGCTTGCATCTTGACTTTGGAAATTCATATTTGCTGGACAGTCAAAAATCGGTGCTGTATCATCTACTACTTTCACGATTTGTGTCCATTCGATATAACCTTGAGGGTCGCCATCATTAGGGTCATATTGACACCAATCAATTACAATCCACTTCCGCAAAATCTTGTAACAAGAAGGCGGATTAATCGGCAAATAGGTATCTGAATGCGTTACGGCAATTAAGTCACAATTGTCTGAGTTATAAACTGGTTCCCGGTAGTTTGTAGGTTCTGCAGGTAAGTCATTCGGCTCAATAGCTGCACCACATACATTGGTGGTATAGTCTGCTGGCCAAATCACGCTATTGACATCGAAAGGCGTGCTGTTAATCACATTAATCGTCTGTACACAGACGGCAGTTCTAGCAGAGCCATCCGTTGCGGTAAAGGTTCTAATAATTGTACCTACACCGCAAGAAGTACGTAAATCTACCGTTTCTTCCGAAATCGTTACTTCGTCACAATTATCTTGACCAACTGCGCTGCCTTCATTGCTTAAGTTACTAATATCAATAACGGCTTCGTCACACTCGACTACTTTGTTGGGTGGACAAATAATGGTCGGGTCGATTTTGTCTTGTACTTCCACTTCAATCATACACTCGTTGTAGTTATTTGACGTATCAAAAATACGCATCACCACCATAATAGTACTTCCAATATCTGCACAACAAAACTCTATATATTCGTCAAAACCTGTATTAACACTACAGTTGTTCACCATACGCTGAGAAACGAAGTAGTCAATTTCACAGTTGTCATCACTACCATCATCAAAGACAGAAGAATGTACAATTGCGGTACCATCAGCCGTTAAAGAAACCACCGTGTGCTCATCACAAATCGCAACTGGCGGTGTATCATCTACGATAGTCACCGTTACGGTACAAGTGCTAGAGTTACCACATTCATCCGTAGCGATGTAGTTCAAATCATGCATACCGACTGGCAAGTTCACCAAATCGCCTACTTGACGCATACCGATTGGGGTTAAAACCACAACTTCTACTGAAGAACAACCATCTTCGATACTCAAAGGAGCAGGTAAAACAATCGTTGCCACACAACCTGAAGAAACTGAGCCTTGAGAGAAATCAGCAGCACAAGTAATTATTGGCGCTTCATTATCTTCAATCTTGATTACTTGAATACAAGAGTAAGGATTACTAGGGCTATCCGTAGAAAGACACCAGTCATAAACCGTCCAAGTACGCAAGATTTTTTGTCCGCCACCACATAGGTTGAAGACTTCGTCATTGTAAGAAGATGCAATTTCGCAATAGTTTTCTGCACCCGGAACGATAGGATAATCCGTACCATTTACTGTAAAATAAGGATAACCAGTGTTCGATGGGTCTGTGTCTGCTGGTGTAGCTAAGCTACATTGCAAAGTCAAGTTAGTAGGACAAGTTGGCGTAAAATCTTCCAAAGAAACCCGTTCAATGATAATGTTTTGCGTACAACTTGTTTGATTGCCCCAAGAGTCTGTCAATACCCAACTACGAGTAATCATTGAGCTAAAAGCATCAGAACAACTGCCATCAGTAACTTGGTCGAAGTAAGAAATATCGACATTGCCCATACCACTACAATCTTCCATAGTAGGCATCGGGTAGTTCGGACTATCAGGCGATGTATCTTCTACGCAGTAGATGCTTACATCTGTACAATCAATACTTGGACCTAATTTGTCTTCAATATCAATGGTACCCCAGCAAGAATTGCCAGAAGATTGTTCGAATACTTGATACATCAAGGTTTCGCCAATGTGGTCTTCATTTACCGTCGGACTTGTCGGGACTGTATTTCCCTGCAAAGTCATAATCGTGACGGTATATGGCCCAGCACATTGGCCGGGGTCTTCGATGAGCATATCTGCTGATAATGCAATCGCACAACCATCGGCTGGGCTAGGCAAAGAGATATTCACATCATCATTACAAGCCATTGCACACTGTGCCTGTAATGTGCTACCAAAAGTAGCGAATACTAAAAATAAGGCTGCTCCTAATAAGCGCGCCGCTCGAATAAAGGGCGGAGAAGTGTGTCTGTTTGCTCCGGTTCCCCAATCATTTTGACCAGTTAGTTTAAATTCCATCATGGGATTGGATCTTTAATTTGAAAAAAAAATGTGTAATGTGTGTGTAAGTGGTCTGATTTATTGAACTGTTAGTATATTTTGAGAGATATTAGATGTTACACTTTAGATGTTAGACTTTCCAACTCATTGGTAATCAACAAATTACGAGCTTAATCTAAGTTTACATCTATCTCTTTATTTCTTAGTGTTGTGTGTTCTTTTAGTGTTAAAATGCGTACTTCTTAGTGTTCTCTATTAGTGTTCTCTTTAGTGTTTAGTGCTAAAACGCAAGTGATATGACTATCACTTTTTAAAACTGTTTTTTTGATTTTGTCCCGTTCGTAGAAGGTAAAAAAAGTATAATTAGGAATTTAAGAAACTAAGAACTAGAAATTGATACCTCACTGATAATGAGTGTATTATTCCATCATTCAAAAATTCATTCATTCAATCATTGTACTTCGGACGAGCACACAGGGAGGAGGGATGACCTCCCCCCCATGGTCATCTTTTGCGACTTTCTGTTCAATTAGTGTAAAAAATTATTGCCAATAAATTAAGTGTCAAATTGGTCAATAGTGTTGTGTGTAATTAAAAAATATCTTAGTACATGGGATACGTTTTCTCAAAATAGTATGTACTAAAAAGTGTGTAATGTGTGTGTGTAAACTAAACGGTTAAGATTAGATTCGTTTTTCGAACTTCGGTCGCTACTAGTGTTGTTTTATCTTTTCTAATTGATTATTGTATATTGATTATTTCAAGCACGCACGCACTTAATAATCAATATTCATTATTCAATCTTTTGTATTTTCTCAAGCAAGTCGTGGTTCAAGTCATAAATAATTGACTTTACAAAAAGCTTATTTTTTCGTTTAACGCTTTTTAAAAACCCTTGCATAGTATGCTTTTCTGATTAATCATTGTTCACTCTACAAGCTCGTGGCACTCGCTTAGCAAGGACAATGACCAACACTCATTATTCAATCGAAAAAGGGAGGTCTCCTCCACCTAAGTAGAGGCGACCGACCCATCCCAAAAACCTAATTTTGAATTGCATCTTTTGATTGATTATTGTCTATTTTTTATTGAATATTGTCGCTTTCGACGCATTCAATAATCAGCTCTATAATCAATCGTTTATATTTTCTCAAAGTATGTTTCTTAATTGTCTATTGTCTATTCTAATTAAGCCCGTGGTACTCGCCTAATCGGTAATCATCAATAGTTATTATTCATTATTCAATCGAAATAGTTTCCCCGTTTTTCTTCTAAAACCAGGCACATAAAGTTCATAAAAATATACGCCGCTCATCCCTGTCCATTCTGCCATATCAATCATTAAGGCGTGATTTCCCTGCTCAAAAGCAGTTGTTTTTTTGCTTAAAATAGTGCCTCTACTATCCATAATTTGCAGGCTTACGTCAGCTGCTTGAGGAAGGTAAAAAGGCAAGTTAGTTTGGTCGCTAAAAGGATTAGGTTCGCAAGGAAAAACATAAAGCGTTTGCTGCTGTTTTGTTACGAAATCCAAGGCTACTTCTCGCGTTTCAATTTGCTCCGTGCTCAAGAAATTACCTTTGTAAGCTTCAGGCTTTAAGCCTTCCTTATTTAGACCAAACACTTCTGATAGTTTTGCATCTTTTTTTGCTTTCAAATGCAAGGTAAATATCGTGGTATAATCTTCAAGTTCTACATTGAAAAAAGCGTTCCAACTAAATGAAATTTGATTTTTTTCTTGATTTTTTATTGAAAAATTACCTTCTTTTATTTCCGGCAAATCATTCAATTCTAAGGCTTCAAACGCTAAAGCATCTTCTGCATATTCTAAAGCAAATTGCATGCCTATAATCCCTTGAAAATCAATTATTTGTATAGGAATTTCATAAAAGTTTCCAGCTATCAAATCCAAGTCTGGCACGACAAAATGCTGCTGATTTAAGGGCATTTCGTGGTCGCGTTCTTGGGTGTCATCGCCCGCAAAACTGACGCTATTGTTCACATCTCCTACTTTTATGGCAACGAAGTCATTATGGAGGTAACTATTCGTCAAAAAAGGATAGGTAATTTGGTTCGGAATATCAGTTAAAAACGGGTTGGTTGGGTCTTCAAAAACGTGATTACTAGGCACAAATCGCCAGCTTTCATTGTTCGGAAATTCATCTTCAACTGTTAAAATCATTTTCCGAAGCCATACGATATCCACCGTAGTTACGGAGTTCGATTTATTGACATCGGCAGCGATAATTTTATACGGATTATCAAACAATCCGACCCCCAAAATATGCTGTTTGATATACACCAAATCCAAAGTCGTCACCCCATCTAAAGGATTGACATTATAGGTTGGTTTCAAGGTGTATTCATGTCCTGCCGGCAAATCTTCAAAACCATAAGTTCCGTCCGTATCGGTAGCCGAAGCTGCATAGATATAGCCACTCAATCCGACATATTTTCCGCTTACAGGCTCTCCATTTGCATTTGTCATTTTGCCATTCAAAGAATTTGCTGGACAAGTAACATTATGGTCAGTAATAGTAATAGTTGTTGAGCAAAATGAGCTATTTCCATCCGCATCTATTACGGTCATCACCACTTCCTGCACTCCTCTATCTTCACAATCAAATAAATATGGTTCTACATCAAAACTCAAGTCAGTATTTGAATTACAATTATCATAACTACCACCATCGACTTGACTACCTTGCAGGTCTAAAACACCTCCAGTTTGCCAAGCATTTTGTTCTAAATCAAAACTCAAATTCGTAGCACAAACCGCGGTCGGTGCAGCCGCATCCATCAAGTAAATCGTCGTGCTACAAGTTGCTTCATTTCCACATGGGTCAGCAGCTGTAAAGGTAATCGTATGCTCTCCTGCTGGGAAATTTCCACTAGCATCTGCGCCTGCTTGACTTGCAAAATTGGAGTTGTTATTTATCGTTATATTAGGGGTACAATCTGTAGCCGTAGCGGACAACAAATCGATGTATGTTTCACAATTATCGCTTAGAGTAGTCGTCGAAATACTCTGCGGGCAAGTAATAGCAGGAGCAGTATTATCCCAAAATTGCAAGTGTTGCGTATGCTCATAAAAGCCATCTGTCACGCCATTATTGGGGTCATAAGTACACCATGAAATCACCGTCCAATGGCGATTAACTTCGTAGCAACCAGATGCCAAACTTCCTAACAATTGGTCTTCATACAACACCTCCACGTCTTCACAATCATAGCCTGTAAAAGTGGGTTCACCAGAGTAACTTGGGTCACTGGTTGCACCGCAAGCATCTGAGGCAAAATCTGGTGGAAAAGTAAGCATTAAAAGGGTGGCATCATATATCTGAATTTCTTGAATACAGTTGTCTGTATTGCCACTAGCATCGGTTGCAGTCCATATGCGATAGAGCGTTCCTAAACTACAATTATTTAAGCTAGAATAGTCGTCAATGTAGTCAATATTATCAATATCACAATTATCAATCGCCGTTGCTAAATCACTGACATTCAATTCATTAGCATCATCAACACAACTAATATCTGTTGCTGCTGGGCAGGTAATAATAGGGTCTAAATTGTCTTGCACATTCACCAAAACAGTACAGTCATTTAGCAATCCTACTGCATCATAAACCCGCAAGGTCAATGCGATTGGCGATGCCGGAATGTCGGTACAATCAAAGCTTACATCCGTTCCGAAATTGATATCATCGCGGCTGACTTCAAAGTGGCTTAACTGGCAATTATCCGTACTTCCATCATCAAAAACATCAGCTAAAACGGTGGCTGTGCCATCATTTTGAAGCGAAATTTCGGTAATTTCTTCACAAATCGGAACGGGTAAATCATCGTCATAAATCGTTAAATTCAAGGAGCAAGCCGAGGCATTTCCACATTCATCTTCTGCTAAGTAAGCCACTGAATAGGTGCCAGGCGGAACGTCATGATAGGTCTGCCAACCGGAACCAAAATCCCAGCTTGGTGTGACCGTATAACCCGAGCAATTGTCACTTGCCGTAGGCATTGGTAAATCTACATTTGCACCACAAATATTGTCGTCTGTACCCATGACAATTGAGGGCGGACAAGTAATCGTCGGCGCATCCAAATCTCGTACTTTGATGACCTGTACATAGCTTTGCGATTGGTTGGCGCAGTAGTCAGAAGCCGACCAATTGCGTACAATTTTCACCTCTCCGCCACACACGACAGCCACTTGGTCAAAATAAGTAATCACGATGTCGCAATCACTTGCATTATCCATCGGTACGCCGTCAATAGAGGGGCGACCGGTCACATCTAAATCGTTGGGGTCTTCCACGCCACAATGCAGCGCAGGCGCACCAAAACCATCCAAATGTGGTGGAAAAGTAATATCTAAAACAGAATTTCTTTCGAGATAAATTGCTTGCTGGCAAGAAGAGGTATTGCCCTGTCCATCCGTCGCCCAATAAGTACGATTTAGAACCGCCGTTACACCTATTCCATTGACGGAAGTATTACAATCATAATCCATAAAACTATCTTCGTAAACCCACTGAATATCAGCATCTTGCGTGACATTGTCATTAGCAGGCGGATAGCCAATTTCACTTGGCAAAAGCGTTGAGCTGCAAGGCACAAATAATGTATCGCAAGCTAACTGTGGCGGTGCATTATCTAGCACATGTAGCGTTCCAAAACAAGCATTTCCGGTACCGCTTTCGGTCACGGTATAGGTCAAATTAGCACCTATATGTGAGCCATCTACGGTGTCGCTAAAGCCATTGCTATTTGCGTCCGTAATATTAACGGTAAAGGGATTGCAACTTGCGGTCGGAGTGTTCAGCACAATATCTGCAGTAATGGTGGCTTGCCCGTTCAAATCGAGGGAAATATACACCTCATTTTGACAAACCATCGGACATTGTGCGAACAGAGTAGTACCGCCACTCAAAGCGACCCCCATCCATAGTAGGACAATAGTCCAAAAGCGTGGCGATACTATTTTTTTTACTCTGTTCATTTTGGATTGTAATTTGCCAGTAGTGGCCGTTTTGAATTAGGAATTTCCAATAAGGGATTAAACGTTTTCACGTCTTTTTTCCTTCTATTCTATTCCTCTATTTTAAATTTGTTAATTTATTTGGCTCTTTGACCACAATGGGCAGGCAATTTTTGCAAAAAATGCGGTTTTCTTGTCGCACGACGACCTCTAGTCGTCTCGTGACTTCCTAATGGTATAGGTCGCGCAGTGACCTCCAGTCATCTCGCGACGTATAATTGCAAAAATTGTCAAAGAACCATTTATTTTTATGCTGATTTCGTTTTGTTTTAGCATAGTTATTTCTTCTTTTCCGGTGGTATTCCGAAAAAGCAGTGCCTAGCCTAACAACTATAAACCACTGATAATCAATTGAATGTAATGCGCAGACTACATCAATTATTTAATACGATTAGAGTTTTTTTTGAAATAGGAAAATAAGAATGGAAGTCTCGAAATTGAGATTTGACGTTTTTTTTAGATTACCAAATATACAATAACCCATCGTCAATCAGGAAGGACTTCTCATAGTATGTTCGTAATTAAAATTAAATAGTGTTGACAATTACTAATTGCCTCATTATTCATTTTTCATTACTTAGTGAAAAGAACTAAATAATTTATACCATTATGCTTGTTCTTTTTCACTTATCGTTTTTTTTAAGTTTTCTCCGAACGGATTAACGTTCTTCATATATATTAGAAAAGACTATGCCAATTAGATGTAAATGTTTTACATATACTATTTGTCATAATAAGTTAATGACTGCCTTTGATATACTTGTATTTTTTTTGTAATCTATAAAGTTTTAATTTATAAACGATTAGCCACAATGAGTCTACTATTGAGTTTTGTTATTATTTTTTTAGATAATTGATAAAGTTGATAAATTATTAAAAAAATTCATCGATTTTCCGAAACAATTGGTTTTCTTCACAAGATTGGACATATTATTTATCAGCCTCAAAAAAATAAATCGTTCCTTAGTAGCCAGTCAAGTTAATAGTGTCGGGTTGGCGTGAGCGGATTTTTTGTCTGCTTTTTTTTAAAAATTCTTGCATAGTCGAGCTACGGAACTATTTTTTGGAGAAAAATAACGGAAAAATATCCTCTCAAAACGTCCATATAAATAGGGTCATCTACTTAAGTACCCGGACACATTTATTAGCGGTTTTTAGAACTATCTTTTTACGCTATTTTTCCTCAAAAAATACTTCCGTAACCTAGGCTATGCAAGGATTTTTTAAGAAAAACTATCGAAAAAACCTTAGCCCTAAAATTCCACGAATAAATAGGTCCGGGTACTTAATACAGAAATCCCCATCACGATAGTCGTGATGGGGATTAACTTACTAAGTATCGTTGAGTGTACTCCGAAATGTAAAATTAAACAGAATTAACGGGTTTATATAGAATTAATTTGTTTGTAAAGCACTGATTATTAGTGCATTAAAAAATTATAAAATCCAGTGTAATTCGGTTAATCCGGTCTAAACGACTTTTCGGAGTACACTCAACGATACTAATGCTTTTTTAGATAAAGAATGGTTCAAAAATAAATTACCATGCTTGACGACGTAATTTTTTCTTTTAAAAAATTTATAAAAAGCGACTATAAGCAGTTATAAGCAGTTATTCGAGCCGTTTTTTAAGTTTCTTAAAAGGGATTCTTTGACCACAATGGGCATTGAGTCTTAATAGGGAAAAGAACAAATCAAGTAGGCTAACTTAATATTTTCCTATTCCCTAAATCAACTGTCGAGATAATAGTGTGTTGACTATGTCAAATGTTAGAACAAAGTCAGTGTTTCAAAAGATGCAAGGAGTCTCTTATCTTTAAGCATTTAGCAGCCTGTATTCTATTTAAACTTTAATGTGAATAATAGTAATAATAATACAATAGCATCTACACATCGCTCAGATATGGAGACTTTGGCTTGCTTATTAATCGTTACTTATTACTATTAAAATTGTGATTAAATATTCGGATATCTTTAGGCTAAACAATAAACTTTATTCTAAGGTCAAATTTTAGACCTTAGATATTAGATTGTTTGTCAGTCTAATTGTAAAATGTCGCCCATTAAAAACTAAAATAGAATAAATTCTAGTGGTTCAGATTAATATTCTGAACGCAACTATATTTACAAACTAAGTGACTATTTGCGTAAGAGTTGGCGCACTGCATTTAGAAGAACGAATATTTATGCAGTAATTGATATGTTTATTGAAATCCGTTTGGAATTTTTACAGTCCCTTGATTGGAGTACCTAAGTACCTAACCGAGCATGACTGCAACTCTTGTTGACACAAAGATGTTATAAATATCAACAAAAATGAAATAAGTTGCATTTTTTTTACATATTATTTTTGAACAAGCATGCATTTATATCCATTTATAAAACTACAACATTTTTATTTTAAAGCACACTATTCTTTAAAAGAATTATTTTTCAACATTAAATAACGAAAAAAATTATTTCCTATATTAAACATAACGACAATTAATGTATCTACAATTAAAAAAGACAGCTATAATTATTTGTGTTTAGAGAGTAGGAAATTAATAAACTAGTGCTTCAGGTCGTAAGTAATTGACCATTATAGGTCGCTTATTTTTTTCTTCGTCAAGGCGTGAAGAAGGACAATTGTTAATCCTTTGACTGATGAACGACGAAGAATAAGGGAAAAAGAAGCGCCACACTAATTTGACGAGGTTATTTTTTCTTTTTTTGTGAAACACGGAATTGGTCAAAGACAAAAAAAAAGCTCGAAGCAAAAGCTTCGAGCTGACAGATTTCTTAATCAAAAAATCAATGATAAAATATTATAACTTCAAAAATCGCTGAGCGTGTTCTTGATCGTTATTTTTTAAGATTAAGAAATAAGTTCCGACTGGTAAATCGGTAATATTTAAATTCATTGTATTCTGTCCATTATAGGTAGCGGTAGCGGCTTGTTCCATCCACACACGTCCTAATAAATCTGTAACGATTACAGTTGCATCTTCTGCGCCTGTTGCCGTAAAGTTGACGGTCAATGCATCTGTTGCTGGATTTGGTGAAAGGCTGAACCAATCACTATTCAAGCCAGGTCCTTCTCCAAAAATAGACTCGTCAAAGTTAATTTTCACAACTACTCGTGCTTCATTTTCGCAGGCATCAGTAGCTGTCCAAGTGTAAGTAACAGAAGCAGTTTTCCAAACGGCAACTGGATTATTGAGTACAATATTTGCACAATTATCACTTACCGTTGGAGTTGGCATTTCCCAGTTTTGGTATTCCTCCAAAGTCATGTCATATGTAGCTGAAGTCATGTCAAACACAGGTGCTTCCGTGTCTTCTTCCACATAAATCGTTTGAGTGGCATTGGCGATGTTGCCACAAGCATCTGCTGCCGACCATACACGTGTGGTGCTATAGGCTACGCCTTCGCAGTTTGCCCATTCTTGAGTATCTTCGAAAGTCAAGTTAATATTGCCACATTGGTCAGTTACAGTAGGGATTTGGAATAAAACCTGATCAGAACATCCAATAGTTTTATCTACTAAAATGGTTTCAAAAGTAGGAGCAAGATGGTCTGTAAATTCGATAGTTTGACTAGCAGTTGCAGTATTACCGCAGTTGTCGATAGCCGTCCAAGTACGAGTGTGTGTTGACCCTGCGCAGTTTGCAACAACTTCATCTTCAAAGCTCATTTCAAAACCATCTAAACAAGTGCTTTGGCAAATTGCTTCTCCGAATTCGATGTCGCTGCTATCGCCACATCCTCTGCTTTCATTGGCAGGAACAAAAAGGAACTCGATAGTTGGAGCTGGCAATACTTGTATAGTTTGAGATTGAACTTCCGTGTTGCCACATTCGTCAATCGCTGTCCATGTTCTTTTCACGGTATAGCCATCTGGGCATTCGCCAGCGACTAATACTTCATCTTCAATAGTAACATCAAAGCCTAGGCAATTATCTACGATTTCAGGCTCACCAAATTCTGCTTCGTCAGGACATTGAATGATGTCATTTCCGGGCACAAACAAGAAAATAGGAGCTTGTACATCTGGCCAAATTGTAATGATTTGTTCTGCTGAAGAAGTATTACCACAAGCATCTGTTGCAATCCAAGTACGGCTAATGTCAAAATCTGCGTCACAGATATAAGGATTAAATGTATCCACGATTTCAATTGTAAAATCGCTACAATTGTCTTCAATTTCTGGAGTACCAAAGCCATCAGGATAGAACGCACAAGTCAAATCTTCATGTCCTGGAACAAAAGTAAATACTGGAGCTGTCGTATCTTCAAAGAAATAAGTTTGCTCTACCATTTCGCTATTGCCACAGTTATCGCTGACCGTCCAAGTGCGAATGATGCTGTATTCGCCATCGCAGCTACCCGGAGTAGTTACATCTGTAAATTCGTAAGTTAATTCGCCATCAGGGCAAGTTGTCGTTGCTTCTGGCTGTTCAGTTGGTATATCTTCATTACATTCCAAGTTAACATCATTAGGTGGAGTTATTTGTATTCCATCTACAATTTCGCCAACTGTAATAACTTGAACCCCTTCTACCATATTACCACAAGCATCTACCGAAACCCATGTACGTATAATGGTATAACCTACCGTACAATCATCTCCGCTTTCTACTTGGCTATATTGTAAAGAAAAAGTAGTACAGTCATCATCAACAGAAACCATTGCTGGGCTAGGAATAGATTCTCCACAATCCAATGATAAATCAGCAGGCACACCAGTTAAAACTGGTGGATTTTCGTCATTAACGACATTGATTGTCTGTGTAGCAGTTGTTTCATTACCAGCCTCATCTACTACCGACCAAGTCCGTACTATTATTTCGCCACAATCACCTGCGGTGGTTGTTTCTGTGAAATTAACCGTTAAATCAGTACTGCAATCATCTGTTGCGCTTACTGTTGGCGGATCAATCGGAGTGTCTGTACAAATTACGTCAAAATCATTCGGCACACCAACTAATGTTGGCGGCTCATTGTCTCCTACTGTAATAGTATGAGAAGCAACGGCACTGTTTCCACAAGCATCTGTTGCAGTCCAAGTGCGGATAATTTGTCCGTTATTTGTTGTTTCTTCAAATGTCACTGATGCGTTTCCTCCACAGGCATCTGTAGCGGTAACTGTAGCGGGTGCTGGCACCTCATCTTGACAGCCAAGTATGATATCGCCCGGCACACCGTCAATGACTGGTGCTGTTTCATTATTAATAGTGATGCTTGCATCACGCGTAGAAGCATTGCCACAAGCATCCGTGTACGTCCAAGTAACCAATGTTGCTTGTCCGCAATTTGCGCTAGCAGCATTCAAGTCGAAATCATTAGTAACCGTAACAGGATGGCTGATATCCGTCGGAATTTCGTGCGCTAACCAGCCGTCAATAATTAGCGATGCATTCGCATCAGAGCAATTCACTTCCAAATCTTCTGGAAAACCACAAATCGGTGCGGTATTGTCTTCCATACAAAAAGTACTTGTCCAAGTTAATGGATTGTCACAAGCATCATCATAAGTAAAAGTGATATTGATGCACCCCGTAAACTGTCCACAAGTGAAATTCCACTGTGCTACGTCTCGATTATCTGTCCAAACAGCAGGGCCGCAGTCTTCTGCCGGAACGACATCAGCATTGCCATGACTCTCTAGCCAAGCCACGAATAAATCCATACCCGTGCCCGATGGGTCAACGGTATCGCCGGTAGGAGCTTGATTAACTGTGGGGGCAGTTGCATAAGCCACTTGCTGGAAACCTAATAATAGGAATAGGGCGAAAAATTTCGGTAAACAGGTGTAAATTACCTTCATTGAAAAATTGTTTTTTTGTATCATTGAATTATGTTATTGTTGGTTAAAAACATAGGTGCTATTCATTGTGTGATAAGCTGTATTTTTAAAAATACAGTTCATCTATATCATAGTCTCTAATAGTGTTTTTTATTAAATCGGAATAGCGTGACCAAATAATTTAGTCTAACTTAGGGAGTAAATCAGTTCGAGAGGTTTTTTTATTTTGCAATTGCAGAAGGAAGGATACAATTACATTTTATTAGTTATTTGCAAATATACAACAATAACAATTATTTTTTAACGATATTTCAAAAAAAGTTAGAATATACCTATTTACTGGTATTAATTATTTTAAAATATGTTACTATATATTTTCATACATTCATTTTTTTGACTTAAAAACTAAATACTCTTCTATCTAATTAATTGCCAACTACATACATATTGATTTATTTAAATACAAACTTATTTGACTACTAAAAGGTATCGAGATGTAGGCAGAGCGGCGATGCACAGAATACAAACATAAACTTATTTAGGCTACACATTACCTATATTAAGTAGCATACATTAACTATTTAGGAAAATTTAGGAGTGAAATTTTCTTGATAGTTTTCTAATTTGAAACCATACAACTTATATAAATTCGAGCTATTTTCTATCGCCCACGGTTAAAACCGTGAGCTACCTATCTAAGCGTTTTAGTATAAAAACAAGCATTTTGAGACGCAGATGTTTAGACGCAGGCAGGTAGTCCTCCGTTTCAACGGTGGGCGAAATTAGCGTATTTTATATTTGTATGGTTTCAACGTTTTCTAAAAAAAAATCACTGCATCCGTACGGGCAGAGTTATTTTTGGCTCTTTGACCGCTATGGGCAGGCAATTTTTGCAAAAAATAGATTTTCTTGTCACGCGGCAACCTCAAGTCGCCTCGTGATTTCTTAGTTGTATAGGTCGCGAGGTAACTAGAGGTCACCGCGCGACGTAGAATTGCAAAAATTGCCTGCCCATAGCGATCAAAGAACCTTATTTTTTTCAGGGAAGTAACGAAATAATTGATGTGTGCTACTGAAAGTAATCGGGATTAAATAAAGTTTACAAATTTAACTTTATTTAAACCCGATTACTAAGTGCGTGAGAACTCTATTGATTTTATTACATTTGTTGCAAAATTAGATTTTAAACGAAAAGACATGTAATCGGAGTTAAGGAATGGTGCATCAATAAATTTACATTCAATAAATTTACATTCAATAAATTTACATTCAATAAATTTACATTCAATAAATTTACATTCAATAAATTTACATTCAATAAATTTACATTCAATAAATTTACATTCTTCAGGTCGCTTATTTTGGGCTTAGATTTTCTTTAAAAGAAGGAATGAGCAAACGCAGTTTGTGAACCGCAAAGCGATTACCTAGTGATTCAAGTCATAACTAATTGACAGTTATAAGGAGCTTATTTTTTATCGTTCCTTAATTCCGATTACTAAGTAAATCTAATTCAATAACTTGACTGACTACTTAGACAGAAAATGTAAACAAAGCAACTTATGAAAAAATCAATACTTCTCTTCTTCCTCCTCTTTTCCATCGGCATCAGTGCTAGCGCACAAAATACCGTCGGCTTATTATCTTATGAACCATGGCGAAGTTTTGATGGCTATAATTTAATTTATCCGCACAATCAATCCAATGTATATTTGCTGACCAACTGCGGTAAAATCGTGCATACTTGGGAAGGCGATACCGATACGCGCCCTGGAAATACAGCATATATTATGCCCGATGGCAACTTAGTTCGAACCAATCGTCCAACAGCAGTAGCCGGCAATCCGATATGGGCTGGCGGCGGCGGCGGCACTATAGAAATCGTAGATTGGGAAGGCAATACACAGTGGGAATATACCAAAAATGATGAATTGGAACGCTTTCATCACGATATTGCAGTCACACCAGCAGGTACGATTTTGGCGATTACTTGGGAATTAAAAACAGCCGAAGATGCCATCGAAGCAGGGCGTGATACCGCTTTGCTTTCGCAACAAAAACTATGGCCAGATAAGATTATCGAAATAGACCCCGCGACTGATGAAATCGTGTGGGAATGGCATGTTTGGGACCATTTGGTGCAAGATTACGATTCTACTAAAGCTAACTACGGTGTCGTTGCAGACCATCCAGAATTGGTCAATATCAATTGGGACACTAATAATGGCGCTGCCGATTGGATGCACTCCAATGCTTTAGATTATAATGCCGAACGCGCGCAGATTATGCTCAGCGTTCCGACTTTTCATGAAGTTTGGATTATTGACCACACCACAACTACCGAAGAAGCTGCCGGGCATTTCGGCGGGCAAAGTAATCGTGGTGGCGACCTCATGTATCGTTGGGGAAATCCGGCGGCTTATGACCAAGGGACTGCGGCTGACCAGAAGCTTTTTTATCAGCATGACGCGCATTGGGTGGAGCAATTTGTTAGCCCAATTATTGATAATTATGGTAAAATAATGGTCTTTAATAATCGCGTTGGCGAAGACTTTTCGACGGTTAATATTTTTGACCCCGCTTGGGACATGTACAAATGGACTTATGGATTTGACGAAAGTACCTTCGCCCCAGAAAATTTTGATTGGACTTACACCCACCCTGAAGCTGGTAAAATGCATTCCACAGGCTTGTCTAGTGTGCAGCTTTTGCCGAATGGCAATACGCTAATTGACGTGGGGCGTTTTGGTTATTCTTTTGAAATTACACCCGATGAAGACATCGTCTGGGAGTATAAAACGCCGATAAATGCAGGTGCATTTGCTACTCAAGGTGATACTTTAGCAATCAATAATAATTTGACGTTTCGCATGACCCGCTACCCTATTGATTTTGCGGCTTTCGCTGGAAAAGATTTAAGTCATAAAGGCTATATCGAACTTGAGCCAAATGAAGAATTCTGCGAGCAAGTCTTACCGGCTGATGAAGTTTTTGAAGATTATAAATTAACTATTTTCCCTAATCCCGCTAGTAAAATGTTTACCGTAGAATGGGAAGCTGGAAGGCATACCGCTATCAAAATTTATGATTTGCATGGACGCTTAATGACCGAATTTATGGCAAGCGGCGGACGTAAATATGTGGACGTATCTAACTGGACATCAGGCGTTTATCTTTTGGAAGTGGATGGTGTGGTATCACAAAAGGTCTTAGTATTTTGATGATATAATAAAAAGGCACAAAGAGATGAATATAGTTACTCTTTGTGCCTTTTTGTTGAATTATTACATTAGATAAGGGTAAAATTCGGAGGATGCTTCCCCACCAATATTAACACTTCTCGTAGATTTATAAGCTCTTGACGATTAAGTAATAATGCTTCAACTGTTGTCCTTCCTATCGGTGTTATCCCTATTATTAGCAAGTTATCTTCACTCCATGAAAAATGTGTTGTCCACTCATTTATTCTTGAATTAAACAGCGTTTGTAATTCATTACTGACAGGGTCGTATGCTTCTATTTTATCTGATTTTTCACTATTGCAACCATGACAAGCATAGGCTAAATTAGTCAGAACTAAAAGACCTCCTAAACAATAAGGCTGAATATGTTCCACATCAAAAGGACTTGGCGAATAAGAACGTAATGCTTGACAATATTCACAATGATAATTAGCTCTAGTGGCTACTTCTTTTCTTAATTTCGGAGTTGGTCTAGGTCTTGACATCAGGGGTAATATTGCGAATACCTAACTCTTTCATTAGGTCATCTAGTGTAGTTTTTCGGATTTGAGCTAACTCTACTAAAGCCTTTAATCTCGCTACTCCCTGCACTTCTTGGCGTTGAATTAATTGCTTTAATTCAGCATGTTCTAAATCGGAAATAATGCCGTCTTGTAGTTTTTTATAGAGCAGCACATAACGATGTCGCTCTTCCTTATTAAAAGGTGATTTATTAATAATTAAAAAGAGCTGCGACTCTCTTTTAGAAAGAGAATTAGATTTCCTATTTGCCAATAAATTAGCAACTTGTTTGTAAAAAAGTTCTAAGTCTGATGTTTCTAAATTGGAAATCCCTTGTAAAATTTCTTTTACTCCAATATTGATAATAGTATTTGAATTTGGACTTGCCATAGTTCCTTTTTTTTACAATAATAAGGCTTTTTCCAACAAAAAAGTGTCTATTAAATTGTTTTTTTCACAAAAAAGCGAAATTGTTTCATTTTCCATTACTCCCCTCCCAAACGATACACATACAAACTCTTTCCATTTCCTACCAAGAGCGCGCGGCTTTCATCACCAAATAAATCCAAAATAGTGAAGGGTGTCGAGCCACCTAGTGGAAAATCAGCATGCAATTCCCCTGCTTTATTCAAGCAATAAATTTCTCGCGCATCAATGGATAATACACCGATTGTATGCTGCTTTTTATTGGCAGCATCAGGAATAAAAACTTCATCCATCGTTTTATCAAATTGATAATCAAAGGCTTTTTTAAAGACTTTACCTTCATAAAAATAAACAGCTAACTCCTTGCTAGTCAAAGCAATATAATCTTTTTCATTATCGCCAACTACATCCGAAAAAGCAAATTGCATATCCTTATTTGCTTTGATGTCTGTATTCAATTTAAAGGTTTCGCCAGCAGTATTGACGACGTGAATTTTGCCGTTTTGATTTAAAGCAACTATGCGTGTTCGGTCGTCATTCACAGAAAAATTGGGCGCAGAAAGGAATTTCTCATTAAAGTCAACGCTCGGAAAACGTGCTGAACCATCACGTTGAAAAGCTTTTAATTGCCCCTTTTGATTGAGGACAAAAAGGAAGTCTTTTTCCTCTGTTTGGAAGTGCTGTAAAGGATGCAAAACGCGCCCTACATTCCGCTGTGGTGTCCAACCTGAAATCGGTAAACCTGCTGATGTATAAGCGTAGATGTTTTTGTTTTTGCAAGCAATGAAAAAGTTATTTCGGTCAGCAGCATTGAAATGAACTAGGCTTAAACCATTTGTGGCGGGCGACTGTAATTTCAAAGGAAAACCAGTGACATCACTACCATTTAGTCCACTGATTTTCAATACTTTATCAGCAGTATTAAATAATAATTGAGGTTCCTTTTTATCATTCAATATAATATGAATAGCCGACTTGATTTGTCCCTCCAAACGCTTCTTCCAAAGCAGTTTTCCGGCAGCAGAATAACAGTAAATCCGATGGTCTATATCTTGAATAAAAACATTGTATTGTCCTGTTTTTGAGTTAAAAAAAGCGGTGGGCGCAATAGCAGCTTCATTATTCAAATCTGCTTTCCATGCGACCTCTGTTTGTTGCTGAATAGTCGGTCTATTGGAGTTCGTTTCTTGCTCATTTTGCAATATATTTCCACTCACCATTAAGCGGTGTTTATTTTTGCTTTTCAGATTTAGATTAAGTCCTCCTAATTGCTGGTAAGGTGCAAATCCTTCTACAAAATCAGCACGCAAAGCAGGGCGCAAATAAGTCGCTAATAATTGGTCTAACTTATTGATATTCAGATAGCAATAAATTTGTTTTTCATTATTTTCAGTCGCATTTAATTGTAAAAAAGCATCGCTATTCGCCAATGTTTGATTAGCTGTCAATTTATCCAACCACACCTCTAAAGCAGGTTTCGAATTAGCGAAAATAACATAGCCATCCAGCAACACATAATACGGATTTTTTATCGGCTGAATACTCTCTCCAAAGATAGGCAGCAACATATCTTCCAGCACCAATTGGCGAATTTCGTACATCTTATAAGCATAATTTTCCGTCACGCCCACTTTTTCGCCAAGCGCATTCAAATTAGCTTCCGCAGCCTCCATATCTCGCACGCGCAGCAGCACAAATTTCTCTAACTCGGTGTTCGCAGAATAAGGTTCGGTAATGGCATATAGCACCTCTCTTTGCATCCACGGCTGGAAATAAGGCGCCAAATCTGCCGAAATTTGTTTGCTTGAAGGAGCTTGCATCCAAGTAGCCACAGCAATATTATCAGGCATAACTTTAAAAATTGCCTCATCTGTCAAGGGTTCTAAACGACGTACTGTTTTCAATACACCTGATAAAGTTCCTTGTAAATCAAAACCATCTTCCTTCGACTGAATACTGATTTTCAGCCAATTGACCCACTCATTAAACTGTTTAATTTCTGCTCGCTTTTCAGGTGTTAAAATGCCCGAAAACTGCTCCGAAATACCTTTAAAATTAACATACATATTCAAGGGCGCACCGTTCGTAGCTCCACGTCGCATCTGCCGAAACGCACGAGTTCGCGTGAGATTTGTCCGAAAATTATTTAACTGATTAATCGCTTCTTCCACCAATACGCGCCGGCGAGAAAAAATCCATAAATTTCGAAAACGAGTAAGGCTAAGCTGCTGATTATCAATATTTTGCACTACAAATCCATCTTGCCCTTGATAAGTAAATGCTTCGGTATTTCGGGTTCTTAGCGTATCTAAAATGCCCGCTAAATCAGGTCGCCCTTCGGTATTTAAAATATAAATAAAATCAAAGTCTGTCGCACTTGTCAATTGCAATGCGCAGAGTAAAGGCGCGTCTTGTTGCCAATGAAACGTTTCTTGAAAAACTGCCCAATCATCTGCTATTCTTTCACTAAAAAACAAGTCCCGATGCTCCGTAGCAAAGGCATCGCTTAGGTTGGGATTAGTCCATTCAAAAAGCACGGCTGTATTTTGCGGCACGGCTTGAAAGGCATTGATACGCACAAAAGGAAAACGAATAAATTGGAACAGCCCAACGATGAGCGCAGTCAACAATAAGAGGACTAATATGATGCGTAGATTTTTTTTCTTCATGGCAGCGGAGCTATAGCGTTTTGAACCCATACAACTTATAAAACACCCTCATTTCGCCCACCGTTGAAACGGTGGGCTGCCTGTCTGCGTCTTAAAATGACTGATTTTAGGCTAAAACGCGGACAAGCAGCCCACGGTTTTAACCGTGGAGCGATAATAATGACCGTATTTTCATAAGTTGTATGGTTTTAAACTATATCGTAGTGCAATATGGCACTCATTCTTGTAAAAGCGGAAATTTAGAAAAAAAAATGCTGGTGTGCTAATTTATGGTGGGGAATAAATAATTGGGATGGTTTTGATGGTGGTTTATGAAAAGAAAAAGTAGCCGAAGACTGCCAATCTGATTGGTTTTTTGTAATTTAGCCCTAAATTTTAGAGAAAATGAAACAACAAAAGCATGTGAGGTTTGATTGGGCGATAAAACGACTACTTCGACAAAAAGTAAATTTCAATATTTTAGAAGGATTTTTGAGTGAACTACTCAAAGACGACATTCATATTTTAGAAATTATTGACACAGAAAGTAATCAAGAAACGGAAACTGATAAATTTAACCGAGTTGATATTTTAGTGAAAAATAAGAAAGAGGAACTTATCATTATAGAAATTCAAAACTCGTATGCTATTGATTATTTTTTGAGGATTTTATATGGTATTTCTAAAGCAATTACTGAGCATATTAGTACAGGCGATGAATGGATTTCTGTTAAAAAAGTAATTTCAATCAATATCGTTTATTTTGATTTAGGTAGAGGGAAAGACTATATTTACAAAGGAACGACGACTTTTGCGGGCATTCACCAAAATGATGAATTACAATTATCTAATGCTCAAAAGAGGCTATTCAAAAAAGAAAAGATACAGGATTTGTATCCAGAAATTTATTTGATTAAAGTAAATAATTTTGATGATACAGCAAAAGACACCTTAGATGAATGGGTTTATTTTTTGAAAAATAGTGAAATTAAAAAAACGTTTACTGCCAAAGGCTTGAAGGAAGCGGAAGAAGTATTGAAAATTGCAAATATGGAAGATGCCGAACGGAAAGAATATCAACGGTTTGGAGAAGTACTTTCGGACAGAGCTAGTCAGGCATTAAGTATTAAAGTAGAAATGGAAATAGCTGTGGAAAAAGCAGTAGAGAAAGCAGAACAAAAAGCAAGTGCTAAACTCGATAAAGCCATCCAAGCAATGATATTAAATACTTCCCTTTCTGATATGGAAATAGCAGTTACTTTGAGTGTCAATGAGAAAAGAGTGCAGAATATACGGAGAAAGAGGAAATAATTCAGCCCAATATATCCCTATTTATCATCATTTTTCAACTATTATTCAAAAAGCTACTCGTAAATGCTTATCTTCGTCGTCTTATAAATTTTAGTATCGAATTCCTCTCAGCATAGCTTCCAAGAAAATGAAAACAAAAGAACAAATACTACTACAATTAGAGCAATTTATACTCAAAAGTAAATGCACCGATATGGAGTGGGAAAAGCGCGGTTTACTGCCTTCTTCTAAGGAATTGACGCGAAAAATGAACGGTTCGCTCAATCGTTGTGGTGATGCTTTGATGGAATTAACGAAAGCAGGTAGCTCCAAAAAAGAACTCAAAAAAGCCTTAAAAATGGGCTTAAATTCTTTCTCCAAAAAAGATTTAGATACCGAAGAGCGTGAAATTATTGTCGAATATGTCCATGAACTTTCTGAAATTGTAGAAGTCGATTTCAAAGATGATTTAACGAGTTGGATGTATGGTCGTGTTATCAATTTTTTCTTAAAAATAGGTCGTTGGTTCACGCGCAAAAAAGCAGTAGAAACGCTCTCTCAGGCTTGTACTAAATGCACCCATTTATTGGAAACGCTTGTACTAAAACGCGAGGCAAATGCGCCCGATTTTTCTTATGATATTGTGCGCTGCAAAAGCTGTGGAGAGTATAATATGATTGATAAAGGCCCGGGTATTAAGTATTTCAAATTCAAGAATTCAGAGCTCATTGAGCAATTGCATAAGCAGCATTATACATTAGAACGTGCGGAGTTGCGATTGGCACAGATACAGTGTTTTCGATGATTGAATATCTCCAATATAATGCTTTATTCTAAACGTTTTGTTAATCCTTTCTGCTGATTTTTTAGTGCTATCTTTTAGAGCTATTTTCGTTTTATGAAAACAGTTTTATGCCTCCTTTTTTGTTGTATTAGTTGTGTCAATAGTACCCCTAAAAGCAAGCCACTTCCATTAGCCCCGCTTTATTTTCCAGAAGGAACACATATTGATTTAGGACAAATACAAGAAGACAAAATTCAACATTTTTTTCCTGCTATTAATCAAAGTTTGGACACTATTCTCGTGCTAAATGCAAAATCAAACGCAGGCTACGTCGTTCCTTATACCTCTACCAAAATAATTCCGCCAAATGATACGCTTTGGGTCGGCGCAAAAATTTTAACTCGTAATAGAAAAGGTAAACGTATTTCTAAAGTCGTTTTGACATATCATAGTGCTGAAGAGCGTTGTGAGCAATATTTTACTTTTGCTTGGGAGAAATAGATACTTCTCCACTATTGTAAATAGAAATTTTTAAAACAATTATTGGCGTATTCAACGTTTTATTGTAACTTGCTTAGACATTGATACAAATTAGATAAATATGGTAGCAAAAACACAGCGTTTTGAAGTCATGCAGCAATTAATGCAAATCCAAAATGATGCCTTTTGGGAACATCTTGAAGTTTTAGTAAAAAAGGCACAGAAAGCAGAAATAGCTGCTAGTAATTATTTCAAACCATTGACAAAAGAAGAATATTTAGCAGAAATACGAGTGGCTAGAGAAGAAGCTAGGGCAGGGCATGTTACGTCTATTGAAGATGTTATCAAAGAGTCTGAAAATTGGTAAGTAACATGAAAATTAATTTTTCTAATAGAGCTAAAAACGACTTAAAAGAGGATAGTGCTTTACTATCGGAAATTGGGTTATGGACTTTTTGGCAATCAGCTTAAAGCTAAGATTATCAATAAAGCATTGCTCTTAAAAAACCTTACCTAAATTAGGCAAGGTTGAAGAAGTTATTTCGGAACACGAAGGTGAAGAACATAGAAGTTTAATCGAGGGTGATTATAAAATCATATATGTTATCGAACATGATATAAGTAGCACACCTCAATTATTTCGGTAATTTGAAAACATCTTTTTCCGCCTATTTCCTCCAAAAAATAAGTCCGTAGCTAGGGCTATGCACTGATTTTTTAAAGAAAATATACGAAAAAATCTTGTCCTCAAATTTTCCGAAATAATTAACGTGTACTACTTATCTACCGTGCTAATTATTAAAATTTTTGATACGCGACAAAACCCAAGTCGCTTATTAGAATAGTGCAATACGCATCATTAAATCAAAAAACTATTCCTCTCCTATTTCTTAATTCCTAAATTTCTACCTTTCTTTGTGGTCGCAAATCGAAGGACTATTTTTAATGAGAAAACTCAAAACCACCAACAACAATGGCGAAGAAAGTAACGAAAAAAGAACATGGATTGGGCATTCGCGCACTTTTGGGCAACCAAACGGCTAAAAAACCGCGTACGCCACAGGAAAAGAAGCAATTGGTCAAGGAATTGAGCAATACGGTTGCCATGATTCCTATCTCCAAAATAGAACCTAATCGCGACCAACCACGTAAAGATTTTGATGATGCGGCTTTGCAAGAACTCGCGCAGTCATTGAGTGTACACGGCTTAATTCAGCCTGTGACTGTTCGTAGCATGGGCGATGGTACTTTCCAGTTGATTTCGGGAGAACGTCGTTGGCGAGCTTCGCAAATTGCGAAATTGACGGAAATTCCTGCCTATATTCGCATCGCAGATGACCAGCAGATGATGGAGATGGCTTTGGTGGAAAATATCCAAAGAGAGGACTTAAATCCGGTCGAAATGGCAACTTCTTTGGCCCGCTTGAAAGAAGAGTTTGAGTTGAGTGACGATAAAGTAGCAGAACGTGTTGGTAAGCGTCGAAGTACGATTTCCAATTATTTGCGCTTACTCGATTTGCCACCTAACATGATGGAAGAACTGCGTAATGGTGGGATTTCTATGGGACATGCACGTTGTTTGGTGGGCGTAAAAGACCCTGTACATCGTCAAGATTTTTTCACAAAATTGATTGAACAAAAGCTTTCTGTACGTTCTTTAGAGGCCCTTATTCAGAAATTTAATGAGCAAAAAGCACCACAAAAACTCAAAAAGTCGAGTGGTTCTGGTTTGCCAACAGAATATGAAGCAGTACAAAATACCTTGCGTCAGCGTTTTGGCAGCAAAAAAGTGGCTATCAAATTGAAAAAAGACGGTAAAGGACAGATTATTCTGCCTTTTACTTCAACAGATGAGTTAAATCGCTTTTTGGATTTGATGGAAGAGTGAGTGAGTTTGAGGCTTAAGCGTTTTGCGTAATGCAGCACTCTTAAGCCTCCACTTTCTAAAAAGCAAACAACAAGTTAAAAAAGCAAAACCATTTGCATCCATTCTATATTTCCTTCAATTTGCGCGCTCACCAAATGACATTTCTTTTGAAAAAACAAATTGGCATATTCTTCTTCCTATTTGCAGTTATTTTTTCGCTGCAAGCGCAAGTGACCGATAGCATTCCTTCATCTCCGAGTATTATTGATACGACGACTATCGTTGAGGAACAAACTATTATTGATACCTTAAAAGAAAAGCGCGCATTCCTCCAATTCTTCAAAAAAGAAGACGGATTACCTAATCCTAATACCGCTTTGATTATGTCTTTGGTCGTTCCCGGCTCAGGTCAAATCTATAATGGTCGTTGGTGGAAAGTTCCTTTTGTCTATGGAGGTTTAGGTGGTTTAGCTTATTTGATTGATTTTAATACGAATGAGTATTTGACCTTACGCACGGCTTATAAACGCAAGGTGATGGGTTTGCCTCATCAATTTTCGGGAAGTAATTTGGATAATGCTGCTAGCCTAAAACGTTTTCGTGATGCAGCAGACAAAAATCGACAACTTTCCTACTTCGGTTTTGCCGCAGTTTGGCTAGTTGGTGGCGCGGAAGCTTTTGTAGATGCACACTTACTCAACTTCGATGTCAGTGACGATTTAAGCTTCCAAATACAGCCTTCTTTTGAAGCAACACCCGATAATTTTTCGGCCATGGGCGTCGGTATTTCTTTCGATTTAAATAAATCTAAAAAAAATAAATATAAAATTCTCTTTCCTTAAACAATTCTCCATTTCGCTACATTATAGCTATATATACCAATTCGTAGGTATATGTTACCTTCTTTTAGATTTTTTTGTCATTTTTTATGCATTTTAAGTATATTTTACATCCTTAATTTGTAAAAAAAATGAATATATTGCCTACATTTGCTAGTGCAATTCAAAAATCTAGAACAAGTGATAAATTCTTTTCACGCGGATTTATCCATTTTGTTTCCCACAGAACATTAAAGAACATAGTAACTGGCAATTAGTTATTGGTAATTTGCAAAATAACTCCCACAAGTTGTTTCATCTACCATTCATAAAATAGCTTTTTCACCGTTACTGGTTTATTTTTACACGTTTTTACACCACACACACTAAATTGTTAGTAATAGTGCTTGCTGAACGCAAAGACTATTCTGAATTTTACAAAGAGTACCTATAAGTTGCGACGCGACTCTATATGGGCGTATATATTATGCCTTATTATAGTGTTCACTTGCCTCGAATAGGACTACTAATTAGCGCGCATTGATTAGTAAGAAGGAAGGTTTTGATAAATAAAAAAGACTATCAAAATTCCTAATTTTTAATTCTCAATTCGTCATTCAACAAAAGAGACCATTCTATTTAAATGCTCGTTTCCACACCGAGCAAAATTCCTGATACACGCAAAAATTTAGGTTAATCAACACCGCTTTTTCACAAATCTTGTGAAAGAAGAAAATGAAATTGAAAGCGACCAACGGAAGCGTTAATTTATTTTTCTTCTTTCTTGATTACAAGATTTTTAAAAAGCCATTAACATTACGTAACACATTGATAATCATCCAATTGTCAAGCAATATTGCTTTGTCACAGATTATCTTTCCAACTCAAATTATTAGCTATGCTTAAGCATTTTTACGCTCCTATCGTATTTCTTTTTTGCTGCTTTTTTTCGATTAACCAAGCAGCCGCTCAAACCGCTGAACGCATTTCCACCCCCAAAAATGCTACGTTCACACAACCCTTGACTTCCATTCAAACGGATTATAATTACACTGCGCAAGAATTAGTAGAAGACATTTTCTTGAGCAATGATTGTAATGGCGTTTCCGTCTCCAATATTCAAACAATTGGTGATGCATTAAGTATTGGTCACTTTACCAACGGCACAGACGCCATTGATATTAACGAAGGAATTATACTTTCTACAGGTAACATCACGAATGCACACGGACCAAATATTCAAAATAATGCCGGCAATAATCTCCTTAATGGCGGTACAGATGTTGACTTAGAAGAGTTGACAAGTGCCAATGTTAATGACGCTTCAGGCATCGAATTTGATTTCGTTCCAACTACTGACCTCGTCACTTTCGAGTATGTTTTTGCATCGGAAGAATACTGCGAATATGTCGGCTCTATTTATAATGATGTTTTTGGTTTATTCATTAGTGGACCAGGCATCAATGGCGGTTTTTCGAATGGCAGCGAGAATATCGCCGTTATTCCAAATACTATTAACGCCAATTTTGTGGCGATTAATACCGTCAATCACACTTCTAGTGTACCTTATTTTGTCTCTAATCGCGACAACTGTGGTAATCTCCCCGCCGTGGCGACTAATGATATTGAATACGATGGTTTTACCGTCGTTTTGACTGCCATGGCAACTGTTGTTCCTTGCGAAACCTACCATATCAAACTAGTGGTAGGCGACTCCGGCGATAGTGCTTTTGATAGTGCAGTGATGTTGAAAGCAGGCAGCTTTGAGTCTACAGCAGGTGCATTAGGCGCAGCAGTTGATGCCACAGAAGGCTGTTCGGAAGGTGCTTTCACCTTTACCCGCGAAGGCGGTAACATTAACGAACCATTATTGATTGACATTAACCTCTCTCCTACTAGCACCGCGACCCCAGGTCTAGATTATCAAGCCTTACCAGCTTCGATTACTATTCCTGCCGGCGAAACTACTTATACCTTGCCTTTGGTAACTATGCCGGATGCGATTTTGGAAGGCACTGAAACGGTTGCTTTAGAGTTAGCCTTTCCCTGCGGATGTGATGCCATGGGCGATATGCAATTGATAGAATTGATGGTGGAAGATGTAACTGAATTAGAAGCTACAAGCAGCGGCGCAACGACTTGCCCCAATGAACCAACAACTATTTCTGTAACGCCTTCAGGTGGTTTAGCTCCTTATAGTTATTTGTGGGGCGAAGGTCAAACCACGCAAAGCATTAACGTAAACGCCTCATTTACAAGCAATTACAACGTAACCATAACAGATGATTGTGGTCAAGAATTTATAACTTCTTCCATGGTAGAAGTGCTAACTTTGCCAACAGCAATATTAAGCGGTAGCGGCTCCATGTGTCCAGAAGAAAATATTGATGTGCCTTTGCAAGTAACATTTACAGGTAATGGCCCTTGGGAATTGAACTACACACAAGACGGTCTTATTCAATCTCCAATTACAACAAATGATAACCCTTATACGCTTGTCGTAAATACCATTGGCAACTATGAGTTAGCTTCTGTTTCTTATGCAAATGGAGCGTGTGAAGGCAGCGTTTCAGGTATTGCTTTGGTTGAACCATCCGTTTTACCAACGGCTATTTTGAGTGGTAGCGGTTCTCTTTGTCCTGACGAAAGCAGCACCGTAGCCTTGCAAGTTGACTTTACGGGCAATGGACCTTGGGAAGTTACTTATATGCAAAATGGCGTACAGCAAACTCCTATTACAACAAGCGAAAACCCTTATACGCTAGAGGTGAATAGCATTGGTGATTACGAATTAGCTTATGTCGCTTACACTGGCGGTTTGTGTGAAGGTACTGCTTCAGGTGTGGCACAAGTAACAGAAACTGTATTAGATATTGCTTTAGAAACGACTTCCATTCTTTGTCATGGTGATCGCGATGGCGAAATCATAGTACAAATGCAAGGTGGCACAATGCCTTATACATATACTTGGAATACGCCAGAATTAACGGACAATCATCCAACTGATTTGGCGGCTGGCAACTACAATGTGACAGTAACTGACGCAAATGCTTGTGTAGCAATGGCTAATACTATAGTGACTGAAAATCCAGCCTTGGAAGTAGAAATAGCAACAGAACAACCGCTTTGTCAAGGCGATAAAGGCACGTTGACCTTTACCAGCGTTTCGGGCGGTGAAGCTGATTATGTGTATTCTTTAAATGCTGGTGAAGCTTTTGTAACTTTTAATGAATTCTCTAGCCTAAATCCAGGCGAATACAATGTGATGGTACAGGATATCAATGGCTGTATGTGGGAAGATAAAGCAGTAATTGAAGCACCAATTCCAGTTATTGTAGATTTAGTGCCAGAAGTTGAATTAAGCCTTGGTGACCGCTACCAAATGTTACCACAGCTGAATTTTTCTGAATTTGATGCCCAAAATATTTCTTGGTCAAATAGCGAAACCTTAGACTGCGAAGATTGTCTAAATCCATTCGCAACTCCCTTAGAAACAACGACTTACAACTTGACTTTAAGCAATGAAGTGGGTTGTAGAGGCACAGCAGAAATTACTTTAAAAGTAGATAAATCACCTGCTATTTTCGTTCCTAATGCTTTCTCTCCTAATGACGATGGCGTGAACGATATTCTCATGATTTATGCAAAAGACGGACAAGTTCGTCAGATAAATAGCTTCCAAGTCTTCGACCGTTGGGGCGAAATCGTAGCAACTTTCAATGATTTTATGCCAAATGACCCATCCATCAATTGGAATGGAATGCTACGCGGAAAAGAGATGAAACCTGCCGTTTACATTTGGTTTGCAGAAGTAGAATTGATTGACAACCAAAAAGTAATATTAAAAGGGGATGTCTCTTTGATTCGCTAAAAACGTATTTCAAGAACATAAAAACAAGAACGATGTCTGACTTTTTGAAATCAAGCATCGTTTTTGTTTTTTCAACTATAACAGCCTATCCCCTAAAAAACTTGTAAAAATGTCCAAAATAACGTACATTTGTATTGTCTCACATACAATTAATTGCTCGACAATAAACTGTTCTTCCCAAAATAGCTCTGAAAAGAGTATTACATAATATTGTCAAATAATGAAAAAATAGTCTTTTATTGACTAATAGCTTAATAGTTAGATTAATATAATATACTAATTTTCATTATTCATTATTCAATACTAAACAATATCTGATAAGGCCACAACCGCCCAACTACTATCCATTAGGTTTACAATCCCCTGCATTAGTAAATTTCTAGTGCCTTTGAAGTAACATAAAAAGCGTTTTAGAGTATTTTTAATGATTTATTTTGGGACTTTATTTTATTTTTTTTCACTTAAGATAGATGTAAGAATAAATCAACGCTTCCCTCTTGATAGACAAGTCGGTCGCTTTTCATTTTACCTTTTTTTTTCCACGAAATTTATCAAGGAACGAAAAACATTAAAAATATTCAAAAAAAGCATTTAACCAAATTATAATCCATGATCCCTGCATATGGCAAATGGCTGCTATTTTTTAGCCTTTTTTTTGCCGCAAAAACTGCAAACACCCAAACAGAATTAGCCTGCAATGATGCAGTACAAATCTCTTTGGATGCTTCCTGTGAAGCACTCATTACACCAGACATTTTGCTCGAAAATTACGATGCAAACAAGACGTATGACCTACAGATTAAAGACACTTTCGGCGCATCACTCGGTGCAGTCGCCAATGCTTCTATGATTGGACAGACGCTCGATGTCGAAGTCTTTTTAGTAGAAAATGGCACTCCCATCAATTCTTGCTGGGGCTCGATTGTCGTAGAAGATAAACATTCGCCTACCGTCAATTGTTTGATGACGCCTATCGTTTTGATGTGTACTGAAAATGCCAATGATGTCCCATTTCCAACGGCATCAGACAATTGTGATAACAACCCAGTCGTTCAGCAAATCGACGAAATCATTGACCCATCTTCGCAATGTATAGACCTCACTATTGGAGACAATATTGCCGGTTTTGTGCGCATTATTCGCACCTTTATAGCTAGCGATGCTTCCGGAAATTCCTCCACCACTTGCCAACAAGAAATTCAGATTACACGTCCAGCCACTATTGATTTTCCAGAAGATATAGTCTTCTCTTGTACACAATTTGACAACTATCCAAATATTACGGATAGCCTAGTTTTGACTTGCACGGGCCTAATGCCCAATGTCAGTTATGGAGACGCATTAGACGCAACTCATTTAGATACTGTTCCGCCAACTTGCTTGCAAAACACAGGCGCAGGTCGCCCTATTATTGCCCAAGGTACTTATTGCAACTACGCACTTTCGCATGCCGACGATACCTTATTTACTTGTGGTTCTAGCTTCAAAATCGTTCGTACTTGGACGGTTATTGATTGGTGTTCGGGCGATATTATTCAACATAATGACGAAAACGAAAATGGCATTCAAGATGCCAATGAAGAAGATAATATACAGATAATCAAGGTCTTAGATATTAAAGCACCAATGATTACTCAGACTACATTTACATTAAGTGCAAATGTAGCTGCTGAACATCCTGCCATTTGTAGCTCCACAGAATTATTGCTACCCGCTACGGTTCATGATGATTGTAATGCCTTTGAAGTGCGTATTTTTACGCCTATTGGCGAAGCAATTTATACCAATGGCAACGACGGTTCGGCTGGCGGAACTATTCCAGAACCAGGCTTAGATTTAGGCATACATACCATTGTTTATCAAGCAATAGACCTCTGCGGTAATATGTCAGAATTAGCAGTGGACATTGAAGTTATAGACGATATTGCACCTACCCCTATTTGTGATGAACTAACACAAGTGAATTTAAGTACCGATGGACTAGCAATCGTAGAGGCTATTGACCTGAACGATGGCAGTCATGATAACTGTCATATCGAATTTTATCGCATCCGCCGCATAAGCGATAATTGTAACTTAGCGACCAATACTATTTTCTCAGAAAGCGTCACTTTTTGTTGTGAAGATATAGACGCTGGCGCAATTGACATTGTTTTGCAAATAGAAGATGCTAGCGGAAATACGAATGAGTGTATGATACAGGTTTCGGTGGAAGATAAAATACCACCTATCAAGCTAGAAACCGTCGTAGATGCCACTTTAACCTGTGATTTTTATCAAGATAATTTGGCGACAATGCTAAGTTTAGCCGAAAATAACGGCGACACTAATCCCGCTATTTTGATTGATTTATATGGAGAACCTGTTTATCAAGATGGCTGCGATTTTACCCTAACACATAGCTATACTAATACGGTCAATAATTGTGGCGAAGGCGAAATCACACGAATGTGGCAAGCGGTAGATGCAAATGGCAATATCGCACCATTCTGCCAACAAACAATCACCGTCGAACATCTTTCAGATTTTGTAGTCGAATTCCCTGAAGATTTAACCTTTAATTGTGGCGATACGCTCTCTGATTTCGGTGAACCCAATATTATTTTTGACGATTGCGAGTTGATGGCAATCAGTTTTGAAGATGTAGAATACTATGTCAGTGGCGATGCTTGCTACAAGATTTTGCGCGAATATACCATTATCAATTGGTGCGAATATGAAAATTCATTAGCTAATATTCTTTTTGAAAGTCCTGAAAATGCCCTCCCAGGCGCAAGCTTAGATAGCGATGGCGACAAAGATGAACGTACTTTTAAGGATGGTTTAAATACCGTCAATTATCCAAATGCACAAGCAGATGGTGTCATTATGTACACGCAAACTATCAAAATCATTGATAATGAAGCACCGATTATGACCCTGCCAGACACGCTTTATTATGAAATAACCACTTCCGTTTGTGGCATCAACATCACACTTCCGATGCCTGAAGTGCAAGATTGTAATGAAAATTATACGGTCTCTGCCAATTCTGACTTAGGACTTGGTTTTGGTCCATTTGAAGAAGTAGCACCAGGTATTTATGACCTCATTTATACGGCAACTGACCACTGTGGCAATCAAAGTAGCGTAGCCCTTGTCATAGAAGTTGTAGATGCTAAAGCTCCGACGCCTTATTGTCAAAATTTGATTGTCGAAATTATGCCAATGGGTATGGTCGAAGTCTGTACGCCTTTGTTAAATGCAGGCGCTTTTGACAATTGCTCCGACACTGTTTTTGTATCCTTTTCTCCAGATGACATTTCGGATACTTGCCTGATGTTAACTTGCCTAGATATTAATGACGGCAGCTCCCATTTTATCTATTTTTCGGATGAAGCAGGCAATATAGACGCCTGTGAAATTACGATAGAATTACAAGATAATAACTTCACTTGTATCGCGCGTCCAGAAATACGTGGCATTATAGAAACAGAAAATGGAATGCCACTAGAGGAGATTGAAATTCATTTAAACTCCCTTGATAATGCACTGACTTACAGCGACTTAGGCGGCGAATATAGTTTCGAAAATATCGATGCCGATTATGACTACACCGTCACTCCTGTAGATTATTCTAATTATGTCGAACAGGTAACAACTTACGATTTGGTCTTAATTAGCCAACACATTTTGGGAACCAACCCACTCTCTTCGCCCTATAAAATCATTGCAGCAGATGCCAATGGCTCCAATAGCGTAACAACCGCAGACATTGTCCAATTAAAGCGTTTGATTTTACAAGTTCAAGATGATTTACCGAATGTTGGTAGTTATCGTTTTATTAATAAAAATTATGTCTTTCCTAACCCACAAAATCCGTGGGAAGACGCTGGTTTTCCAGAGGTCATTAACTTAAATAATTTGAGTGAAGATGTGCTGGATGCCGACTTTATCGGAGTAAAAGTCGGACATGTGAACTAAGAGACTATGGACGGTTTACAAACGCTGCGCTTGACGGTGAACGGTGTGGACTTACACTTTAGAGGTATATTAAAAAGGGCGTTCTGCTTATGCGGAACGCCCTTTTTCGACTTGTTAAGGAACGTTGAAAGAATAAGTTAAGTACGTGACATTATTTATATGGATAAATTTGAGAGAGCGGTTTTTTCGTATATTTTCTTTAAAAGGTGCTTTGACAATTTTTGCAATTCTACGTCGCGCGGTGACCTCTTAGTTACCTCGCGACCTATACCATTAGGAAGTCACGAGGCGACTGGAGGTCGCCGCGCGACAAGAAAATCTATTTTTTGCAAAAATTGTCAAAGAACCCTTTAAAAGAAGGAGTATTGTTGATTTCTATTTAAGCCTACTCAAACTTCAAATGCTCTCCAAAAAACGGCTGTACCACATCTTTCTCCGACAAAATCGCGTCTTTCAAGTCAATTTGCCAGTCAATTTTCAATTGTGGGTCATTATAGCGTACGCCGCCTTCATGCTCTCTTGAGTAAAAATTATCGCATTTATAGCAAAAGATAGCCGTTTTGCTCAACACCGCATAACCGTGTGCAAAGCCGCGTGGCACAAAAAGTTGTTTATGATTTTCCGCACTCAGGCGAATGCTAAAAGACTTCCCATAGGTTGGCGAATCAGGACGAATATCGACCACGACATCCAAGACTTCGCCTTCTACTACACGCACCAATTTTGCTTGCGCCACCTCTCCTATTTGGTAATGCAAGCCGCGCAACACCCCATAGCCCGATTTGGCTTGATTGTCTTGCACAAAGTTGTTGGTAATTCCTGCTTCGTGAAATGTATTGGCATTATAACTTTCGTAAAAATAACCTCGGTCGTCGCCCCATATTTTCGGCTCAAAGATTTGTAAACCGGGGAATTCTGTTTTGATAAATGGCATCTTAATAAACAATTGACGGTGGACAGCCGACGGTGTACGGTGACCCATAAGGGTAAGTAGTTTTGTTGCTCACAGTACACTATCTTTAGTCATCACCTTGTGAATAACTTATTGATTATCAATCAATTAAAAAATAAAATAGTTTATAAATGGTAATTTGTTATTAGCAACACGAGACAGAATGTGACACTATTTAACACAGATTAGGAACGATTATTAAGATTTTTTATGATTATTAAGATTTTTTATGATTTCATACGTCCAAAATCATAACCTATCATACAAATCATAATAAATCAGCTTTGAATAATGTCACATATAGCTCACCTAATTCACTATAAAAAACAAGCCAATCAACGCCATAAGCCAATGAACACGCTCTACTCAGCACCGTCCACCGTAAACCACCTGTCCCTAACTCCTTTCGGGGTCCACCATCTTTATTTTTGTCGGAAATAAATACCAATCGGTACACCTTCAAAGTTGAAGTTTTCGCGCAATTGATTTTCCAAAAACAATTTATAACTCTCTTTCACGTGTTTCGGATGATTACAGAAAAACGCGAAAGCCGGAAAATAAGTCGGTAATTGAGTGACGTATTTAATCGTTATGAACTTGCCGCGGTGCTGCGGCGCCGGCTTTTTTTCAATAATAGGAAGTAATATATTATTTAAATCAGAAGTTCTAATCTTTCGACTTCTGTTTTCGTGTACTTCCAAGGCTTTTTCAATTGATTTGAAAATCCGTTGTTTTTCGAGAGCAGAGACAAAGATAATCGGCACATCATTGAATGGAGCGATACGTTCCCGTACACCCGCTTCATAATCGCGTGCTGTATTGGTTTCTTTTTCTATCAAATCCCACTTATTAATGAGAATAACGAAGCCCTTATTTCGGCGTTGTGCTAAACCGAGGATTTTCATGTCTTGCGCTTCCACATTTTGGGTTGCATCAATCATCAAAATAATCACATCGCATTCGTCCAAGGCTTTGATGGTACGCATGACCGAGTAGAACTCTAAATCTTCGTGTACTTTCGCCTTTTTTCGCATTCCTGCGGTATCAATAATCAAAAATTCCTTTCCGAATTTATTGTATTTCGTATGAATACTATCGCGTGTAGTGCCCGCTATATCAGTCACAATATTGCGCTCTTCGCCTAATAAAGCATTGACAAACGATGATTTTCCAACATTCGGACGCCCCAGAATAGCAATTTTAGGAATATCATCCTCGATTGGTTCAAAGTTTTCAATTTTTTCCGTCAATGCATCCAATAATTCCCCCGTACCGCTGCCTGTCAATGAAGAAATGAAATAGGTTTCTTCAAAGCCCAATGACCAAAACTCATTCGCCTCATACATGCGCTCCATATTGTCCACCTTATTGACCACCAACATGACTGGCTTATCCGTTCGGCGTAGCATTTTCGCTACCTCTAAGTCCAAATCCGTCGAGCCTGTCATCGTATCTACCACGAACAAAATTACAGATGCCTCCTCTATCGCAATGCGTACTTGAGAACGTATTGCAGCCTCAAAAACATCATCCGAGCCCTTAACAAATCCGCCAGTATCTATTAGCGTAAAATTCTTGCCATTCCAATCTACTTGCCCATACATCCGGTCACGTGTCACGCCGCTTTCGTCATCTACGATGGCTTCGCGCTCCCCTATCATACGGTTGTAAAAAGTCGATTTCCCTACGTTTGGTCGCCCTACTATGGCTACTATATTACTCATTTCTTTTGTTAATGATTGAATGATGGAATGACAGAATGATTGAATAATCAAATGCACACCTACTCATTCACAATAATGATTGAATGATAACTTGTATGAATGATTAAATAATCAAGCAAACACGCTTTCACTCTAAAAAATAAAAAGAACGAACTAAGATTAGGAATGAAAGTCAGCATCACACGCATTCAATCATTCACACAATCACTCATTCACTCATTAATGCCGGTATCCAAAATGCTTTAACATGCGGTCATTATCACGCCAATCATCGCTGACTTTGACGTGTAATTCGAGGAAAACCTTACTTTCCAACCACTTTTCTAAACCCTTACGAGCATTGGTGCCGAGTTTTTTAATTGCCGAACCGCCTTTCCCTATCAGGATGCTTTTTTGCGTTTGGCGGATGACATATATGGTCGCGTCAATGCGCGTAATATCGTCTCCTTTACTAGTTTTTCCTTCCTTAAAAGCGTTCACAATCACCTCCGTGCTATAAGGAATTTCTTGGTGATAAAGTTCCAAAATTTGCTCCCGAATAATCTCACTCACAAAGAAGCGTTCCGGTCTATCCGTCAATTGGTCTTTCGGATAATAAGGCGGACCAAGTGGCAATCTTGTCACCAATTGTTCAAATAAAGTCGGCACATTTTGTTTGTGCAATGCCGCCAAAGGAATGGTCTCCGTGAATTCCACGCGCTTATTCCAAAGTTGAATTAATTCAATTACTCTATCCTTATCAACGGTATCTATCTTATTGATTATCAGAAACTTAGGTGACTTGATACGCTTCAAGCGTTCGATAATTGGGTCATCATCGTCGTAATTTTCTTTCGCATCCGTCACGAACAAAACGATGTCTGCATCCTCCAATGACGAACTCACAAAGGCATTCATTGCCTCTTGCATTTTGTACATCGGGTCACCGATAATACCGGGTGTATCACTAAACACCATCTGGAAATTATCACCACTCATGATACCCAAAATCCGATGCCTCGTCGTCTGTGGTTTGTTGGTGATGATGCTCATTTTTTCACCCACCAGCGCGTTCATCAAAGTCGATTTGCCCACATTCGGACGACCGATGATATTGATGAAACCCGAACGATGATTTTCGTTGGTTTCGATGAGCGTATTTTTATCTGCCATATTCTTTTACAATGATGGAATTATTCCATGTTTCATTTTCGGCCGCAAAAATAGCTCGAATTGGTTGGATTTTTATCAAATAGGCGAGAAATAAACGAAATGAGGTGAATACTAATACAAATGATTAGAACGATTGTCTAAAAATGCTTCTACTTCAATGCTGTTTTTAGCTTTATTTATAGTATAAACTAGAGATGAATATTTAGAAATAACGCACTTTCGTTTAGAAGGATTTCTTTTAGAAGGCGGACATATTTGGCTATGTACTTGTAGTCGTTTAATTAATTTATCTACATCATTATAAAGCTTGCCTGCTACTTTAGCCGACCAATCGTTTTGTAAATAAGCAAGTGTTTGAACATAAGTGTTCAAAGCCGAAGGTGCCCAAATAATTTGGAACATAATCTAGTTTTTTTGTAGTATGTTTAGTGCCTGTTTTTGCACCTCCGCATAAGCTACGCCTTTCCCTTCATCCAATTCCGTGCGTCCTTTTTTGATTAAAGCCCGCTCTTTTTCAGATAAATTATCCCACCAATCTGCTTCTTGCCGTAGGTTTTGAAACAAGTCTTTTATCTTTTCTAAAATATGTTCATCATCCGTGTGTACCACTAAACGATGAAGTTCATTTTTCAATTCTAATACATTCATTGTCTTCTTTTTCTTTACAAATATAGGGTTTTATAGTTAGAAATCAAATTATTTTATCGTTATTACTTCTGTAAAGTACAACAACAAGCAGAAGAAATACGGAATTGTGTTATACCGTATTATTGGGAAATAAAAAACGATTCCGTGACTACCTAATCACTTTTTTTGTCTTGCTTATTATCCATTTCATTTGGATTTAATAAAAAAAAGAACTAACTTGTGTAAAATTATAAGCATGACTTATATACTTTTCAAAAGAAATAATACGAATAAAGAGGATATGGAGACTCATATTCGTTGGTTGCAAAAAACTGGTCAAATTGATGGTTATATTGCTGTGAAGGAAGACCTTGACGAAACTGACCCAGCATTGCTCGAAATGCTTCAAAAAAGTGAAGCAGATTTTGCGAATGGGCGTTATTATTCTAATGAAGATGTGTTTAATAGAGTAGAAAAATGGCTAACAGAAAGACAATAATATGGTCTCATCATGCCGAATATACGCTTAGAAAAGCCGTTGAATTTTTAGCAGACTACACAGACCTTCCCAATGCTCAACAATTTGTTATTGAGTTAAAAAAATCAATAGCTATTCTAGAAAAGTATCCCGAATACGCCTCCTTTTGTCGAAACAAAACATTGCAAAAAAAACTTATGTCGATGTTTTCAATTTAAACAATGGATGGTCGTCTATAAGGTTGAAGATACATTCAATAAAATTATTGGAATTGTCCACTCTAAAAGACATCCTGATATTTTTACTGACTTACTAAACCATTGATTACCAACTGATTTAACTTCCTAGTTCCAACTGATTTTTCACCAAATTATAATACGCGCCACGCTTCGCCGTCAGTTCCGCATGCGTTCCTTTTTCTACTATTCTGCCCATTTCTAGTACCACAATTTGGTCGGCATTTTTGACAGTACTTAAGCGGTGTGCTACGACAACCACCGTTCTACCACTAAAAAATTCATCTAAATTGCTCATAATTATCTTTTCATTATGGGCATCTAAGGCATTCGTTGCTTCATCAAAATAGAGAAATTGTGGGTCTTTATATACTGCGCGAGCAATGAGTAGGCGTTGTTTTTGACCTTGTGAAATGCCATTACCTTTCGGCCCAATCATCGTGTTATAACCTAATGGCATATTCTCCACAAATTCCTGTATGTGAGCGGTTTTCACCGCTTTCAGGAGGCGTTCTCGATTAATGCCACGTGCATGATTACTTTCGCTTTCGGCTATATTATTAGCTATTGTATCACTAAATATAAAGCCATCTTGCATGACCGCGCCACACTCGCTCCGCCATAGACGACGAGCGATATTCTTGGTGTGAATGCCGCCTAAGCGCACACTGCCTTCAGTCGCATCATAGAAACCTAACAAAAGTTTTACCAGCGTTGTTTTGCCGCTGCCACTACGCCCCACTATTGCCGTCACTTTCCCATTTGGAATAGTGAGGTCTATATCTTTCAGCACATAATCTGATAGCGCATTATAGCGAAAACTCAAATTCTCCATATTCAAATCTCCGCCTTCGGGAAGCATATTCATGTTAGTAATCGTGGTGGCTTGGGCGGCCGTTCCAGTCGATTTTTCTTCGTTGTCTAAGTCGTGAATTTCACCAAGGCGTTCCATGCTAATCTCGGCATCTTGTGCCTTTCGGATGAACTGAATAAACTGCACTAAAGGCCCATTCAATTGTCCCACAATATATTGCACCGCCAAGAGCATACCCAGCGTCATTTGACCTTCTACCACCGCTTTTGCGGCAATAAATGTGATAATAATATCCTTTGCTTGCGTGATAAATGTCGCGCCCGCATCTTGATATTGCGTGATGCGTAGCGACCGAACATTCGCTTGAAATAAGCGCGCCTGAATACTCGCCCACTTCCAACGATGCTTCCGCTCACTGTTTTGCAATTTAATTTCTTGCATGCCTTGTATCAACTCAATCAACGCGCTGTGATTTTCAGCACGTTCCTTAAATAAGGCGTAGTCAATATTTTTACGCTTTTTGAGCCAAGCTTTTATCCAGATAAAATAAAGACAAGAAGAAATGAAAAAGATGAGGAATATGTTTAAATTAAATACAATCAGAACTGCACTAAAAATAATCAGATTAAAGGTCGAAAATAGAATATTTAAAGAGGAAGTCGTCAGTAACTCCTCAATGCGACGGTGGTCATTGATGCGCTGCAATAAATCGCCAATCATTTTACTATCAAAAAAACTAATTGGGAGTTTCATCAGTTTTATCAAAAAATCTGAAATCATGGAAATATTGACCCGCGTACCAATGTGCAATAGTATCCAACTTTGAATAAATTGTACACTCGTTTGGCTCAAAAACAACATCAATTGCGCCATTAAAATTAGCCAGATAAAGTCTATATCTTGGTTTTTAATACCAATGTCAACAATGCTTTGCGTCAAAAAAGGAAAAATCAACTGTATCACACTTGCCACCAGCAAGCCAATCACCAACTGCCACATCAAGCCTCGAAAAGGGCGTGTATAGCGTAGCAAAAAGCCTAAGCCCTGTCGTTTAATTTCTTCGCCTTCTTGGGCATAAAATTCGGGCGTGGTTTCTAGCAATAGCGCGATGCCACTCTCCCCTGTTGCTATCCATTTGCGTTTAAATTCGGCGTGCGTGAGCTTGTTTTTACCGACACGAGGGTCAGCAATCCAGACGTGTTTTTCATCCGTTTTATACACCACCACAAAGTGATTTTGCTCCCAATGTACAATACATGGCTGCGGTACATCAAAGAAATCTGGCTCCTCTGGGTCAGGGCTTTGGAAGGGTATTTTAATGGCCATTGTCCGGAAACCAATACTTTCTGCCGCCTCGCTAATACCACGCACAGACACCCCTTCGCGGTCGATGTAACTACGTTCACGGAGTTGTTGCAGGGAATAGCGACGCCCGTGCCACTCTGCTATCATGCGCAGACAGGTTGGCCCGCAATCCATTGCGTCTAGTTGCCGGTGAAATGGAAAATTTTTTGCCATTAGATTATATAGGATGTTGTTTTGTGTTTCAATATGCTGCTAAATATAGCATTTCTTCAAAAATGACCTATTTCAAATTCAAGAAGCCGCAAAATAAAAAATCCTGTTGGAAAAGTAGCTTTCCAACAGGATTTTATCTTGTAATTTTATCTAATATATAAATGACTAAAAAAATGAAGGTCAAAAGTGCTCTTTCTTACACCTTATTATTCATTATAAATCCATTCATTTTTACGAATTAGAAACGAGGACAGTAAACCCCCTTACGTTGTAAATTACAGATTTTGTAAACTAATGCAAATTCAAATGCACCATTATTATTACTAGCAGCCGCTAAAGAAGATACATTAATATCATAGCTAAAGCCGAGGCTGAAATTGTCATAATCAAAACGAGTAGAAAGGATAGCTGCATCCGTCAAAATACCGTCTTCAATACGGTTAGATAAACGCATCCAAGCACCCAATTGGAAAGCTTGATAAGTACGACGATTGCCGCCTAACAAGAATTTCAAACTTGCACCTGTATTCAACTCGAAAGATGGTCCTTGCTTCATCGCAATGATGCCCGGTACTAAACCAATACGGTCCGCAATGATGAAATCACCACCTGCATGGAAGGTAAAACGGCTGTATAAATCATCTACTTCATCTTCAAAGAAAGACTGATTAGCACGATTTAAGTGATTGAATGCCGCACCAAAGTACAAGCTATTGTCTTCGTCAAATGTCGAGAACCACAGTAAACCTGCAGCCATATCCGCGAACATGAAGTTGGGAATTAAACCAGTCTCCCCAGAGAATGCGTTTTCATCCCAGCCGCCTGCGCCATCGTGTTGACTTCCCCAACGCAAGTTAATGAAGTCAATACTACGTTGTGCTAAGCCACCTTCTGCGCCAATGACTAAATAGTGTGATTTTTTGCGGTAACCGCCCATTTTTTTAGAGTACGAAGCAGAAACTTTGCCCGTAAGCGTAGAAAATTGGCTGGCACCAGCTTTATCGCCCCAAAACGTACCACCAAAACCAAAGAAGTCATTACGACCGACAGGCACTCGTTGGTCATAAGATACTGAATACGTATTGTATGCATTATCTTTTAAGACAGAAGCCCATTGATTACGGTAATTAGCAGTTAAGCGAATGTTACAATTCATGACTCCCGTCATCGCCGGATTTAAATTCAGCGGCGAAAGATAGAATTGTGAAAAATGAATGTCTTGTGCCATCATAGACACGCTCCCCAACATAACGAAGCAAGATAAGACTAGTAGTTTAAGTTGTTTCATGACCACTTTTTTAGTAGAAGTTCTCTTTCCTGAGATAATCGCGTTTCACTAGAACCACAATAATACGGAAAGTGAGGTAAAGAGTACAGGAATTTCAAAAGAATTTATATCAGATGTCAAAAAAAGTGCGGAATAGACTAATTTGAAGAAAATTGTTGCCCAAATATAAGTCCAATAAACGGATTTTCAAAACGCTTATTTTACCTTGTAGCAATTTTGTTTTGATTTTATCTTAAACAAAGGAGCGCAATAAACAGCAATCCGCTGTCTTTTAACTATCCTTTTTCACCGATTTGCCTAATTCTCGACAATCTGGTAAATTAGTCTGCCTAACAAGCAAATTTCTGATTCTTTGACAACTTTTGGATGTTTTAATAACAAATTTCTTTCCAAACAATAGAGCATAATTGCTAGAATATTTCACAGATTGAATGCAAAAAAATACTATTTGTATTATTTTTCAAGCTTTTCAGATGACGATAGTCCATTCTATTTTTCGTAAATGTAGTAAATTCTAATTTGAAGTAAAAGAGGGTCCAAAGAAATAGACTTGCTATATATATTGATTAAACAGTTGAACTTTGACTAATTAAACGGTGGTTTCAACCAAGAATAAACCACTGATTATCAACACCTTACGATAATCACTTTATGATACTAATGTTTTCCTTCAACAGTTAAAGCATGCAAATAGACCTCCTATTAAACTGCACTTTTCCATTCTCCACCAAATTTTTCTACTAATATATTATCATAAAAATCTGCTTGCTCAAATAAATGTCGAAATAACTTACCAGCCGTATCAATATTCAAATAGCGGTCATATATCAACAAAGAAAGCACGACATCTTCGTGCTGCAAGCTAAAGGAAAGATTATTGAGTTGTTGATTTTGTTGGAGTAAATAGGTCATTAATGCGTCGGCACGCTCGGCGGGAAGCGTGCATAAATGCGCGTCGCCCATCAACAAACCTTTTTTTTCATAATACGCTATATCTATATGTGCGCTGCCTTGATGAATTTGCCAATTATTCGGCCCTCGTCGCGAAGAATTAACTGGATGTCCCGTCGTTTTTATCAATTTTTCGATGGTTCTCGCCATTCCGACAGGCTCATATGACTTCGCCAAGGTCGCCAAATACAGATATTCTCGACAGTGTGGGCATTTCGGCTGCTCTACTTCCGAAGCAAAAACGGCTTTTTTGCAATGGAAACAACGCGTCCCTACTTCTGCTTTATTTTGCATATAAATCGCCCAACTTTCCAACATTTTCGCGCCCGACAGTCCTAATTGATAGTCTTCTTCATTCGGAAAACTGGCGTTCATACCTATTAATTGCCCTTTTTCATCAAAAAGCGCACCGCCTGCATAGCCGCCTTCGAGTTCTTCACTCAGCAACAAATAGCTTTCGCCTTCATATTGAAAATTAGAAGATAATAAAATGGCGGGATATAAATTGGGCTCATGCGTCGTTGTTATACCTAATATATGTACTTGTTTTCCGTGCAAATCTTCATTCGTCTGCAAAGGAAAAGTAGGCATCGAAGCATCTTGAAAAGCTAAAAAAGCGAGGTCGTGTATCGGGTCTGTGAATAGTACCTGACATAGTTGTTCCTCCTTCCCTTGCGCTTTGACGATGACCTGTTGATTGTCACGCACTAAGTGTTCGCAAGTGACGGCTACGCCTTTTTCGCCCCAATAGAAGCCGGTGCCGGTGCTATAGGGGGTGGCTATTTGGAGGAGGATGGTTGGTTTCATTGCTCTATTATTTCTTTCACTCTATTTTTCAGTTGTTCAATATCTGGTAAATATAATTGATACTTTGATACAACTAATTTTGAACTATCGTTTAACATTGCATACTCCACCATAATATCATCTTTTTCCTCTGAAAGAATAAGTCCTATCGGTTCATTATCCGTTTCTTCATTTATTTCTTTAGTATAATACCCGAGATACAATTTCATTTGTCCTATATGTTCATGGACAACTTCACCAATTTTTAAATCTATTAATATATAGCATTTTAATTTCACATGATAAAAGACTAAATCCACAAAATAATGCCTATTATTCAGTGTTATTCTTTGTTGCCGCCCCATAAAAGCAAACCCTTTTCCCATTTCTAACAAGAAATGCTGCAAATTATCAATGATTGCTTTTTCTATATCACTTTCTGTATATTGGTAATTTTCTGGAAAGTTTAAGAATTCAAATACGTATGGGTTCTTGATTAAATCATCTTCAGTTTCAATGATTTGTCCTTCTTTAGATAGTTTTAAAATCTCTTGTTTATTCTTCCCAATTGATAGCCTATGAAATAAACCCGATTTTTTTTGCCGTTTTAACTCTTTTATCGTCCAGTTTTCAACGATTGCTTGTTTTTCATAAAATGCCCTCGCCAAGTCATCATCCACTTTCAATAATTCAACATAATGAGACCAACCCAAAATGTGAGACAGCGTCTCACATTTTGGGTATTTACCGTATAGAAGCCTCATATAACTAAGATTACTTCTGCTAAACCCCCTCCCGTATCTAATAGAAAGGTCTTTAGATAAATTAACTAAAAGTGCTTTACCATAAGCTGCTTTTAATTTTCCACCTTGCTCAAATTCAACAATATATTTTCCTATTTCCCAATAGGCATTTAGCATTTCAGTATTTACAGCAGTAACAATTTTATTCTTTGCTGATTGATATACCTTCCCAATTCTTTCGATTAGTTCTTGATATCTTATATTCTGTTGTAGTCTGCTCATAATTTCTTACCTTTTTCATTTACCACTCCGCCCCCGGATACGCCCGCTGCAAATACTGCAACTCCGTCAAAATAAAGCCCAAATGCTCACTATGTCGTCCTTGCTTACCGCCACTTCTCGACCAGTTTTCAGATGGTTTTGTTAAGGTAGCTTCGCTAATAATTTGTTCCAATTTAGCCCAAAATAGCGGCTTTAGTTGCTCCAAATCTGCTCCAAATCCTTCCGCTGCGGCTGCTTTATCAACTGCATCCGCTTCCACCAATTCACCCGCAAATATCCACATATCATCTAAAGCGGTCTGCATTTTCTGATTACTCAATTCCGTTCCATCACCCAGACGTATCATCCATTCACTCGAATAGCGAAGATGATAAGTGATTTCTTTCATGGATTTCACTGCAATTGCTGCGATTTGTTCGTCCTTACTTTCCGTCAATGCTTGATGCAAATAATAATTGTAGGCATCAAAAATAAACTGCCGCACGATGGTATAAGCCCAATCTTCATTGGGTTGTTCGACGAGCAATACATTCGTATATTCAGTAATCGTACGCAAGTAGGCAAGGTCGTCTTCCGAACGATTTTTGCCTTCTATTTCGCCGGCATATTGCAGCCACATACGCGCTTGCCCCACCATATCGAGGGCAATATTGGTGATGGCAATATCTTGTTCTAAAACTGGCCCGTGCCCGCACCATTCGCTTAGACGATGTCCTAAGATGAGGGCATTATCGCCGAGGCGGAGGAGGTATTGAAATTTGTTGTTCATAAAAATTAACTGTCTAAAATGTCATCATGCTTCGTAAATCGTACATCTAAAATCGTACGTTGACTTATATATGCTCCAACTCATTCGGCAAATCATAAAACGTCGGATGCCGATACACTTTATCATCTGCGGGGTCGAAAAGGCTATCTTTTTTATGTGGACTAGACGCTGTAATTTGCGTACTTTCCACCACCCAAATACTAACGCCTTCATTGCGACGGGTATAGACATCGCGGGCATTTTCGATTGCCATTTCAGCATCTGTGGCGTGTAAACTACCGACGTGTTTGTGGTTCAATCCGTTTTTACTGCGGATGAATACTTCGTATAATGGCCAGTTTTTTTTCATTCAAATTGCTTTTAAATAGATGAAGCGAATAGCTTAAATAATTGCTCCTATACTGCCGCTCTAAAGCACTCGGGCTACCAGCCCAAGTTACATTTGATTCAGTTTTTCATCAAAATCACGCGACTTTTACTTGCTTTATTGCTTTGGCTGCTTCGCGTCTTGCGGCGCGTTTTTCGGCGTGTGCCATGGCTGCTTCGCGTACCCAAGCACCATCGTCGTAGGCTTTTTTGCGAGCTTTTACTCGTTCTCTATTGCATGGGCCATTGCCTTTTACGACTTGCCAAAACTCGTCCCAATCAATTGCGCCGAAGTCGTAGTGACCGCGTGCTTCATTCCATTTCAAGTCTGGGTCAGGTACGGTAATTCCCAAATATTCAGCTTGCGGAATAGTCATATCTACGAAGCGTTGGCGCAATTCGTCATTTGTGAAACGCTTAATACGCCAAGCCATACTTTGCGCGGTGTGCTTACTTTCTGCGTCATTTGGCCCAAACATCATCAAGGACGGCCACCACCAACGATTGAGCGCATCTTGTGCCATTGCTTTCTGCTCTGGTGTACCATTGCAGAGATTGAGCATGATTTCGTAGCCTTGTCTTTGGTGAAAACTTTCTTCTTTACAAACTCGAACCATTGCACGCGCATATGGCCCATAAGAGCAGCGACAAAGCGGCACTTGATTCATAATTGCGGCGCCATCTACTAACCAACCAATCGCTCCTATATCTGCCCAAGTCAAGGTCGGATAGTTGAATATACTAGAGTATTTCGCTTTGCCATTGTGCAATTGTTCATATAAGTCATCACGCTCTACGCCCAGTGTTTCTGCGGCAGAATAGAGATACAAACCATGTCCCGCTTCGTCTTGCACTTTAGCGATTAGTGCTACTTTACGACGCAGAGAAGGTGCGCGCGTTATCCAATTGCCTTCTGGCAACATACCGACTATTTCGGAATGCGCGTGCTGCGCTATCTGACGAATAAGCGTCTTGCGATACGCATCAGGCATCCAATCTTTTGGCTCTATACGCTCATCTCTATCTATTCGGTCTTGAAATCTTTTTGCGAAGTCTTCCATGTCTATTTTTTTTGATTCTTTAAAAAATCCTATAATTTTTAAAGAACGACTTTTTATGAATTACGAAATTCATCCTCTGCTACAAAAGTACATCTTTTTTTTAAAAACGAACAGTCGTTCGCATTATTATTTATCAAACTTTTTTTTGCTCAAAAGGTTCAAAAAAAACAGCTTCCTACTTCATTTTGGGCTTTTTACTACTTCTTTTCCGTTATTTTTCCTCTACAAATCTACTCAATCCTATTTTTTCTTAAAGCTTATTAATTTTATATCTATATTTGAAACATTCGTATTTAAGTTTTCACTAATTCATAAATCCCTAATTCTAAATGCAACAAAATTCATGGTCTATATTACGATGTATGTTACGAATAGTAAACCTACTTTTCTTTCTTGCTTTGACGTTTGGTCTTACTGCTCAACAGTCATTTGAAGGTAAATGGGTAGGTGTAATTACACAAGACGAAGGTGCTTATCGTACCGAATATAAGTATGAATTATATTTACAACAACAAGGCCTCGAGTTGATTGGACGTTCTTTTGTGTATATTGATGATATTTTTGCAGAGATAAAAGTAATTGGTCAGTTGGTGAGCAAAAATCGCATTCAATTTACGGAAACGGTTATTGTTGAAGATAAGAAAAACCTTGGTATGGAGTGGTGTATCAAAAAAGGAGAATTGCAGATGATGATAACAAAATCAGGTACTCTTATGGAAGGAACTTGGAGTGGTCGCACCTCTTTTAGTCAGTGTATTCCGGGTAAAATTAGTTTGCAAAAGATTATTCCTAGAGCTTAGTGAAAAAGAACTAAGGAACGATGAGTGTACTCCGAAAAGTAAAATTAAACAGAATTAACGGATTTATGCAGAATTAATTTATTTGTAAAGCACTGATTATTAGCGCATTAAAAAATTATAAAATCCAATATAATCCTGTTAATCCTGTCTAAATGACTTTTCGGAGTACACTCAACGATGAAAAAATAACTTATAACATCTTGCTGTTTCTTTTGGCCTCATTTTCCTTTTAAAATCAGTCTGCCCCTAGTGGTCATAGTATCAACGATTATCCTTCTTTTAAAGAAAAACTAAGACCAAAATAAACGTGCCTGCCCATTGTGGTCGAAATGACGGACTACTAAGTACCCGGACACATTTATTCGTGGAATTTTAGGGCTAAGATTTTTTCGATAGTTTTTCTTAAAAAATCCTTGCATAGCCTACGTTACGGAAGTATTTTTTGAGGAAAAATAACGGAAAAAGATAGTTCTAAAAACCGATAATAAATGTGTCCGGGTACTTATGTACTCGGACACATTTATTCGTGGAATTTTAGGGCTAAGATTTTTTCGATAGTTTTTCTTAAAAAATTCTTGCATAGCCTACGTTACGGAAGTATTTTTTGAGGAAAAATAACGGAAAAAGATAGTTCTAAAAACCGATAATAAATGTGTCCGGGTACTTATGTACTCGGACACATTTATTCGTGGAATTTTAGGGCTAACTACCTGAAGTTTATCCGTCACAAATAAATGACAGAGATATATAATTTAGCATTTTTCGTAAAAAAAAACACCTAAATATCAGCAACTTAAATATTTATTTTAATACACTTTTTAATTTTCACTTCAAAAAACCCGTCACAAATACCTCTTTTTATTACTTTTTATCGTTAACATTGCCATTATATTTGTATTTGTAAGAAAACAGACAATAGACTTGTTTACTAAACAAGTAATCGTTTTAATATCTCATTGATGTTCCTTTCTGATAATTAATTGTCGGCTAAAACAAATTCAAAAAACTTGCTTTATCCTATCTTAAAAAGAGACTTTTCGCTCCTTTTGGTGGTATTATTAGGCTTTTTTTGAAACATTTAACCAGTGTACATAGAACAATTTTTTCTAAATGGTAACAACTGTGAACAAACAACATAATTCTTTTTCAGAGGTTAACCCCACTCTTCTTAATTCCCTTTTTCAAGACTATACGCAAGGTATGGCTATTTTTGACCATAACTTACGCTTATCTAATACTAACACTGCGTTTCAAAAACTACTCAGGTATGATGCCATATCTCTTAATGAATTTTATCTTTCGTCTCTACCATTTGCACAACATACTGATTTTCAAGAACTTATAAAAAACTTAGCTGTTGGAAAAATAGACAAAATAGAGCTAGAAACAGAGTTTACTCCCGCAATTGGAGGAAGACGTTTCCTAAATATTAAAGTGGTTTCCTTACTTGAAGAAGGGGTATTTCAAGGTGGATTATTGACGCTTACAGATGTAACACAGCAGCGAAAAGTACGTCAGCTACTACAAGAAAAAGTAAAAGAATTAGACCGCAAGAATAAGGAATTAAAGAAAATGGACGACCTCAGCGAAGAGTTAAATCGCTTCGCTTATATTGCTTCGCACGATTTGAAAGAACCATTGCGCATGATTAGCAATTTTGGTAGTTTATTAGAACGTCGCTATGGTAAAAATCTAGACGAAGCTGGGAAAGAATATCTTCATTTTATGATTGATGGCGTACTGCGCATGAATACAATTATTGATGATTTACTCACCTATTCGCGCTTGAGTAATGGTGCAGAAGCATGGCATCAAGTGCGCCCTGAGACAACTTTATTTCTATTACAAAATAATCTTCAAAAAGAATTAGACGCAGCCAGAGCAACAGTCAACATTCATAATATGCCTGAGTTTGTAGAAGTTAATCGCTCTAAATTTAGGCTACTTTGGGAGTGTTTGCTCAGCAATGCTATCAAATTTAAACAGCCTGACATCAATTTAAAAATTGATATTGCGGGTAAAGAAATATCGGGCGGTTGGCAATTTACCGTGACTGACAATGGGATTGGTGTAGAGGAAGAATATTTTGACCAAATCTTTATGTTATTCAAAAAATTACATCCGAAAAGCCAAATTCCGGGCACGGGTATCGGTTTAGCTCTTTGCAAAAAAATAACCGAACAATATGGCGGCTCTATATCTATCCAATCCACTATTAACAAAGGTTCTACATTCCAATTCACATTAGCAAAACCCATACATGATAAGGAGCATTAGGTGATTGAATATTGAATACTATTCGATGCATTCAACTACTCCTTTTTCATATTTATTTGGTTAATGGTTGTTAGTATGATGAATTATAAACTTAAAAATACTCATAAAAACTGCATCTTTTACATCTACTGACAACCATTTCCAATTTTTTAGCACTCCTTAAGCCTTATATTAGGCTTTTGCATTAGACTAATATGTGCTGCATCATTCCATTCGTGTTTTCAAGTATAAAAAAAGTGTAATAAGCTGTTATTCAGCTCATTACACTTTTTTTTTGAAATAATTATTAAGTAGCACACACCAATTATTTCGGTAATTTATGAGGATGTTTTTCCGCTATTTTTCTCCAAAAAATAACTCCGTAACGACGGCTATGCAGTGATTTTTTTGAGGAAAACTATCAAAAAAATCTCACTCCTAAATTTTCCTAAATAATTAATGTGTACTACTTAAGGAACGTTGAAAGAATAAATTATAATAAAATTGGTGAATTATTTTGGTCTTAGGTTTACTTTAAAAGGTTCTTTGACCACAATGGGCATTGAGATGCAGCAGGCAATTTTTGCAATTCTACGTCGCGCGGTGACCTCCAGTCGAATGTCGTCAACTTAGTGGAAATGTGGTGTTACCAGTAAAAAAAGTTGGAAACTTTTTTTCTGTTAACACCACTATTTGCACGATTATCTATACAGTTTTAAAACCAAAAACCGAGTGGTGTTAGCAAAAAAAAGGATTCTCCTTTTTTATTGATAACACCACCTACCAATATTTACTGTACTTAACAGTACATTTCCACTAAGTTGATGACATTCGACCTCCAGTCACCGCGCGACCTATACCATTAGGAAGTCACGAGGCAACTGGAGGTCGCCGCGCGATAAGAAAACCGCATTTTTTTGCAAAAATTGCCTGCCCATTGTGGTCAAAGAGCCCTTTAAAAGAAGGAATGAACAAACGCAGTTTGTGAACCGCAAAGCGGATGGGCTGCCTTGATACTTTGACCGCTAGGGGCAGGCTGATTTTAAAGTAAAAAATAAGACCAAAAGAAACAGTAAGATGTTATAAGTTATTTTTTCATCGTTGAGCGTACTCCGAAAAGTCATTTAGACAGAATTATACTGGATTTTATATTTTTTTTAATGCACTAATAGTCAATGCTTTACAAATAAATTAATTCTGCATAAATCCGTTAATTCTGTTTAATTTTACTTTTCGGAGTAGACTCATCGTTCCTTAGTACCGCTCAAAAAATAATTTTTCACTATTTCTTAAAACTTTCAATCGTCTTTTCGATAATGCTACAACAATCATCTAATTGCTCCGCAGTCATCACGAGTGGCGGCGCAAAACGAATGATATTACCATGCGTTGGTTTTGCTAATAAACCATTATTTTTTAAAGCTACGCAAATGTCCCAAGCAGTCGAACTATCAGGTGTATCATTGATTAGAATAGCATTTAATAAGCCTTTTCCTCGCACCAAATTCACCAAATCCGAACGTTCTGCCAAAGCTGCCATACGTGCCCGGAATTGCTCGCCTAAGTTACGTGCATTCAGCATTAATTGCTCATCATCTACTACAGAAAGGGCTTCCATTGCTACGGCACAAGCCATTGGATTGCCACCGAAAGTACTACCGTGCTGACCTGGGTGAATGACTTCCATAATATGATTATCCGCCAAAACTGCCGATACTGGATAAACGCCACCGCTGACTGCTTTTCCTAAAATCAACATATCAGGACGCGTATAAGTCGCGGCTTGACGCTCGCATTTGTGCTGGCAAGTACAGTCGCCACATACGCGCAAAATGCTACCTGTACGTGCGATGCCTGTCTGAATTTCGTCGGCAATAAACAATACATTATGCTTCTTGCACAAAGCTGCTGCATCTGCAATGAAGTTATCGTCTGGCACAAAAACACCCGCTTCGCCTTGAATGGGCTCGACCATAAAACCAGCAATATTGTCCGAATCGTTATCTAAAGCAGCTTCTAATGCTTCCAAATCATTGTAAGGAACAGATAAAAATCCCGGTGTATAAGGGCCGAAATTACCACGTGCATCAGGGTCGCTAGAGAACGAAATAATGGTCACTGTACGTCCATGGAAGTTTTGTCCACATACGATAATTTTCGCCTGACCATTCGGAATACCTTTCTTTTCGTAGCCCCATTTACGACAGATTTTGATAGCCGTCTCCACGCCTTCTGCACCTGTATTCATCGGCAATACTTTGTCGAAACCGAAGTATTCGCTCAAAAATTGCTCATATTCACCTAGTTTATCATTGTAAAAAGCACGAGAAGTCAATGTCAATGTCTCTGCCTGTGTCGTCAATGCTTTCACAATACGCGGATGACAATGTCCTTGATTTACAGCAGAATACGCTGATAAGAAATCATAATATCTCTTCCCTTCTACATCCCAAACATATACGCCTTCACCTTTCGCCAATACAACTGGTAATGGATGATAGTTATGCGCGCCATATTTATCTTCAAGTGCCATCAGATTTTCTGAAGTACGTGTGGTGCTTGCTGTTGCCATTTTATTGATTTGATTTTAATTGTTTAGATTAGTAATTGGTAAAACATATTAACACAAATAATTATACCAAATTAAAAAGGAGTACTAGCTATTGTCTGCCGTCAAACCGTCCACCGTCTCCTCCTTCGCCCGCAAATATGCATGATTTTTTGCAAGGGAAAAAACGGGAATTACTTTTCTTTTAAAATAGTCAAGCGGATGGCTTAATTTTGACGAAAAAGGAACAACTATTCTTCAAAAATTTGATTTACCTTGTTGAACAATTTAAGAAATGCCAAAACAACGAAAAAAACGCGATTTGCCAAGCAAAATATGTCCACAATGTGAGCGGCCATTCACTTGGCGCAAGAAATGGGAGAAAGTATGGGAAGAAGTTAAATATTGTAGCAAACGCTGCCGTGGTGAGGCAAAAGTTAAAGCAGAACAACCTAACAAAAGATAAAAGAACACTAAAATATGGCAACGAATACCGTCAATTCTAACCGCAATGATGATGAACACAACGAGTATTACAACTCCGTTTTTCATCCACATAATGTCTTACTAACGCTCCTTTTGTTTGGCGTAACAGCTTTGTTTTTAGCTTTTACGGGCGCATTTATTTATACGCGGGTACAAAATAATTTACCGCCCATCCATATTCCACCTATCTTTTTGCTCAATACTTTGGTGCTGATTGGTAGCAGTATGACAATGATTTGGGCTAGAAAAAACTACCTCGCCGACGAAACAGCAAAATATCAACATGCTTTGCTCGCCACTATGGCTTTGACGATATTATTTATGGTCTTGCAATTCATTGGCTGGCAACAGCTAAAATCGAATGGACTCTGGGTGGACACCGATAATTCGATGGGTTATTTATATGTCATTTCGTTTTTGCACTTGGCACACGTCGTAGTCGGTTTGCCCTTTCTATTCTTATTTTGGCTCACGGCTAAAAAACGCATGAAAGAACCTGTCAGCGTACTCGTCTATTTTTCTGACCCAGAGAAGCAACTCAAACTGCGTTTACTCACGCGCTATTGGCACTTTTTAGATATTCTTTGGATTTATTTGGTGTTGTTCTTTGGCTTGATGTGGGTGTTTGGGTAAGGTCAATTTTCGATTTTTTGAATTACGATTTACGAGGTATGCGAGTACAGACAGGAGGCGTAAAGGTGTCGGGAAGGTTTACATTATAGTGAGTTAAGGAACGTTGAAAGTATAAGTTATTTTTTCATCGTTCCTAAGCGCACGCTCCACACAAAACCTCGGCGTGCTCTCTGCGTCTCACCAAACTAAAAAGAGAGCGACCGCCAAGCAGCCACTCTCTACAATCGATCATGGGATGAAATTTGTCGCTGTAGGTCGGCAAAATTGGTTTACTCTATATCCTATTTTCGAGCTAATTTGCTCGTTCTGATATTGGAGTTGAAGCATATTAAATATCCTTCCGCCAATCCTGCTTGTTTAAGAAAAGTTGTTATTCGTTTTGTTCGACAAACTCAACATATTGTAGCTGTCCTATTGACGAATATATCGCCAATACAGTCGCTACTATTTCGGGAAAAAATTATATTTGTGGCCGCTCGTCAAATTAGAAAATAATTGAAAAAATCCGCTGCGTGTTCAGCTATTCTCGGTTTAAGTAAATGTCGAGTGGTGTTACCAGTTTTTTACGATAGAGTAGGAAGCAAATGAATACCAGTTCTTATTGTTAATGACTGGTAACACCACTTTTCTACTTAAACCGAGAATTCCTGCTGCGTGTTAGCTCACATCTACACATACAAATTAATGTACATAAAAATAGGAACTGTAAAATGCTAAAAGCATTTACAAAAAGTTCAGACTTAGGGAAATAATATTGGGAATAATAATTTGACAGGATGTGTCAGATAGCGTGTGTGTCATTGAAGTGTTTAGCAAAGGTATAAATAGTTTTGATATTTTGGAATATATAGACGAATATTTATAAAAAATAGCACAAAAAAGTATTATATATTTATTTTTAAAAATTGCAAATCTTGCCTTTCTTGACCTATCGCTTATGCTTTACGGCATTTTCCATGCCTTCTACAAACTCTTGGAAGGTATTAAATTCTTTACGATAACTCAGTCCAACGCCTGTTTGGTATTGGCGTCCGCCACCAATTTCAGGTTCTAGACTTTGATAAAAACGTACCGAAAGTTGATTATCTTCGCTCAATCGATATTCAATAGAAAAATTACCAGCATAGAAAAAACCAGCATCAATACCTTTTCGGTCGGTGTCGTTTAAGTCAAAATTTGCGCCAGCATTGATACTCCAACGCGGGTTGCGTAAGTAGTTTTGTAGGCGTAATTCCAACTCATTGCCCGGACTAATCACATTGCCACTCGTCACGTCCACCTGTTGGTAGCGACTATAGCCCACATCGAATTGAATATCGGAGATTAAACCGTCGTCTTTTAGGAAGCCAGAAAGAATTTCTGTGAGGTAAATCGACAGTTGTTGCGACAGCATTTCGGTCACCGTATTGATGCCGATGGCTTGCCCTTGCAAGGAGAAATCAGAAGGTAAAAATTGCCCGACGACAATCAAGCCAAATACCTGTCTATTGAGCTCGTTTTGGTCTTGTCTTAATAAGCGCAAAGCACTCTCTGTAAAGGTCTTTAATTGCGGCGGTACATTCTCAAAATCAATGTCAAATTTGATATCGGGATGCAATAAATCACCCTCCAACTGCATCGTCAAATCGACGTTAGTTGGGCGGTTGGCTTTCGTCTGTAGTTCGGCATCTACACCAACTAAAAACTGTTGGATTAAGTTAGCCGGAGAAGCCGTCAAACCCTTGTATTCCGCGACTATGTCAAGTTCTGCACCGAAGGGGTCGCCCGACCAATTTATCGTGCCGCCGGGGCGCACAATGAAGGGTTTATTGACCCAATTCATCAAAGTAAACAGGTATTGTCCTTGGCTAACTTCAAACTCGCCAAACATATTAATATCCCCCAGACCACGCGACATAATCATCTGTATATTTCCGGTGCCACTGCCTTGAATAATATCGCCTGCTTGTTCATCAAAAATCAATTTCATATCGGCATCTTCCGTCACCTCCAAATCCATGGCAAAACTGATGCCTTCTACGGTATTATTAACTTCTTTTTCTATCGTTTCTTCGAGTTTGCTTTTGTCTTTAAATTTGATAAACGTCACCTCCGATGCCTCTTGATCATAAGTAACCGGAACGACTAATTCCGTGCCTCTTTGCGTTGTTGCATTGACGTAAATATTAGTGCTGCGGAAGTTACCAGTAAAGTCCACTTTCGCTTCGCCAATACCCACTCCATAATAGGTTGGATTATCTTCTTTGGTTGTATTTAAGCCTAATAATCGGTCAGTTGTAACGTGGACATCTAAGCCCAAATTTTTCAAATAATCGTGTGTAATACCGCCTGTTACAGTGGCTTCATTTCCATAAATATCGGTCATCGTACCGCCGCTGGCATCTATCAAATTTTCGCCCAAATGTACGACTTGTTTATCCACAAAATACTTAACATTCAGGTAATCTATTTTGACGGCAGCATCGTTGACAATCGCGTCTCCGTTCATTCTTGGCTTGTCAGGTGTGCCTTTCAAGGTGAATTCGGCGTCCACCCGTCCACGTGTTTCGGAGATGCCATTTAAGATAAAATATTCGAGTGTTTTGAGTGGAAATTGAGCGACATTGACCGAAAAATTAAAATAATTTTGCGAGAGGTCTCCCCTCCCCACTTTACCATTTGGCAAGGTCATATTTCCAGGATTGTAAAAGCCCTCGACCAAGAGTTGGCGACCGTCTTGTACGTTGGTCATATTGAGGTAGGCATTGAACCGGTCTTTCAAGCTTTTCGCCTCAATATCTAGGCGCATTAGTCCCCAATCATCGCCATTGATTAGGAAAGTATCGGCTTCGGCAAAGACGTGAATATTTTCCATTTTGAAGATATTTTCTACCCCTGCGAAGAGTTTGAAGCCGCCATTAAAATCCAAACGATCATAGTCCCAAACATGGTCAATATAGCTAAGGTCGAAGTTTTCGGCACTCATTTCCAAGCCTTTTCCATCAGGACTTTGTAGTCGTATTTGACGTTTTTCTGGGCCAGTCAGCACGAAATTACGCGCCTCTACTTGTCCATCACCAAAACGAATATAATTGCCTTCATCTATCTCCCAAGTGTCATTCAGGAAGATAAAACTAGAGGTTTCTAAGCCCAACTGCAACTGTTTTCCGACTGGATATAGCAGCACATCGAGGTTCATATCGTCCACCACATTACTCAAACTGACGATGTGCATTCCGACGTTCACCGTGTCACCTTGTATAATTCCTAGCACATCAATTGGTGAAATATCGAAGTTTTTCCCAATGGCAGTCGAAGCAATAGAGACGTTAATATTGCCTTCATTTCCAATTGTTTCGCCGAAGGTAATGATGTCGCGCAGCGTATTATTTTCAAATTTCAAATAAGGAATTTCTATATCCCAATCAAAAGCATCTTCGCCTTTGGTATTGAATTTTCCTTTGCCAATTACATTGCTAAGTGTGTCCAGTTTTGGAGCAAATATTTGCGTTAGATTTTTACTGTTTTTAATATTAAAATCAAACACAAAATCCATATCTGGCAAGGCTTTCGTGCTATCAATTTGCATAGATAATTTATCCGCATAATCGGGGAAATTAGTTGCCATAAATTGCACAAAAGTGGGTGGTATTTTCGCTAAATCGAAGTCGCCAAATAAATTCAAATCTGCCACTTCGGATTGAATAGAAAAAGACTGATTGATAGACAAGGAATCCATTTTGGAGACAATATTGACTTCATCCAAAAAGAAGGTATCTTGCCCAACGCGCTGAATAACAAAGTCTTTAATTTGGGCATCGCCTTTAAGTTCTGAGAGTTTAAAGTTTTGTAAACTCAAGTCCATAATGCCCGAAAAAATCAGATTATCTTTAGATAAGCGGAGTGGTTTTAGTGCAAGTTTTTCGACATTGGCTTGAAAATCGAAAACGGGCGTTTCTTCCGTAAAATTAATTTCTCCAGCAAACTGAAAGTCAATATTATCATCATTAATAGTCGCATTTCCTTTAAAAAAACGCTCTTTTAGCTCGCCAATAATGGTCATATTATCGTACTGATAGCCCCGAAAAGTAAAGTTTTCGATGGCTGCTTCTAGTTTTGCTTCGGCAGTTTCACGGGTCAAACCTTTACCGCCTACCACCTCCGAACGGAAAGTAATGAAGCCCATTTCAGGGTTATCCGTCCATGTTTTGAGGTCGAAGTTTATCAAATCTAAGCCCCCAGAATAGCGAGCTTTTTCGCGCCCACCTGTCAATTCCATCTTCATATCCATCTCTGCGATACCGAGTTCGCTATATAATTTTCCGTAGGCAACAAAATTGGTAAAATAGCCATCAAAATTACCCGTAAACGTAAATTGACCGAGTTTGTCAAAGTTGTCAGGTGGCGTAAAATTGGGAATAATCTGGCGCAAAGTAGTCATAGAAGTCTCTAGACGTTCGAGCGAAAAGTTAGCTAATTGTTCGCCCGGCACAGTGAGATTTCTAGTCTTAAAATCTCCTTTCAGAAAAGCACGGTCAGCAAGGCTAATGGTCACGTTTTTACCACGTAAACTATTGATAGTACCTTTAATACGACCATCAATATGGATGACTTCATTGCGGTTATTTTTGAAGAAAAGATTGTTTTCTAAAGCTGGCGCAAAGGTCATAATATCAGCTAAAAGTACGGAAGCTTCATTGAATTTAGCATCTAAAATAACGGCATTATTAAAGTCATTCCAATCCGGAAATTTTTCATGTCTAAACACTAAAGTATCTCCCAAAGAACTGTTGGGCGTGATAAGCTTCATGTCATTTAAAATGACCGCTTCTTCGCTAATGTCAAACTCTTTCGCTCGCAGATTCTCTAAGATAAATCCACTACTATTTTGTAAAGAAAGATGCGTTAATTCTCCTGTATAAGTCCAATTCTGGTAACGGAAATTTTTCGCTTCTCCATTCACATCAAAGACATCTAAATGGTCATAATCCAAGCGGTCTTCTGTCGTTAATTTGATAGGCGCATTTCGATAATTATGCAACTGGAATTTGCCTCCACTCAATAATAAATGGCGAACGGTCAAGTCTAAATAGTCCGTATTATCAGGCATTTCAGGCGTTTCTCCTTCCATTTCTGAACCTAAAGGCGGTTCAGCATCTTCGGCAGTAATAGCTTCATCCAAATAGCTTGGCCAGTCATACATATCTATTCGATACGATGGATTAGTCACCTGTACTTCGCCGATGGCAATACGGTTTTCGGGCAAGTTAAAAGTATCGATTTGAATAGAAGCTTCGCCTGATTTGAAGGAGATATTCTCCCCTTTATAAGCATCTGTTTTGCGAAAATGAAAGTCGTTGAGATAGATTTGATGAACCTCAAAAAAGAACGGTTTTTTTGCCTCTTGCTCGACGAAAGTTGTATCTGGTTTGCCCACGAAATAATCGTTCAAAAACTGCATATTGCTCACCTCCATGCTGTCTTTTTGCAAATGGAAATATGCGTCATTCAAGGTCAGTTCATTCACCTCCAATTGTCGCCGCAAAAGCGCAAAAATATTGGTATTGATATCCGCTTTCAGTTCTTGGCTATACATCAGGGTATCGCCATTCAAATCTTCAACCAAAAAGCCATCTAACACCAACTTATCGAAAAATTCGAGCCGCAAATAATCAATTTCGACCGTCGTATGGAGTTCATTTGAAAGGTAAGTCGTCGTTTTTTTAGCTGCCCAATTTTGTACGGCTGGAATTTGAATAATTAAATAAAAAGCCACAAACAATAGCAAGACCAAGACCAACAACCGCAAAGTTGTGCGCCACATCCAACGTACAACACGCTGAAAGAAAGGCTTTTTTTCTGCTACTGGTACTTTTTCTTCAGTCATTTATTGTGGTCAATCATAAAACGAGTGATTTGTGAGATGGTAAAAGGTCCATGTGTAACACATTTTGCCATCTATTTTCACTTCTTTACTATTGACGTTTTGTATTTTATAAATTCATATTTTAAATATAAAATTTTAATTAAATTTCATACAACTTTCAGCAGCGCGAAATTACGAAAAGTGTATAGAAGATAGTCAGAATAGGGAGATTGTTTTGAAGATGTTCAAAATGAACCTGCTTCTAATTTTATACTTCCTATTTTGACTATTTCTACTTAATAGATGCTTTTTCTAGTCAGAATATTATTAAGAGAAGGTTAAAGTTTGAAAATTGTTGATTTGAACTACTTAAAATCCGCCTCCGCCTGATGCTATTGTTCCCATTAAAACAATAATTAACACAAAATACAATACGATAAATACAATCGTCAAAATCCCCATAAGCATGTACATATTTTTCTGAAACTTGAACGCAGAAGTCAATGTAGGCGTGCTTTGTAGGCGAATGGCATCTCTAGTTTGCATAGAATAACGGAGCAATAAAAATCCAGGAATTAAGTAAAAAAAAGAGAAGAAAATGTAGATAAGTCCGAGCCATCCGAAGCTAAAGGGCATGCCAGAAGCCGCTGCCATTTCCTCTGACAAAATACTGCCACTTGCCATAACGCCAATACCTCCTATCAAACATATTCCTCCAAATAGGAACATTAATATGCTAAAAAATAAGCCCCAGCCTGCTGTCGTTTGGAGGTAGCCTTGCGCTTCTTCGCTTAGTGTCAAGCCTTGCGAATAGCTAGTGTCTTGGTCTAAAACGTTTTGGTTTTCCATGTTTCTTTATGTTTTTTTTTGAAAAAATGTGGACAATAATAAGAAAAAAATTAGGATGCCTACACCTAGAAATGAAATATTCATTCTAATTCTTTTACAGAATATTTTTAGAGCGAAAAAAATCACGCATCTTTGCGGCATCATTATAGACCAATCCAAAACAAAAAATGAAACAATCGAACCTCCTTTCGACCTTTTGGTTGCCCGCTTTATTGGCTTGCTTTAGCTTATTTGCTTGCAAAGCAAAACAAGGCGCAAAAATCGAACAAACCACTGACAATCAGCCGGTTATCACACCAAAAACAGAAAAAGGTGTGGCTGAAAGTCCTGTTGTGATACAAATGCCACGTCCAATGCCGGGGCCTGCCATTAGCTTAAAAACAACGCCTGCTTATGGTATAAATCCAGTTGTTGAATTACGTGTTTTTAAGGATGGTTTGGTGACTTGGTTGGGGAAGGAAGATACGCCAATGCTAGGTCATTTTGAGGCAAAAGTAAATCCACAAGATGTACAAATTTGGCTCACTCGTAGCCAAAAAGACCGTTACTTTGAACTTGCAGAAAACTATCCTTTAAATGGTCGTATTATCTCCGATTTTTCGAATACGGTGACTTTTATTCAATTTGAAGCCAACAAAAAAACAATTACCAATAATTACGATGCACCGATGGTTTTACGCAAATTTGAGGCTGATTTGCTCGCTTGGGCGAATGAATTGGCTTGGATGAGGGTTTCTGTGGTTGATTAAGCTTATCTTACAGGGGGGGACAAGCTTAGTAAAATTAATTTAATAAATTAGACCATAATGCGCCGTAATTTTTTCTCCTAAGAAATTCAAAAAATCGTTGCATAGCCGTAGCTACGGAACTATTTTTTGTGTTTTTTAGGAGGAAAAAGGACAAGTATAATGGTCTAAGTTATTGAATTAGTTTTACTTAGGCAACTACTGCGTTTTTATCAAAAAAGTCGTATCAATACCGCTCAAAATCTCAATTTGAACGCCATCAGACAAGCCCGTTTTGACTTGTTTTTTCTCGTATTCTTGATCGCCAATTTCAATTTCCACAAAAGTACTATCGCCTTCAAATACCAAATCGCGTTCCTTGATACTCAGCACTTTGTCGCGACGGTCGAGAATAATATCGGCATTCGCGCTGTAGCCTGCCCGCAGGAAAATTTCTTTGACAGGCTTAATCGCTGCGCGTACTTCAAATTTCACCGAACCTTCATCTACCACACCTTTTGGAGAAATATATTCTAAAGTGGCATCAAATTCTTGGTCTTCTATTGCCCCTACTTTGAGCACTAAAGGCATATTTTCTTTCAATTTTCCAACATCACTTTCGTCCACATTACCTTCAAAAATAAGGGAAGTCATGTCGGCTACCGTCGCGATAGTAGTGCCTTCATTGAAGTTATTGCGCTCAATGACACTCGTCCCTTCTTCTACTGGCACATCTAGCACCATACCATCCACGGTTGACATGACAACATTGGCGACTTGCTTAGATTTTTTGGATGCACCTTCGCGCAAAAGCTGTAAATTATTGGTCGCCGCATCCAATTCTTGACGACGAATATCCACTTCTGCGGTAAATTGCTTGAGATTGCCATTGGCACGAATTTCGGCATTATCGAGTTCTGCTTTACGCAAATCAAAAGCTAATTTTGCACGGTCAAACTCTTGTTCCGAAATCACACCATTTTGGAATAAATCTTCTTGTCGTTTCAGTTCTTTTTCGGCATTCGCCAAATTCGCGGCTACATTCGTCACATCTAATTTTTTAGAAAACACCTCTTGTTGCCGCGCTAATTCTCGCGTCGCTTCCTGAAAACGAATACGCGCCAGTTCTACTGAACTTTGCGCATTATTAATATTTACTTGCGATGGCACGAGCTTTATTTTGGCCAATTGCTGCCCTTTTTTCACCATTGCGCCTGCCTCTACATACAAAGCCTCCACTACTCCACTGACTTGCGGTTTTACGTTTACTTCCTTGCGTGGACGTATCGCGCCTGTAGCAACGGTCTTCTTCACGATGTCTTCGTAAGTCGGTTTTTCCGATTTATAAACAATGGGGTCTTTATTGCTTTGCTGATAAAAATAAACCCCTAAAGCAATGGATAATAGCAGCAATAAACCGCCTAAACTGAATGCACAACCTTTATTCATAATGATTTTTATTGGTAGTTTGTTATTGGTAGTTTGTTATTTTCAAATCATAACTTACTGATTAATAGTTAGTTATGATATTTACATTTAACATATAAACTCGCTCGGGCTAACAGCCCAAGCTACGATAGTTTTACTCGTCTCTTAATGCCTCTACCGGATTAATTCTAGCCGCTGTCAGCGCAGGTATTAGTCCTGCTATTGCTCCAAAAATAATAAGAATAATCAATGCAGCAATACCTACTCGTATATCAATTTGTGGGTTCGCAAAAAAGCCTGCGCCTTTGCCAACCGCCATTTTTAAGGCGAAGACAATTCCAATACCCGTCACCAAACCAATATAACCTGCGATAGTCGTGATAAACACGCTTTCTAACAATACCATGCTGATTATAGAACCTGGCGTAGCGCCCATCGCTTTACGAATACCGATTTCTTTGGTACGTTCTTTTACGACAATTAACATGATATTTCCAACACCAACAATACCCGCTAAGAGGCTTCCAATACCGACAAACCACACCAATATTTTAATGCCTGTAAACAAGCCCATGATTTCCTCTAATTCTTCGGCTACATTATTAGCGCGAATACCTTGGCGGTCGTCGGGATGTACTTTGTGGCGTTCTTTTAAGAAGGCAATTATCTTTTTTTCGTAAGCATAAATATCATAGTTGGTATTGATAGTACAAACAAACCAACCTGCGTCATTTGGTCGGTTACGCAGTTGTTGAGCCGTAGAATGCGGAATTAAAATGGTTTTTTCGTCATCGGCAGCACGCTCTTCGTCATTTCTATCTGATTCGAATATTCCTACAACCAGATATTCCGTACCATTGATGCGTACATATTCACCCAAAGGGTCTTCGTCTGGAAATAAAATTTTACGCACTTCATGTCCTATTACTGCTACTTTTCGCTTTTCTTTTAGGTCTAAGGGGTTCAAGAAACGCCCTTCTTTCAAGTCAATTGCATCAATATGTATCAAATCTGGTCCATCGCCCCGCACATCAAAAGAAGCACGTCTATCTCCTCTTGAAATCTCTCCTGCATTGACCCAAAGACGTGGTGCGATATATTCCATCGCTTCACCAAACTCGGACTTTAATGCAGCTATATCGCTGTTATTAATGCGAATGCGACGCCCCGGCTGGAAGCCTTCATAAGCCATAGTCGTACTTTGTGGCCAAACATACATCGCATTAGTGGCGTGTCCACCGAACATGCCAGTGACGCCATTTTGCAGGCCCGTGCCTGCACCCATTAATACAATGAGCATAAAGATGCCCCAAAAAACGCCCAAAGCAGTCAGGAAACTCCGCAATTTATGCTTGCGAATGGTCTCAAATATTTCTTGCCATTTATCTTTATCAAACATAGTTTTAATTAGGAATTAGGAATTAAGAATTAGAAATTGAAGCTCGGTATCTCCTAATTCCTAATTCTCAATTCCTAATTAAATTTAAGACTTCATCGCCTCTACTGGATTAATTTTTACGGCTTGCAAAGCAGGAATTAAACCCGCCAATGCGCCACAAATAACGAGAGTAATGAGTGCCGCCATGACTGCTCCGAAATCAACTTCGGGATTATAGAAAAACGGCAATTCTATTTCCATCGTTTCCATTAGTTTATCAATGCCATAGATTAATCCAAATCCCGTCAACATACCGACATAACCGGATATACTAGTCAAGAAAATGGCTTCTTGCATAATCATACTAATGATAGAACGCGGGGTCGCACCAAGGGCTTTACGCACACCAATTTCGCGGGTACGGTCTTTGACAATAATGAGCATAATATTACTCACCCCAATCACACCGGCGATAATACTACCGATACCCACAAACCAAATAAAGCCTTGTATAGCAGCAAAAGTGAGCTGAAAACGTTCAAATTCTTCGTACTTATTCCACATCCGAATAGCTTGGTCATCTTTAGGGTCAAATTGATGTAACACTGCGAATTTGGCACGTATTTCTTCTTCTATTTTGTTGGCTTCGTCGGCAGATTTGGCATTGACAGTCACCATATATTGATGCACTCTATCCGTACCGCCTTCTATGCGTTGTGCCGTGGTGATGGGCAAATAAATCTTACGCATTTCGTTCTCATGTCCAGTATCTGTGTAAGTACCGACGACTTTATACTCGACATTTTTCATGTTAATATACTTGCCAATGGGGTCTTCCCCTTCAAACATTTCATCAACAATGGTTTGTCCTATCACACATATTTTTCGAGTTTCTTCAATGTCTTTGAGGTTAATATAGCGTCCGGTTTCCATAATGGTGTTTTCCAAATGCAAATGGTCAGGATGCACCGCACGCACATCGTAAGAAAGGACTTTGCTCTTATATCTGACACTAAATTCTCCCCAAAAATAAAAGCGACCTGTCACATACTCTGTTTTGGGAATATCTTGCAACATTTCATAGCCTCTATTATCGAATTGCACCCAGCGACCGGGCGGCAAACCTTGGTAAGGCTTAGAAGTTTTGCCATTCCAAATAAAGATGCTATTGGTTGCATCGTCACTGAAATTTTTGTAGAAACTATTTTGTAAACCATTGCCCGCCCCCAACAGAAATACGAGCATAAATATACCCCACCAGACCGCTAAAGCCGTCAGAAATGTCCGCAACTTATGCCGCCGTAGGCTGTCAAATATCTCTTTCCATTTGTCTTGGTCTAGCATAGTTTAATTAGGAATTATCAATTAAAAATTAGGAATAAAAGCTACCACCTCCCGTAAATCGTACTTCGTACTTCATAAATCGTAAACCGTAAATCGTAAACCGTACCGAACTACCGTTCTATCAAACCGTCTTTCAGACGTATCACTCGGTCCGTCATTTCTGCAATATCATGCTCATGCGTCACGATAATCACCGTTATTCCTTGTGCGTTTACTTCTTTGAAAAAATCCATGACTTCGTAGGACGTCTTGGTATCCAATGCGCCCGTTGGTTCATCTGCCAAAATAACTTTCGGTTGTCCGACCAATGCGCGTGCTATCGCGACGCGCTGTTGCTGTCCGCCCGACATTTGGTTGGGTAAGTGATGCGCCCATTCTTTTAGACCTACTCTATCCAAATATTCCATAGCAAGTTCTTGGCGTTTTTTACGCTCTACTTTTTGGTAATAGAGCGGCAAAGCGACATTCTCTAAAGCCGACTTAAATGACAATAAATTGAAAGATTGAAATACGAAACCAAGGAATTGATTTCGATATTGTGCTGCTTGTGTTTGGGTAAGATTTTTGAGAAGCGTATCATTCAGATAATACTCTCCACTATCATAGTCATCCAAAATACCGAGGATGTTCAACATCGTTGATTTACCAGAGCCAGAACTGCCCATAATACTGACAAATTCGCCCTGATTGATGGTCAAGTCAATGCCTTTTAGCACTTCTAATTTGGTAAATTCGGTGCTATACGCTTTTCGGATGTTCTTTAGTTGTATCATGGTTTTCTCTAGTGTAATGGATGATTTTTTGTTTTCTTGTTACTACTTTTGGCTTCGCTGTAAATGAGGTGTTTTTTGCCTAAAATAAATCTTAATGATTTACCCTTCTATTCCAGCATTATTAAAAAGACTACATAAAAGCCAAATCGTTGCCCGAAAGACTTACTTTTTTCCTTATTCGCCCCAAAACATAGACGAACGATAGTTTTTTGCTGACAAAAGGCACTTTTTACTCGCTGGATGAAAAATACTAATTTGTTTTTTTGTAAATTTATTCTTTCTTTCATCCAAAGTCTAATTCTTTCTAAGGGACGATAAATTAGGGCAATAAAAAAACATTTCATCATCAAGTATTAACAAGTATTAAACGCCTGTCTTTCAGCACTTTAACTATTATTCATTTTTTAGTAGCCAATTATTCATCACTCAGACAGGCAGCGAATAATGTCCTTTACCGTTCAGATTAGGTAATCTCTCTTTTTGGTGTACTGCTTAACAAATATTCAACAATATGACAAAACACATACTTACTCTTACTGTTCTTTCCGCACTATTTTTTTTCTGCTCTACTTCTTGCAGTAATGATTTGCCGGATGTCGAACAATTTGATATTAAGAAAGATTTTTCCATCGAAATGCGCGAAGAATTGACCACAAATGGCAATTCCCTATCTTTCGTCATTACAACTAAAGAAAATCAATCCTGTTTAAACGATACGATTACGAATACTTATCTCATTTCTTCTAATCGCATCGAAATTGCGCTGAATGACATCGCTCATGAAGGGGATTGTGATATGGGTTTTGCTCCGGCACAAGTTGTCATTCCGATTGGTGATTTGGCTTTGCGAACGTACAATATGAACATCAATTTACGTGGAGACATCGTCAGTTTAGGAGCATTACATGTGGAAGGTGACCGCTATCGTTTGGTTATGGAGGAGGAAAAAGGCTTTGAAATACCGCGTAAAACCTTATTTCGTATTCCTACTTTTGCGATTTGGGGCTATGTCGAATATACAGATGAAACGTCCCGCCAAATTGCAGAAAATTTCGTATTGGATTTGAATGAGATAGCGAATAGTCGCGAATATCCAGAAGGGTTTTATGGTTGGTTTGAAATAGATAGCTCTAATAATTTCAACCATCTTAATCTTCCTAATTCCGACTTATTTATCAGTTTCATCATGGAATATGAAGCTAATCAAATGCCACTAAATGATTTATTAGAAACTTATCGTCAAAATACAGATATAAGTATCCAACTGACAACTTGGGATGGGCGTGACCTGTAAGTTTGACGTAAATTTTTCTTTATAAAGTAAAAAAGTTCAACCAAATAGCTTGGTCTTTGTTACTTTTGCGCAACCGCAACCTGATGATTTAGGTTGCGGTTTTGTTTTTGGTGTTCACCAATTACAAACCACCATTTATCAAAAAAACAAATTAGCAGAATGAACGATTATCAGAAAATGCTTGCGCAAACGCCCAATAAACCACTCGAAAAAAAGCTCAATACTTGGGCATGGATAGTCAGTGCTGCGGTACTTATTTTGGTCGTCGCAATGCGCAAAATTCATTTGGAATTGGGTATTGACTTCACCTTTTTACCACCTTTGTATTCGACCTTGAATGCGATTACAGCCGTACTTTTGATGGGCGCAATTTATCAAATTAAGCAAAAAAATGTACTGGGACACCAACGTTTAATGAACATTGCGGTTATTTGTTCCGCCTTATTTTTATTGTGTTATGTCTTGTATCACATCACGACACCAGAAACGAAATTTGGAGGAGAAGGAACGATTAGACTTGTCTATTTTGTTTTACTGATTAGCCACATCGTATTGGCCGCAGTGATATTGCCGTTTATTTTGTTTACTTATATTCGGGCTTATACCAATCAATTTGCACGCCACAAGAAACTAGCAAAATGGGTATTTCCACTTTGGCTTTATGTCGCGGTGACTGGCCCTATTTTGTATATAATGTTGCGCCCTTATTATGGCTCATAAAGTAGGGCATTTAGCTATTCCATTTCTTCGAGAGATGGAATAGCTTTACTCATCACCTATACTTTTACTAACTGCTTAGTGAAAAGAACTAAATAATTTATACCATTATGCTTGTTCTTTTTCCTTATAGTCGCCTTTTTATGAATTTCTTAAAATAAAAAATGGTTCTTTGTTGTTTTTTCTTGCAAAATGAATGCTGTCTTAAATAAATAGACTGGCAGCCGAACACGTTTAAGCAGCCATTTTATAAGGCTCGGACTACCAGTCCGAGTTACTTTAGTCGCTGCTTTTGCAAAAGTTGTCAAACAACCGAAAAAACAACCTCGTCAATTAGGGTAGTTTAGTAACGATGCAAGAATAACTTATAATATCTTGCATCGTTCAGCGATTCTCGGTTTAAGTAAATGTCGAGTGGTGTTACCAGTTTTTTACGATAAAGTAGGCAGTAAACGAATACCCGTTTTTTAAGATTAATGACTGGTAACACCACTTTTCTGCTTAAACCGAGAATTGCTGTGCATCGTTACTAAATAGCCCCAATATCGAGGCCATGAAAGCTAATTCCAAAACCCTTACTTTTCATACTTTTCCAACAAGGCATACAAGGCATTTACACGCTCTTCAAATCTAGCTTTATTAAAGAATGCTGCGACATCTAATTCCTCTCTTAATTCCAGAAATAGAGCCTCCATTTCTGGCAAATCATGTGCTTTAAATATCGGCGACATGGGCCACAAGCGACGTTGCGCATGTTCTATATCAAATCGCTCACCCGTCAAGTCGGTATAAGCTTTTAGTTCTTCTGCTAGCCAATAGAGTTCTTTTAAGGCAACTTTTGTCTCATTAGTCATATTTGATTTATTTTAAGTAGTACACGTTAATTATTTCGGAAAATTTGAGGACAAGATTTTTTCGTATATTTTCTTTAAAAAATCAGTGCATAGCCCTATGCTACGGACTTATTTTTTGGAGGAAATAGGCGGAAAAAGATGTTTTCAAATTACCGAAATAATTGTGTCCGGGTACTTATGTTTGGCGAAGATATTTCATATTTTGAAAAGATGCACTTTTTTAGGTTTAGAATTTAACAATCGCCTTGAGCATACTCCGTCAATTTCCATCCTTCTTTTCATAAATTTCCGTTACCAACTCCTAGCAATTTATATTTTGTAGTATATTGGCGACGAATTACTACAATAGATTGCAACATACCAATGGAAAAACAGTCAACTAATCAACATATAGAAACCGAGCTGAGTAGAGATTTAGGATTAACCTCGGCCTTAGCTATCGGTATAGGTACTATGATAGCCGCAGGTATTTTTACGCTATCCGGCTTGGCTATCCGAAATGTGGGTTCTTCTGCCATTATTTCTTTCCTTATTGCAGCAGTAGTCGCCACCTTTACGGCATTAACTTATTGCGAATTTGTATCTATTTATCCCAAAACAGGTGAAGGTTATTTGTATGCTCGAAAGACCTATCCTGCGCCAGTAGCTTATTTTGTAGGTTGGGCATTGTTCTTAGGCTATGCCTCCTCTTGTGGTTTCTATTTGGCGAGTTTATCAGAGTATTTTAATGAATTTATATGGCATAGTCCATTCTTTGCGCTGTCGGGCATCGTCGCTTTGGTAGGTTTGACGGTCTTAAATATTAAAGGCACAAAAGAAAGCGGCAAATTCCAAATATGGGTGACCGGCGCAAAAGTCGTGCTTTTGGTTTGGTTTATTGCCGGCGGTTTGAGCTATGTAGAACCTGCCGAGTTTTTTAATAAAATGAGCAATGATTTTGGTAAAATTGCTTCCACAGCAGGCTTAGTGTTCATTACCTTTTTTGGCTTTTCGGCAATAGCAGCTTCCGCAGGCGAAGTTAAAAATCCGGCAAAGAATATCCCTAAAGCTATCTTTATTTCGATGGCAGTGGTAACGATATTATACACCTTTGTGGTTTTGGTTTTATTGTTTTCTGGCATCACCGAATATGGCGAGTCGTCAATGGGCCTTGCTGCTGAGAAATTTCTAGGGCCAGTAGGCATGAAAGTGATTATTGGCGGGGCATTATTCTCTATGATTTCTGCCTCGAATGCCTCTATTATGGCGGGTTCGAGAGTAGTTTTGTCCATGTCTCAATTGGGGCATTTTCCAGCAGCATTAGGCAAGATTAGCCAAAAAACACGTACGCCTATCATCTCTACCATTGTGTTTTCGAGTGCGATATTGGTGTTTATCGTGTCTTTTCCTTTGGAAGAATTAACACACTTTGCGGACACGGTTTTGTTATTGGTTTTAATATTGGTCAATGCCGCCTTGATTATACATCGTCGCAAGTTTCCAGACATGGTACGCCCGTTTAAAGTACCTTTAGGCCCGACCTTGCCTATCATCGGTATTCTCGCTAATTTTTATTTATTGTTTCAAATATTTGCCGACTACACCACGCCTGCATTAATCGCGGTGGCGGCATTAGTTATTGGTTTAGTGGGTTTCATTATTTGGAAAAGTACGCTTAGTGCCGAGACGGCAATTCCTGGTCTAACTTCCCACGTAGCACACAGTAAAGGGCGCGCGACTAGCGCCCCAGACAAGTTCAGAATACTCGTCCCATTAGCCAATCCCACCACGGTAAAACCACTCATCGACTTCGCGGCAGACATCGCCAAAGGTAAGGATAGTGAATTGATTTTGCTGCGCGTGATGACCGTACCTGACCAAGTTCCATTGAATAGATATGACAAAAATTTAATCGCCGAACAAGAGCGTATTTTGAATAATGCGATACAATTAGTAGAAGAAAAAGGACTAGTTGCACAAGGCACGATACGAGTTAGTCACAGCGTCGAAAGAGCGATTTTGGAGACTTCAACTGCTCGCAATTGTAATCTAACTATTGTCGGTTGGAAAGGACATACCACGAGCCGCGAAAAGGTATGGGGCAGCATCACGGATGCCGTCGTAAAGCATGCTAGAACAGATATTATTCTCGTTAAATTTGTTGATAATCGACCGATAAAAAACATTTTGCTACCGACAGCAGGTGGCGTACATGCCCAAGCTGCCGAGCAATATGGCGCAGCTATTGCCCAAGCGCGCGGTGGTGCAGTCACGGTTTGTACCATTGCAAAACCGAGTGAAAACAACGAAAGTCAAAAGGCGAAAGCGGCTATATTGCAAGAAGCAAGCGACCGAATGACCGCTTTAGGTTTGACCAATATTCAACAAGAAATTGTCGCGAATAATGATGTCGTCAATGGCATTATCCAAGCTGGCAAAAAGCATGATGCCATTATGGTGGGCGCGGCAGGGCCTAAATTATTGCCGCCTAGTTTGTTTGGCGATATTCCGCATTCTATTGCGCAGGGCTATGATAAGCCGCTGATTGTGGTGAAGCATTATGATGCGGTGCGGGGACTTTTGGGACGTTTGGTGGAGTGATGGTTTTGAGTGTTTTTAGATATGTCATTTTCTAGTAATCCTATCCAAAAAGCTATATTTTCGAACGAATCTAATCCATATTATATACAAAAAAAACGGGCTCCCAAAACCAATTGGAAGCCCGTTCTTTTATTTAAAGTCAGTCATCAAACCTTAGTTCAATTCCTCTGCTTTATAAACATCAGCATCATTGATACCCAAGTCGCCTTGAATTTCAATTGGCGTATTTTCTTCGATAGAACCAGTAGAGTTGGTATCTGGCAACGCAATTTGCGGAGCAATTACTAATGCTACAACAGACATCAATTTCAACAAGATATTCAATGAAGGACCAGAAGTATCTTTGAATGGATCACCTACGGTATCACCAACTACGGCTGCTTTGTGAGCATCAGAGCCTTTGTAGTGTTTTTTGCCTTTAATGGTTACACCTTCTTCAAACATTTTCTTAGCATTATCCCATGCGCCACCTGCGTTTGATTGGAAAATTGCCATCAAAACGCCACATACTGTAACGCCTGCAATTAAACCACCTAACATTTCAGGGCCACCTGCAAAACCTACTGCTACTGGAGATAATACCGCGATTAAACCCGGTAAAATCATTTCACGAATAGAAGCTGCAGTAGAGATTTCAACACATTTTGCATATTCTGCTTTACCATCTGCTGCGTCAAAGATTTTGCGATCAGCATCTGACCATTTGCTCATGTCTTCGCCGTTCTTTTTCATCACTGCTAAAGCCGCTTTCAATTCAGGGATATCCTTAAATTGACGACGTACTTCTTCAATCATGTCCATAGCTGCACGACCTACTGCGTTCATAGCCATAGAAGAGAATAAGAATGGTAACATACCACCTAATAATAAACCAGACATTACTTTCGGGTCTGCAATGTTGATAGTGCTCACATTTGCTGTTGACATAAATGCCGCAAACAATGCTAATGCAGTCAATGCTGCTGAACCAATAGCGAAACCTTTACCAATTGCTGCGGTCGTATTACCTACTGCATCCAATTTATCGGTACGTTGACGTACTTCTTTTGGTAAGTCTGCCATTTCTGCAATACCACCTGCATTATCCGAAATCGGACCATATGCATCTACTGCTAATTGAATACCCGTGTTCGATAACATACCTACTGCTGCAATCGCAATACCGTACAAACCAGCAAAGTGGTGTGCGCCCATAATTGCAATACAAAGAATGATAATCGGAATGGCAGTTGATTGCATGCCTACACCTAAACCAGCAATGATGTTGGTTGCCGCACCTGTAACAGATTGGTCAACAATACTTTGTACCGGCTTCGTGCCTGTACCTGTATAGTATTCGGTGATATATCCAATACCTAAACCAGAACCTAAACCGAACAATACTGCCCAGAATACGCCCATGCTGTCGTATCTGATACCGTTTAATGTCCAATCTGCTGGCAACATGTTCGTTACAATCAAGAATGTTGCAATCAACATTAATACTGCTGCACCGATTTCACCCATATTCAAGGCTGTTTGTGGATTACCACCTTCTTTAACGCGTACTAAGAACGTACCGATAATAGAAGTAACAATACCAACACCCGCCAATACTAATGGTAAAATAACTGCCGATATACCGCCGTAACCGTCTGTCCAGCCTGCTGTATCCATCAACACTGCACCCAATACCATCGTACCAATGATAGAACCAACATAGCTTTCGAAAAGGTCTGCACCCATACCCGCTACGTCACCTACATTATCACCTACATTATCCGCAATAGTTGCTGGATTTAATGGGTGGTCTTCAGGAATACCTGCTTCTACTTTACCCACTAAGTCAGCACCAACGTCGGCAGCTTTGGTATAAATACCACCACCAACACGCGCAAATAAAGCGATAGAAGATGCTCCAAAAGAGAAACCTGTCAATACGGTAATCACTTGGTTGACACTAGCCACATCGCCTACACCGAACATTTTGCTGTACACAATGAATAGAGTACCTAAACCTAAAACACCTAGACCAACTACGCCCATACCCATTACAGAACCACCTGCAAAAGCAACTTCTAAGGCTTTTCCGAGGCTAGTACGTGCTGCATTAGTAGTACGTACATTGGCTTTTGTCGCTACGCGCATACCAATAAATCCTGCTAAAGCAGAACAAATTGCTCCTAAGATAAAAGAAACACCCACCATCATGTGGCTGCCTTCTGTCGTAGAACCTGACCAAAACATCAAAGCCGCTACTACGGCTACAAATATAGCTAAGACTTTATACTCTGCACGTAAAAACGCCATCGCACCATCTGCAATATTCTCTGCAATAATCGCCATTTTTGGCGTGCCTACTTCCTGCTTGCTTACCCAGCTCGATTTCCAAAAAGTGTACAATAATGCCAGCACACCAAAGGCTGGGATTATCATTACTAAAGTATCACCCATAATTAATTTTTTTTAGATGTTAAGTTTCTTTCTAAGATTTTAGATATTAAACAGTAGAGCCACACACTTTAATCAATTGATTATCAATGCTTTATCTATTTTTCAATAACTATCTTCGCTCTTATACTAACACCCGTTGACATTTATAAAGTTAGTTAATTCGTTTTAAAAAAGTCAAATTGCTATCCAAATTTTATTTGATAAAAATAGCTACTCAACTGCTTTCTCGTAAAAGAAGCAAGCAAATGTACATTAAAGATTTTTTTTAGCCAAACGCATTTTACATTTGTATTTATTTTGTTGTGAAATACATTTAAATCCCAGCAAGCAAGAAGTCTAATACTTGTGCCATATTGCATTTTAAAAGCAGCGTTTTGACCAATTATTTACTCTCTTGACAAACGACTTCTTCACCTTTTTTTCTTCTTATTTTATAAACTTATAACATGAATACTAAAACACACTTACTCCTTAGTATTTTTCTTTTATTTACAACTAACCAAATAATACTCGCTGCGGTGTGTAATTGGGAAGGCAATACCGACAATAATTGGGAAACCGCCTCCAATTGGTCTTGTGGCAATGTACCAACTGCCGATGATGAAGTCTATATTAATGGCGGCGGTACGATTAGCCTGAATAGCGACCTCACGGTTGCTTTGTTAGAAATGGATGGAACGGTAGAAATAATAGGCAGCGGTTCATTGACCGCTAATGAGGCTATGAATTTGCTATCAGCAGGCGAATATACCTTTGATATAGCTATTAATGTCATAGGCAATGCCGACTTCGGCGATATAGAGCTGAATCAAAACGGGCAAAATCTAACACTAGCTGGCACAGGTACTTGGGAGGACGGAACGCTTTGGTGCAATAATGGCGCACAAGTCATTATTCCGACGGGAGCAAGTTTCACCTTTGAAAACGGTATTAATATCTTTAGTTTTAATCCTGTTCCGTCCTTAGTCGTGAATGGCACGATGACCAAGCAAGGTGCTAGTCCGCTTGACTTTGAAGCGATTTACAACTTTGTAGATGCGACCATTAATATTGAAAATGGGCCTATTGTGAACTATCTACAAGCCGGCGATAATTGTCTAATTGAAAATAGTACAATCAATATAACCGGAAATGGAGCACTAGAGATTGCACGTATCATCAGTATCGAAAACACTCAATTTAATGGTGGCACTATTCGCACCACCTTTGGTGTTGCCTCTTTTAGGGCAGGCACAGATTGTAGCACGACACACCTGCATTTGATAGATGGTATCGTCAACAATAATGCTCCGACTAGCTTTCAAAGTGTCCTCCAAACAGGCGGTCAATTCAATGGTGGCAGTTCCGGTTTTACGGTAGAAGAAAATTTTGATTTTGTCGGTGGAGAAATAAGTGGCAATATTGAAGTGCTTGGAATGACCAATATTTCTGATGTCACTACGACTTCTGATATGCGTAGTACAGCCATCTTGCGCGTAACAGGCGGCGGCAGTATGAATACGAATGATAACTTCCAAAACCGCATCGTTATATCAGAAAATAGCATCTTTGAAATCACTTGCGAAACCAATACAACAACTTCTATAAATGACCTTCAAGTATTCGGTACAGTAGCTAAATCAGGTGAAGGACTCTTAGATATTTATGGTTTTTTCTATCCAGAAGATGGTCAACGAGTAGCAGGTTTCGGCCCGATAACGACTTCGGGGTCTTTTTTGTTAAGAGGTACTTTAGTGCCCACTTCGACGCAAATAGCATTAGAATTGCAGAGTAATTTGAGCTTTACGGGTGATAATCCAGCCTTAGAAATCATCTTATTTGTAGATGGCGCAGGAAATGCGCTATACGGCGAAGTATTGGTGGAAGGTAGTGCCAATTTATCCGGCACTATAGAGGTAGATGAAGTAGGCAGTGCGCCTAACGGAATGTACACTATTCTAACGGCCACGGATGGCGTGAAGAATACCTTTGATACCGAAAATTTGCCGGCAGGCTATACCGTTATATATACCGCTAATAGCGTTATCTTGAATAAATCGGTAGCTCCTCCTGCCCTGGCTAGTTCCTTAAGCACTACTTCGAATATCACCTGCGCTGGCTTCAATGATGGCTGTATTCAGCTTAATATATCGGGAGGAATGCCGCCTTACACTATTGATGGCGATGTAGAAGTTAGTAATGGCCAAATGATATGTGGATTAGCCGCAGGTGACTATACTTATACTATAATAGATGCAAATGGCACAAGCACAACGACCAATAGCACAACAATAACAGAACCGGAGGAGTTAACTATTGCCCTCAATATGCTGTCAATGGATAGTGTCGAAATAATAGCAACAGGCGGTACTCCTCCTTATCAATATCAATTGGCAGGTGGAGATTTGCAAGATGAAAATACATTTGAGCTGCTCCTAATTACAGAGCCTGTGACCTATATATTTGATGTAATTGATGCTAACGCTTGTCTGGCAAGCTATTCATTGACGATTAATAACATAGAAGAAAATAATCTAAGCAATAGCCTTATTATTTCCCCAAATCCAAGTCAAGGCACTATTCAATTAGCTATTGATTTTCCAACAAAAAAAGAGGTGCAACTAAGCGTGCTAGATATAACTGGAAGAGAAGTTTTCAAAGCTGATTTATCAAAAACAACAAACCGCTACGAAACGAGTGTTGACCTCTCTTTTCTAAATAGCGGCACTTATATGTTGCTCTTAAATGACGGCGAACAAATGGGCGTAAAACGCTTGGTTTTGGTGGATTGAGTTGATTAGGTTATTAGGTTTTTCTGACAGGATGACAATCTTAATTTTTGTCATCCTGTTAGGAAACTAAACTAAGGGAATTTGTAGAGAATAAGCTACCAGTTCGACAGTGAGCATTTTTTGCCTAAAGAATTTAAAAAATCGTTGCATAGCCATAGTTACGGAACTATTTTTTATGTTTTTTAGGCGAATAATTATCCTGTCCAACTGGTAGCTTATTTTTTACAAATTCCCTAAAGCCATTCCACCTTATCCTCGACAGTTCCACGCTTCCCAGGCAATTCTGGTAAGTCATGATAGCCCATGTAGAACCAACCTAGACAACGTTCTCCTTCTTTCAAATTTAGAAATTCATTCGCTTCTAAAGCAGCTTTGGGAGATGACCAATAGCAACCGATATGGTGCGCGGTACAAGTGAGCCACATGTTTTGTACAGCCATAGCTACGGCTGCAATTTCTTCCCATTCTGGCACACTTTCCTCAGGGTCACGCTGCATACATATCGCTATCACCGCCGCCGATTGAAGCGGCTTTTTGATGGTCTTTTCGTACTTCTTTTCACTGAATTTATCTTCTGGTGTATTTGCCTTATAATACTTACCCGAATAGTCAGACAGCCGTTGCAAAGCACGTCCCGTCAGCACTTTAAAGCGCCAAGGTTCTGTAAAACGATGTGTTGGAGCCCAATTCGCATTCTCTAATATCTCTTCGATTACTTCCGTCGAAATAGGGTCCACATTATACGTTTTCGGAAAAATAGAACGGCGTTTGCGAATTAAATCGCTTATATTTGATGTAGTCATCTCTTAATTTTAACTTTATTTTATAGTCTATACAAATACGATAAAACGAGTAATAGTGTTACCTTTTTCAAACAACTCGTATAAACAATAGGTTTTGCACGTTATAAATTACAGTAATTCTCGGTTTAAGTAAATGTCGAGTGGTGTTACCAGTTTTTTACGATAAAGTAGGCAGTAAATGAATACCCGTTTTTTAAGATTAATGACTGGTAACACCACTTTTCTGCTTAAACCGAGAATTGCGGTATAAATTATTCACATATCGTATTTCTGAAAATACATTGCAAATTTCCAAAAAAATAATGTAAATTAGCGTACTATTTAGAAAAAATAGCTTCACTTAAACGGTTTTGAAAGAATGAAAGTAGAAAAGACGATGCTTAAATAACATGTCTTAATTTTTCATTTCTAATAAAAGAAAACCTCCATTGTTAACAAAAAAGAAAAAAATCATGGCAAGAAGAAATTTCATGGAAAGCAATAATCCAATGATGAACGAAGGTTCATTAGATGGACATTTAGTCCGTTCCAATAGCGAACCGATGACGGTCAGCGGCGCGGTTAATAAGACTTTTATTTTATTCGGTGTGATGTTGGCCGCGTTTGTGTTTTCGTGGATGATGAAAAGCATGACTCTCATGTGGGTTGGTATTATTGGTATTCCAGTTGTTAGTTTTATCGCTAACAGAAATGTAGAAAGAGCATCGCTTTGGGCGCCAGTATTCTCGGTGATGTTGGGCTTGATGGCAGGTGCGATTTCATATCGCTATGAACATGCTTTCCATGGCATTGTGATGCAAGCAGTCACCTTGACATTTGGCATCATGTTCACGATGCTGACGCTATACAAAGCAGGTATTATTAAGGTAACAGACCGTTATCGTCGCATTATTGGCGTGGCTGTAGGCGCGATTATGGTTGTTTATTTAGCGTCTTTAGTTTTGTATTTTTTCGGTATCAATATGCCGTTCTTACATGAACAAAGTGCAATAGGCATCGGCATTAGTTTAGTTATTGTAGCAGTAGCATCGCTCAAATTAAATGTCGATTTCGATAATTTTTATAAAGGCGAAGCAAGCAAAGCTCCAGCACATATGGAATGGTATTTTGGTATGGGTTTGATGTTTACTTTAGTGTGGTTATACACAGAGATATTGTGGTTATTGTCGGCATTTATGGGCGACTAAACAATGGGGATTGATCTCTTTTATTCGGTCTTCATTTACTCAAAATACAGGCTACAAAAGCCTACAAATACAAATGGCTGCTCGTTGTTAACGAGCAGCCATTATAGGTTCTGGATATGTTCAACACTAGGAAAAAGTGTGTTTATATTGTATATTATCTAGAAAAAGAAAAGCAAAAATCAATTTGTACATTCCTAATTCTTCATTCCTCATTGATATTAGCCCAAGCTTGCCATATCGCGCACTAAAATCTTACCACGGTTGAAATAAATCAAGTTGTCTTTGCGTAATTCATTCAATACTAAAGTTACCGTTTGGCGAGAAGTACAAGTGATATTCGCAATATCTTGATGTGTTAAAGAATGCTTCAATAACATCTCATAACCAACGCGTTTACCGCGTTCTTCCATGCTGCTTTTGATAAAATCAATGATGCGAGTACGTGCATCCTTAAAAATCAAGCCTTCCAATTTATCCTCTGCACGCATCAAACGACTACCAAATAAGTTCATCACTTTGTCGCATAAATCGTAGTTCGTACGCATCAATTTCTTAAAGTCTTCTACTTTCACGCAGTATAAATGTACTTTTTCTTTCAATACTTGTGCAAAATCTTGGCGGCGTTCTTCTCCAATCAACCCCAATTCACCGAACATAGCCATCGGATGTTTTAATGCTTTGATGACCTCTTTTCCATCTTCACTATGTGTACCAATTTTGATAGCTCCCTTCGCTAAAAAGAAAATCGTATCCGACTCTTCTTCTGGTAAATAAATAAAACTGTATTTAATTTTCACGCGAAACTCCATCATAGAAGATAAACGCTCTTTTTCCTCCGAGTTGAGTACACTAAAAAGTGGGAAAGTTTGTAGAAACGATAGTTTAGCTGCTTCATTCATAACAAGTACAGATTTTGATTAATAACTTCCAAATAAGCGTAGGGCTGCCGCTATTTTCTTTCATTTGATAAAAGAAAAATAAGTATAGACCGTACTATTCGGTTTGTAATGAATATTATTTTTGAACCATTCCTAATGCTCTGATAGATGCATTATTCATTCTTTTTTTCATTAGTAATATTCATTACTCTAGTGTGTTTTCTCAGGAGTAAGTAGTTCTCTGCTTATAAAGCGGAGAATTGGTCACCATTTTAGTTTATTCGCTATTTCAGTCAATGTAGAAGGGGGATATTGCGAACTTTTCACAGCTTATTGTAGGCTAAGGTAATCGGGTGAATGATTACAAGCATTTGGTTTTTCGGAATGAGATGCTTGTTTTATTTTTTAGTTTTTTTGCTAAGAGCTTCTATCTTAGCGGCTTCATGTATAAAGACACCATATTCTTAGTGCCCCCCCTACGTTAATTTATTTTTTTTGAAAAATAATTCATTTAAAGTTAATACGAAATCATAAACCACTGATTATCAACAACTTAATTCATCTTTTTAGAAAGTAAAATTTAAAAGAAATTATTTTTTTCAACGCATTTTTATAGCAAATTAGTCAGTAATTAGTATTTAAAACTACTTAGAGAATAAGTTATAATAAGATTGGTGAATTATTTTGGTCTTAGGTTTACTTTAAAAGAAGGAATGAGCAAACGCAGTTTGTGAACCGCAAAGCGGATGGGCTGCCTTGATACTATGACTGATTTTAAAGTAAAAAATAAGACCAAAAGAAACAGCAAGATGTTATAAATTATTTTTTCATCGTTCCTTAAGTACCCGGACACATTTATTCGTGGAATTTTAGGGCTAAGATTTTCCGAAATAATTAACGTGTACTACTTAATATTAAGACATATCGTAATAAAATTGTATTTCCTAGAAGAGGTAATGAAAACAACATTTGTTCATTTTATATTCAACTACTTTTAATTTATTGAAATGACAGGTAAAACATTTAGTAAAAGTTAGGTAAAATCCGTTTAAAAGAACCATTCTCACTTGTTTTTCTTCAACTAAAAGAAAATTTTCGTGTTTAATGTTCAATTCCGTCTTCATACAATAATAGCGTATTATGCAACACAAAAAAGTCATCGTTTGGTTTCGGCAAGACCTTCGTTTACATGACAACGAAGCCCTCCAAGAAGCCATCAATCACGGCACAGATATTATTCCTATTTATGTGTTTGACCCACGCGTTTTTAAAGGAACAACCCGTTGGTTTGACTTTGCAAAAACTGGCGTACATCGCGCACAATTTATTATAGAAAGTGTGCAAAATCTACGTGATAATTTACGCAAATTAGGCTCGGATTTATTGGTGCGTGTAGGCAAACCAGAAGATATACTTTTTGACTTAGCTCGCGCCGAAAAAACGAGTTGGATTTTCTGTAATAGAGAACGAACAGACGAAGAAGTTCGTGTGCAAGACACGCTAGAAAAAAAGCTATGGTCTGTCGGCCAAGAAATTCGCTACTCTCGAGGAAAACTACTGTATAATACGGGTGATTTACCTTTTCCTGTCACACATACACCAGATATTTTTACGCATTTCAGAAAAGAAGTTGAAAAGTTTGTACAAGTGCGTCAACCTTTGGAAACGCCAAGCAAATTGCCTCCTGTAAATAAGGCGCTCGACCGCGGCGAAATGCCTACTCTCATTGACTTTGGGCATAAAAAACCAAGCCGCGACAAGCGTTCTGCAATGTCTTTTAAAGGCGGAGAAACCGAAGCCTTAAAGCAGTTGCAATACTACCTTTGGGGCAGTGATTTGGCTGCTAATTATAAAGAAACTCGCAATCAAATGTTAGGGCGTGACTACTCTACTAAGTTTTCGCCGTGGTTAGCACAAGGCTGTTTATCTCCTAAGAAAATTTATGCTGAATTAAAGAAATATGAGCAAGAACGCACCAAAAATAAATCCACTTATTGGATATTTTTTGAGCTACTTTGGCGCGACTTTTTTCGCTTAATTGCAAAGAAATATGAAAACCATATTTTCCAAAAAACAGGCACTAAAGGCGAGTTAGATATAGAACAAAATAATGACGAACATTTGTTTCAAATTTGGGCAGAAGGACGTACTGGCATTCCACTTATCGACGCCAATATGCGCGAGTTAGCAAAAACTGGTTTTATGTCCAATAGAGGCCGACAAAACGTGGCGAGTTTCCTAGTCAAAGACCTAAAAGTGAACTGGCAAATGGGCGCAGAATGGTTTGAAAGTCAATTGCTTGATTATGATGTGGCTAGTAATTGGGGCAATTGGAATTACATCGCAGGAGTAGGCAGCGATCCGCGTGAAAATCGCTATTTCAATATTCTAAAACAAGCAAAACGCTACGATGCTAAAGGCGATTATGTCAAGCATTGGTTGCCAGAATTGAAAAATGTACCTTCAGAACGCATTCATCGCCCAGATTTACTGTCTTTTGAAGAACAAAGTGAATATGGCGTAAAGTTAGGCGCACAATATCCAAAAGCAATGATTAGAATTGCTAAATGGGCGTAGGGATTGTATATTGATGATTGTATATTGATGATTCCAGTGGGGCGAACCAGCAATTCTCGGTTTAAGTAGAAAAGTGGTGTTACCAGTCATTAATAATAAGAACAGGTATTCATTTACTTTCTACTTTATCGTAAAAAACTGGTAACACCACTCGACATTTACTTAAACCGAGAATCGCTGGGGGCGAACACGTCTAATCGAAATAATCAATATACAATCATCAATCTAATGCGGCAGGCGGCTTCGCAAAGCTCCATAAGCCAAAGTGCCGAGCAATGCTCCCGCAATAGTTGCTAGTAATATCGTATAGCCATTTCCAACCAAAACGTAGAGCGGGCCTGGGCATGCGCCCGTTATTGCCCAACCTAAACCAAAGACCGTCCCACCTAAAATACTGGCTTTATAAGTATTCGGTTTGTCTGCAATTTTAATCACATCTCCGGTTATATTTTTCAAATTTGTTTTCTTAATAGTGAAAAAAAGCAAGGCGCCTAGCACTACCGCTACGCCTATTATGCCGTACATATGTATGCTCTGAAAACGAAACATTTCTTGAATACGAAACCAAGAAATCGCCTCTGATTTGGTCATAACAATGCCAAACAAAATACCTGTGAATAAAAAAGATATATTTTTCATGTTGTGTTTTTAAGTAGCGTGGCTTTCCAAAGCCGTGCTACTTTAGCCCAATAAAAAAGGCAACAAAAAATGCGTCATCAAAAGCCCGCCAATAAAGAAACCGACAACTGCCACTAAGGACGGCAATTGCAAATTAGAAAGCCCCGTAATCGCGTGTCCAGAAGTACAACCACCTGCCCAGCGCGTGCCGAAACCTATCAAAAATCCACCGCCAACAATCATCAATAAACCCTTGATAGTCAGTAAGTTATCCCACGAAAAAAGGTCTTTAGGAAGGTAGCCATCGCCTTCTGCAAGCGTCGTTGGTGTGCTGATATTTAAGGCTTGTAAGTCAGCTATCGTTTCAGCCGAAACTTGTACAGGCAATGGACTTGCCAAGAAATTAGAGGCAATAAAACCACCAATAATACTACCCGCTACAAAGAGCAACAGCCAAGTTCTATCCTTCCAATTTTTTTGAAAATAAGCGATTTTTTGACCTGCGCCACCTATCGTACACAGCGTTTCGAAAGAAGAAGAAACGCCAAAACGCTTTCCTTGAAACATTAATAAAAACATGACCACGACTATCATAAAGCCCGAAAAAGCCCAGTGCCACGGCTGACTAATCCACTCCATTTGTGTTTATTTTTTGTTTAGTAAAATATTAATTTTAAGAATTCTATTTTGGAGCTACAATAAGGTATACTAAATTGGTCATTTTGGAAAGGAAATGCGAAGGTATTAACTATTTCTCTAAAGCTTGTTGCAAATCTGCAATAATGTCCGCGATGGCCTCCAAACCAACCGAAATTCGCACCAATCCGGAGGTAATTTCGACTGCTAAACGCTCTGCTTCCGTCAATTTGGAATGCTCCCGATATTGGGTGCGTTCTAGCTGTCCGCGAATAGCTTTGGTTGCAAATTCAGTCATTCAATTGAGTTAGAATTAAAAATAATTGTATTCAATTTAAAACGCTTCCGACCCCGGTAATGCCGTGGACAATAAACGCTCGGGTACTACCTTATTCGATATTACCCGCGATAAATTCCCTGACAAAAAATCTTTTACACTATTTGTAATCAATTGATTTTCAATCAAAAAGCCATCATGTCCATACATACTATCGATGAGCACCAAATGCGCACCAAGAATATGTTTCGCGATTTCTACTTGCTCTTTTACCGGAAAAAGTATATCCGATTGAATACCAATGACGAGTGTTTTAGCCTCTATTTGACGCAAAGCATTTGGTATGCCACCGCGATTTCTTCCGATATTATGACTATCCATTGCCTTACTCAAGGTCAAATAGGACAGCGGACTAAAACGTTCCCACAGCTTTTTGCCTTGATAATTTTGATAAGAAGCCGCTCGAAAATCGTTCAATTTAATGTCCGTTTGCTCATATTGCGTTGCATTATAGGTATGCTCATTTCGATAGGACAACATGCCAATCGCACGTGCTGCTTCCAGTCCTTTTCGCCCTGCTTGCGGATGATTATCGTACAAACTTGGGTCAGCATTTAGTGCCATTCGTTGTGCTTCATTGAATGCAATACCCCACGGAGAATGCACCGCATTCGTCGCCAAAATAGTGATATGCTCAAATAAAGCAGGCGATGAAATTGCCCACTCCAACAACTGCTGCCCGCCCATCGAACCGCCTATGCCCAAGTATATTTTTTGGATGCCCAAATGCTCTTGCAATAGCTGATGCGACTGCACCATATCACGTACCGTAATGAGCGGAAAGTCTTTACCATAGCGGTCTCGCGTGATTGGATTAATGCTTCGCGCATTGGTCGCACCATAACATGACCCCAACATATTAGCACATACAATGAAGTACTTCTCAGGGTCAAAAATACGCCCTGTACCAATCAAACCATCCCACCAATCAGCCGCATCGGAATTGCCTGTGAGAGCGTGAAAAACCCAGATTACATTGTCTTTTGCCGCGTTCAATTCGCCATAAGTATGGTAGGCAATATTGATTTCTGGCAATATTTCTCCGCATTCCAAAGGAAAAGGCTTATTTGATTTTAGTTCTTGTAACATAGCTTTGTCTATTTAAGAGTAGGTGGTGATCTTTGGTTAACTTTGTTGCGAGTAGAGTTGGTTATGAGTTGGAAAAAGCCATCGGCAAATAACAGTTCTAATCATTTATCGAACAGCTATTCCAACTCACAATACTTAAACTCTCAATATCTTAGGCCAAAGCTGGTGCTGCTACAATCGCAAATGCCTGCTCAAAGTCCGCTTTAATATCTTCGATATGCTCAATACCCACACTTACGCGCAATTGCGTTGGTAATACTCCTGCTGCAATTTGCTCCTCCGCAGAAAGCTGTTGATGCGTCGTTGCAGACGGTTGAATAATGAGTGTTTTCGCATCACCTACATTCGCTAAGTGGCTGACTAACTTGAGATTATCTACAAATTTGATGGCCTGTTCTTTGTCGCCTTTTACCGTAAAACTCAATACGCCACCGAAGCCGTTGCGCAAGTATTTCTTTGCATATTCATGGCGTTCGTGGCTTGGCAAACCAGCGTACCAGACTTGGTCCACTTGCGGATGTGCCTCCAACCATTGCGCTAAAGCGAGCGCATTATCGACCGTTCTTTGTACGCGAAGTGATAGTGTTTCTAAGCCTTGCACCAATAAGAAAGAGTTAAAAGGGCTTAATGCTGGACCGAAATCACGTAAACCTTCCACCCGCGCACGGATAGCGAAAGCGATATTGCCAAATGGGCCATCTACGCCAAATACATCCGAGAATACTAAGCCGTGGTAACCTTCTGATGGTTCGCTAAATTGTGGAAATTTGCCATTGCCCCAGTTGTAATTGCCGCCATCGACAATAACGCCGCCGATAGTCGTGCCATGTCCGCCAATCCATTTTGTTGCCGACTCTACGACTACGTTTGCACCTAACTCTAAGGGGCGAGCCAAATATCCTCCTGCACCAAAGGTATTGTCTACAATTAATGGCAAGTCATATTCTTTTCCAATCGCTGCCAAGCCTTCAAAATCCGGCACATTAAAGCGTGGATTAGAAATAGTTTCAAAGTAAATGGCTTTAGTGTTTTCGTCAATTAGACGTGCGTAAGAAGCTGGGTTTTCGTCTGGTGCAAAGCGTACTTCTATACCCAAACGCTTGAAAGCAACCTTGAATTGAATGAATGAACCACCATACAAATTGGAAGAACTCACGAAGTTATCACCGGCTTGTAAGATGTTGGTTAGAGCGATAAATTGCGCTGCTTGACCACTTCCAACCGCTACAGCTGCTACGCCACCTTCGAGTGCTGCGATGCGTTTTTCAAAGGCATCTGTGGTTGGGTTCATGATGCGCGTGTAGATGTTTCCGAACTCTTTTAGGGCAAATAAATTCGCTCCATGTGCGCTATCATTGAAGGTAAAAGAGGTCGTTTGGTAAATGGGTAAAGCACGAGAGTTCGTAGTTCCGTCAACTTCTTGACCGGCGTGCAATTGGAGTGTTTCAAAACGTAAATTAGACATGATTGATGATTTTTAATTGATTATCAGTAAGTTATAAATATAGAAAGACCACCTTCCTCGAAGCGACTTTAGGAAATGTTCGTGCAAAATGAGTTTGCGAAGTTACGTACAGACGTAGCGATACGAGCATTTCCTAACAATCCATCAATGTGAAGACGTGGAAATTAACAGCAACAGCAGCAGCAACAACAGCGAGTTGTTTTGCTAAAAGAATTAGTAAAATGATTGGGAGTAATCCCGTTGAAAAGTGGTGTTGATGGTAAAAAATTCATTGTTAATGACTTTTATAAATCCAAGTTTTTTTTGGTAGGTATTGGCACCACATTCACCAGATATGAATAGGTTGCCAGGGTTTCGTAGAGCCTAATCTCTCCACCCTTCTGTATAAAAATCATTTTTGCAAAAGCCTACTTTTGGAAGTAGCTCGCTCACTTTGAGCGCATCAACTTTCTTAGAAATGATTTTAATCTGTTTTACCAGATTTGATGCCACAAAGCTAAGGGCAGTTTTTTTATTATGCAAGCCATTCACCAAAAAATGTTTTGTTAATGTTTTTTTGGACAATGGATTTCGTTGCTTTTTTGAATGCTCTGATACGAGCTTTGACGAGGTAACATTCAATAAAATAATTTCATTAAAAAACAATTCATAAAACACTAATTATCAAACCATTAAGACATCAACAAAACTATTTCTTTTGCTTTACGTTATTTAAGTCATTCCCTTTTTCTAGCAAAAATAAGTATGCATTGGAGATTGGAATTGAACTCTAAATGCAGGCGAAAATAAATTCCAAAGTCGTCTTTTTAACGACGATTTTGCCGCTTTTTCGTTCTTCTAAAATAAAAAAATCTAAAAAAATAATGAAAATAACACTCGAAAGAATAGACGATGCCTTCCACATGGAAGCCAAAAATGAACTTGGAAATATAGCTCATACAGATGGTTCTCCGTCAATTGGTGGCGGTAATAAAGCGATGAGTCCGATGCAATATATGTTGGTCGGTATTGGTGGTTGTAGTTCGATAGATGTCATTCATTTACTCAAAAAAATGCGCCAACCTTTGGATGATATTAAAGTGACCGTAAACGCTACTCGACAAGAGGATAAAGTACCTTCACTATTTGAAAAAATCAATGTACATTTTGAATTATATGGCGATATTGCCCCGAAAAAAGCGGAGAAAGCCGTCACCATGTCGGTTGAAAAATACTGCTCGGTGTCGATGATTTTGCAGGAGACGGCGGAGATTTCGTTTACATTTGAGGTGAAGTAGTTTTAGATACAGGATACTACATGTTAAAAAGTGCCACCATTTTTCGTCCGAAAAATGGTGGCACTTTTTAAACTATAATTACTTCTTCCTTTTCTTCTTCTTCGCCTTTTTCTGCCAAGCTTCCTCCTCCTCTATCAAGGCTTTATAATCATATTTGCGCTCGCGCTCAATTTGCAAGGTATCCGAATAATCCTGTTTTCCCAATTCCAATACCTTAATTTCCTTCTCCAAAAAGCTTTGAATTTCCGCTAAAACAGGCTTTTCTTCCTCCGAACAAAAAGAATAAGCATTCCCTTTTTTCTCGGCGCGCCCTGTCCGACCTACACGGTGGACATAGTTTTCCGCTTCTTCTGGCAAGTCATAATTAATCACAATTTCGATAGCCGGAATATCAATGCCGCGTGCTGTAACATCAGTAGCAATCAGTAGATTGACTTCACCGTTTTTGAACTGTTGCATCACTTTATTGCGCTCCTGTTGGTCTTTGTCGCCATGAATAGTAAGCGCTTCTATATTCACACGTCCCATGGCTTTAGCGACCCGTTCGGCGCGTACTTTGGTGCGTACAAAAGCTAATATTTTCAAGTCTGGATTTTCGGTAATCACGCGCTCCAAAAAGAAACGCTTGTGGTCCATATCCATGAATAAAACCGAGTGTTCAATGTTTTTTGCCACGGGGTCTTTGGGCGATAATTGAATACGGATGGCATTTTGCTTCACCAAACTATAAGCGATTTTCTTGATTTTATCATTAATTGTAGCCGAAAAAAATAAGGTCTGCCGACGTTTAGGTAGCTTGCGTATCAGGTCATGTATATCATCAATAAAACCCAAATCCAGCATATAATCCGCCTCATCTAGCACCAAAGTTTCGATGTGATGCGTCTGCAAATGCCCTTGACTAATGAGGTCAAACATTCGCCCGGGCGTAGCTATCACGACATCTACGCCTTTTTGCAAGCGTTCAATCTGCGGTTCTTGCGCCACGCCGCCAATAATTGCCATCGTGCGTATCGTCGTGTATTTAGCGATGCTTTGAAACACCTCTTCTATCTGTAAAGCCAACTCGTGGGTCGGCACTAATACCAAGCATTGTACCCCTGTTGCACGACGTTGATGTAACTTTCTTTGGTACAACATATCAATGACAGGAATGGCAAAAGCAGCCGTTTTTCCCGTACCCGTCTGCGCTATCGCCAACAAATCTTCCCCTTTCAATATACTCGGAATAGATTTAAATTGAATATCCGTCGGGCGACGAAAGCCCAATAAGCTCAATCCCTTCTTTATCTTTGCGTTGAATTTATAGTCTTCAAATTTCATGGCGGTAAGGTCGTGTTTTTTGGGAAGCTAGCCAACTTGTGGCGAAAATTAATAATAACAGCGATATAAAACTGCCGACTAGATAGGATTAGACACGGATTGGACGGATGTAACGGATTAGAATAGGTCGGGCGCATTAGGTTTGCATACATCATATAAAACTGCCGACTAGATAGGATTAGACACGGATTGGACGGATGTAACGGATTAGAATAGGTCGGGCGCTTATTGGGCAAAGATATTTTTTTTGAATGGATGACCGACTAGATAGGATTAGAACGCGGATTGGACGGATGTAACGGATTAGAGTAGGTCGGGCGCTTATTGGGCAAAGATATTTTTTTTGAATGGATGACCGACTAGATAGGATTAGAACACGGATTGGACGGATGTAACGGATTAGAGTAGGTCGGGCGCATTAGGTTTGCATACATCATATAAAACTGCCGACTAGATAGGATTAGACACGGATTGGACGGATGTAACGGATTAGAGTAGGTCGGGCGCTTATTGGGTCATGTTTTAAGCGAAAATAATGATTATCGAGCTGACGCGCCCGACCTATTTTTATCCGTTGTATCCGTGTAATCCGTGTCTAATCCTATCTAACAAGCTATTTAAACCATTTCCATCACCTCCACTTCCACCGCCTGCAAAGCACGGTCAATATCATAAATCAAATCGTCTGCATTTTCAACACCAACCGACAAACGAACAAGGCTGCCTGTAATGCCCAACTCTGCTCGCGCAGCCGGACAAACGCCCACATGCGTCATCGTAGCGGGATGCTGCACTAAGCTTTCGGTGCTGCCTAAACTGACCGCCAATTTGATGAGTTTTAAGGTATTTAAGAATTGAAAGGCCTCTTTTTCGCCACCTACGATATCGAAAGAAAGCATTGCGCCGGGCGATGTATATTGCGTTTTATAGAGTTTATATGCTGCTGTATTTTCTTCAATTAAACCTAAATAATACACCTTTTTCACTTTCGCATGTGCTTGCAAATAGGCGGCTACTTTTTCGGCATTTCGCTGCTGCTGTTCCATGCGCACCTTTAGTGTTTCTAGGCTTCTTAGCAATAACCAACAGGTGTGCGGGCTTGCCATATTTCCGAGAAAAGTACGTAAGGTTTTCACGCGTTTCATGATGTCGGCATTGCCCAAAACTGCGCCCGCTATCAAGTCGCTATGTCCGCCAATATATTTGGTGGCAGAGTACAAAACGATGTCTGCGCCATGCTCCAAAGGATGCGCCCAAAGCGGTCCCATATAAGTGTTATCTACGCCGATATGTACGTATTTTTCGTCGCTGCTAAAATGGTCGGCAATAGCGCGACACATCGCAATATCGACTAAATCATTGGTCGGATTGGCAGGCGTTTCGAGGTAAATGAAGGCTAATTTATCCGCTTTGCCCGATTGCTCTATCATTTCGATAATTTCAGTTTGACTTTGTTTAGCCGTAAAACCAAGGCTATCCACGCCTATTTTTTTCAAGAAATGATGAATAAAATGGTCGGTGCCACCATAAGTTGGCGAGCTAAATAATAACAAATCACCTGGCTTCAAAAACTCTAAAAGCACGGTGCTGATAGCAGACATTCCACTTTCAAAAACGGCACAATCATCCGCTTTATCCCATAAACACAAGCGATTTTCGAGAATTTCTAGATTAGGATTATTGATGCGGCTATAAATTAAACCCAGCTCTTCGTCTTGCTCTTTTTGGCGAATGCCGTAAGCAATTTCAAAAAATGCCTTGCCTTCTTCTGCTGTTTTGAACACAAAAGTAGAGGTCTGAAAAATAGGCGGCTTGATAGAACCTTCCGAAAGTTCCGGCTTATAACCGTGGGTCATCATCAGGCTTTCTGGTTGAAATTGATGCTTCATTATTCGTTATTTTTTAATTTGATTGTTCTTTTTAATAGCCATTCGTGGTTGAAGTAAAATAGTGGTGTTACCAGTTTTTTTGCTAATGATTTAGCAATTAGCTACTATTCGTACATTAATAATAATGACTGGTAACACCACTTTACTACTCCAATCTAGTACTATTCTTCTTTTAAATAATTGGTTAAGACTGCCGCAAAGTTATGGGTATTCAGGAATAAAATCTACTAAATGTATTACATGCACTATTTATTCCTATATTTGTTAAAATTTAAGGAAAATCAATCCTAAAAATAATTAATTTCATATCTAAAAAGGAAAAATTCCCATGGCGAAGCTAGACGCAATAGATAAGCGCATTTTGGAAATGCTGCAAGAAGATGCAAAAGTGAATATCAAGGAAATGGCAGAACGACTGAACATGACCAAAACGCCTATTTACGAACGTATCAAGCGATATGAGCGTGAGGGTATTATCAAAAAATATGTGGCAATGCTCGACCAAGAAAAGGTGGGCATGTCAATGGTCGTCTTTTGTTCGGTGTCTTTAGAAACGCAAAAACTGGAGCAAATTCACGCCTTTAGTAAAGCAATTGCCGATATTCCGGAGGTGATGGAATGCTATTTGATGGGCGGTGCAAATGACTTTTTGCTCAAAGTAGCGGTCAAAGATTTGGCGGCTTATCATCAGTTTTCTTCCGGAAAATTGGCGGCATTGCCGAATGTTAGTCAAATCAAAAGCACGTTTGTCTTGAATGCCATTAAGCATTCTTCAGTGTTTCCGTTGTTTGAATAAGGACTTGAAATTTGCTGAATAGATTTAATCGCTGAATAGCAACTGAGTTCGGAGAGGTTTAGCTATGCTGCGCTTATTTATAGAAAACTTGGCGTCCTCTGCGAAAGCTTTGTGCGCGCTGTGTCTGCTATCTTATTTCTATCTAATTTTCTAAATCATATTTCAAAATACGCATTTCCTCTTTCGTCAAATCCCGCCATTTTCCCGAAGGCAAATTACTAAGCTGAATATTCATAATGCGCACGCGTTTTAGTGTCAGCACTTTGTAGCCAAGATGTTCGCACATACGTCTAATTTGGCGATTTAAGCCTTGCGTTAAAGTGATAATAAAGCCCGTTTTGCCGCGCTGTTCAACAAAACATGGATTGGTGACAGTACCCAATATCGGCACGCCTTTGCGCATGTTTTTGAGAAATTTAGGCGAAATTTTTTTATCGACAGTCACAAAATATTCCTTCTCATGATTGTTTTCAGCGCGTAGAATACTGTTGACGATATCACCGTCATTGGTCAATAAAATCAAGCCTGAGGAGGGTTTGTCTAGCCGCCCAATTGGAAAAATACGCTTTGGATGTTTGACAAAATCAATGATATTCGACTTATCACGTAAGTCGGTTGTGCAAGTAATACCTGGCGGTTTATTCAATGCAATATAAACGAGTTTCGGTTGACTTTTCAGAGGCTTTCCATCAATCATTATGCGGTCGTTTTCTTCCACCCGATTGCCTTTTTGAGCTACTTTCCCGTTCAATTTTACACGCCCTGCATCAATCCATTTATCCGCTTCTCGCCGCGAACAAATCCCCGTTTGACTAATATATTTATTTAAACTTACAGACATTTTAGATTGTATATTGATTATTTCATATTGATTACTACTGCCTATTGTACTCGCTAAATCGAACTAATAAATATGCAATAATCAATAGTCAATCAAAAGTTCTATTCGACTAGTTCGTAATCAATATCTAATTTCCGCAAAGCACGGAAGGCAGAGTTAGTAGATTTACCTGACACTTCAATTTCGACAGGCGAGCCATCTAATAGAATATCTGTCAGTTCACGTGCTAATGAATTATCCATTCCGTCCGCTATGTCTTCTAACATCTTAGTAATAGCGCGACGGTCGGGGCGGGCAGCGCCGCAAGAAAGCAAATTAATTGTCATAATTTTATGTTTAGTTTTACTGAATTTTTAGCGGCTCAAGATAGAAAAAATTAGGGAAGTGAGTGGCAAAATAACTTTTCACTCATACTTGCATCTTTTCAGCTCCATGATATGCCGACTATATCGACTTAAAGTAATGCGAATGGTATCGTTTTCGAATAAGTTATGATAATCTTCTTTCGGTACATTCGCGATATATATTAGACGCTGTTGAGTTGATAAAGTCTCTTTATTTAACGTTTCCTTTTGCAGAAATTGGTCAAATAGCTTTCATCTAAAATTGTATGCATTCGTTTTGAAACCATTCGTATTCATTAGACTATATTTCTGCTCTAATATCCATTCGCATCGTTATCATATTCTTAGAAAATCCAGCTTTTTCGTAAGCTTTTATCGCAATCGGATTGTCCGCATAAACTTCCAAACGCATTTCGGGTAGCCCTTGTGCTTTACTCCAATCGGTCAAGCCTTTCAATATCATCTTATTAATACCTTGCTTTCTATGCGATGGCAAAACGTACATAAAACCTAAATAAGCATATTTTTCATGATGCAAATAAGGCTTTGCATCTTTAATTAAAGCATAACCTGACCCGACGACTTGTCCATCTTGTTCCACCACCAATACCTCACTAGTATCCTGTAAAATCAAGGCTTTCAGGTCGTAATAGTTAATGTGACCTTCGCGCAAACTCGGGTCCATCGGACGTTCTGTCGTGACAATGCCTTGCTCAAATTCAAGTAAAATTGGAAGGTCGTTTAAACTTGCTTTTCTGGTGAATATTTGGCTCATAATCGTTTATTTTTGTTAAGTAATCAGACTAAAATAAATATAGTTAACTTTACGACAAATATGAATAATGAGTCGTCCAGTAAAAATACTTAAATTAAGCGGAGAAGATAAGCAGGCATTAGAAGAAGGTTATATGCATTCTCCTAATGCCTCTTATAGTCGTCGTTGTCATATTATTTTGCTAAAGAGTAAAGAATATAGTTCTCAACAAATAGCGGATATCTTTGGTATTACAGACCAAGCTATTAATAATTGGGTTAAACGCTTCGAAGCAAAAGGGCTTGAAGGTCTAAAAACCAAAAAAGGGCAAGGTCGACCACGTATTTTAGACAAAACACAGGATGCCGAAAAAGTAAAAAAAATTGTCAAGACCGAACGTCAACGCTTAAAGTTAGCAAAAACAGAATTAGAAAATGAACTGGGTAAAAAATTCAGTATGAAAACTCTAAATCGTTTTTTAAAACTATTGGTGGCACCTACCGACGCATCCGTTTAAGACCTAAAGGTAAACCAGATAAAGAACTTTATGAAATTCGTAAAGAAGCTTTAGTATTACTTGAACAACAAAGTGAAAAAGGTCAAATTAACCTTTATTACGGTGAAGAAACATGTATTTCTGAAGAAGGTTTTGTCCCATATGGCTGGCAATTCGATGACGAAGATGTTTGTATTGAAGTCCAAAAAGGACGTTCTATCAATCTTTTTGGTTTAATATTTCGCTCGAACAATTTTTTATATAAATTATCGGAGAAGAATATTAAGGAATGGTGCAAGAATAACGGCGCATTCTGGCACAACTTATTTAATTTTTTTCACTTAAAAAATTAATTCGATGAAAAAATCTACCTTATTGCTTTTTTTTACTTTCCTAATCGCTTTCTCTGCTTTCGCTCAAAATGGCTTAAAAGCAGATTACTACAATGGCACCAATTTCGATAGCTATATTGGCACTCAAATCGAGACCAATATAGACTACTATTGGAATAATGTTCCACCGATGAAAGGCATACATCCAAACGAATGTTCCGTTCGTTGGACAGGGCGATTATTATCTCCTAAAACTGGCCTAATTACCTTTTCAGCAAGAGTTGATGATGGCATTCGGATGTGGGTCGGTGGTGTGCAAGTCATTGACAATTGGCAACTCAATGATATCGGCTATTCAACTGGAAGCGTTAAACTAAAAGAAGGGAAATATTACGACATCAAAATTGAATATTTCAATGCGTTAAGAGAAGCGGAAATCAAACTCTATTGGACATTACCAAAACCTGATAACCTCAGTTGGTACGATAGCTTTTGGTATGACGATGACCCGAAAATTGTAGCTGGTGAATATTTCTTCCAACCGCTAAAAAAAGAAGTAGCTAAAGTAGAAGAGGAAGAAAAAGAAGTGATTGCTCCTCCAAAACCTAAGAAAGTTGCTCCCAAAAAGAAGCCTAAATCGGTTGCTCCCGTAAAACCCAAATCAAAGAAAGAAATAGCTATAGAAAGCTATATTCCAAAAAATGTACAATTCGAACGTGCAAAAACCGAAATTCTTCCGGCGTCTTTTGCCGAATTGGATAGATTAGCAGACTTTTTAGTTAAAAACCCTCACCACAATATCAAAATTGAAGGTCATACCGACAATGTAGGCGATGCGAAAAAAAACCTCGACCTTTCTCAGAGTCGCGCAAGAGCTGTTGCGGCCTATCTGATAAAAAAGGGCGTGCATCACGAGCGGCTTTCTGCCGAAGGCTTTGGTGGTTCAAGACCATTAGTTAAATCAAATGGTAAAAAGTATCATCCGGAGAATAGACGGGTGGAGTTTATTGTAGAATGATTGCGTAAATAAGCTTCATATATCAAGATAAAAGAGCCAAGAATAGAGATGTTCTTGGCTCTTTTTGTAATTATTTAAATTGTCTTTCAGCCTTACAAATCAATAGTCTGCGCCGCCATCTGGCGATAATTTTTCTGAACAATATTTATAGCAGAAGTCTTATCGGCTTTTAATTCTTCATAAGAATATATTTCAGGATTATGTTCCCTCATATATTCATCCCCCCACAAGGTAATTTCTATAATTACAGGTGCTAAGGCTATACCTTTTTCTGTGAGTAAGTAGATATTTTCTTTTTTATTATCAGGCAATTTTCTTTTTGTTATTAAACCAAAAGATTCTAATAATTTTAAGCGTGACGCCAAAATACCGGTAGCTATTCCTTCCGATGACAATAAAAATTCCTTGTAGGTTTTCTTTCCCCTAATCAACATATCTCGTATCAAAACCAATGACCATTTATCTCCTAATAAGTCTAAAGTGGAGGCAATGGGACATAAAGAGCGAAATCTTTTCTGCATTTTTACTTCTATTTTAAAAGTAATAATTACTTTTGCTTTTAATTTAAAAGTAAAATTACAAAAAAAATCATTAAAATTATGTTAGCAGGACATTTTACAACCGCTTTAATCGCAAATCAAAAATTCCCAAAAGGGACTTTGTTATATTTCTTGATAGCATCACAGCTACAAGACTTATTGTGGTTTGCATTTCATTATTTGGGTTTAGAAGAAACTAATCCAACAGATGTATTTGACACCAAGCTGACTAATTTGGCAGTTGATATGCTTTATAGTCATGATTTACTTCCTCAAATATTCTGGATATTTTTCACTTTTTTAATAGGAAAATTAATATTTAAGAATACAAAAATTGGTTTAGCAGGTGCTGCTTTAGTCATTATACATTTTGTATTAGACTTGTTTTCAGGTCACGCACACCATGTATTTGGAGCAGAAACACAGGATATTGCTTTAGGTCTCTATGCTACAAATCCTTTTCTAGCAATAGGTATTGAAGCTATTTTTTCGGTTGCGGTTCTTTGGTATTTTTTCAAGCAAGAAGCCCAAAAAGGCATGGAGCGCACTCCTAAAAACAAAGCAGCAATTATAGGTCTGTTTGTATTTGGTATTGTCTTTATGTTAAGCATTGCCACCACTTCTTTTAGAGAATTATTTGGTATTCCAGATTTCAATATGGGCTTCAATTCCAATGTTCCAACCTTAATTTTAACCTATGTCGGAATGATTCTTTATCTGAATTATTTCGTTCCGAAGTACACGCATTAGGAAAATTAATTGGTTCTTTGACAATTTTTGCAATTCTACGTCACACGGCGACCTCCAGTCGAATGTCGTCAACTTAGTGGAAATGTAAGTAGGTGGTGTTACCAATAAAAAAGGAGAATCCTTTTTTTTGTTAACTCCACTCGGAATTTAGACTTAAAATCGCGCAAATAGTGGTGTTAACAGAAAAAAAGGATTCTCCTTTTTTTACTGGTAACACCACATTTCCACTAAGTTGATGACATTCGACTGGAGGTCGCCGCGTGACAAGAAAGCCGCATTTTTTTTGCAAAAATTGCCTGCCCATTGTGGTCAAAGAGCCAATTAGTAAGGACGAAAGAATAACTCCTAAGAAATTCCAAAAATCCTTGCACCCGTAGGGCGAAACTATTTTTAAGCGATTTTAAAGGAGCTAAAAGCCGTTCAAAAGTGTCGATTGTTTAAGAACTACCTAACTTAAGTACCCGGACACATTTATTCGTGGAATTTTAGGGCTAAGATTTTTTCGATAGTTTTTCTTAAAAAATCCTTGCATAGCCTACGTTACGGAAGTATTTTTTGAGGAAAAATAACGGAAAAAGATAGTTCTAAAAACCGATAATAAATGTGTCCGGGTACTTAAGTACTCGGACATATTTATTTTTCAAAAATACCTCCCAATACTTCCAACTCCCCTTCCTTTTCCTTTTATTTGCAACTCACATACAAAATCAAGGCCATGCAAAAAAACAATAAACCGACTAAAGGAAAAGCAGATAACTCCCCAAAACCAGCCGACATGGTGGTTTCTGCGGTAGGATTGTCGAATAGTGAACGCTATAAAGACGTTTATGAGGAAATCACACCGGGACGAATGACGACTTGGGAACGGACGGGCAACGGCTTTCTTTTTCAGTCGGAACACCAAGTCGCGCTAAAAGTGCAAGTGTTGACGGGTACGATTTGGCGTTTTCGCTATGCTTTGCGAAACGACTTTGCTCCTGATTTTTCGTATGCGATTGACCCCAATTTCAAAATGAAGCGCACAGGCGTAGTGGTCAATGATTTTGATGAATATGTCACGATTAATACCTCTAGTAATACTACTTGCCGCATTTATAAAGCAGATATGCGCATTGAAATGCTGGATGGAAAAGGAACGGTCATCTGTCGCGATAGTGCGCCTTTTTATGTTAGAAGTACGATTTTAGAAGGCATTACGGAGTTAAGAATTTCTAAGTCCTTGGTCAAAAACGAACACTTTTTTGGCTTAGGTGATAAGTCTTGTCGCTTGAATTTGCGAGGAAGAAAGTTTGAAAACTGGAATACAGATAGCTTTGCTTATGGCGCAAAAACCGACCCGCTTTACCGTAGTATTCCATTCTATTTAGGTTTGCGTGACGGTGTTGGTTATGGCGTATTTTTGGATAATTCTTACCGTACGACCTTCGATTTTGATAGCAATCACGACAATACGATACAGTTTTCGGCTGCTGGTGGCGAAATGAATTATTATTTCATTTTCGGTCCAGAATTGCTGTCTGTTGCCGAGCAATACACCGACTTAACTGGTCGCCCAGAAATGCCGCCAATGTGGTCTTTAGGTTTCCATCAATGCCGTTGGTCTTATCATCCAGAAAGTCGAGTACGGGAGATTGCTACGGAGTTTCGAGAACGACAAATTCCTTGTGATGCCATTTATTTAGACATTGATTACATGGACGCTTATCGCTGTTTTACTTGGGATAAGGAGAAATTTCCAAATCCTGAAGCACTAATTTCAGACTTAGAAAAAGAAGGCTTTCAGACGGTTGTGATGATTGACCCAGGTATTAAAGTAGATGAGGAATATGAGGTTTTTAAAGAACTAAAAGCCAATGATTACTGGTGTCGTCGCGCTACTGGCGAACCCATGATTGGCCCAGTTTGGCCGCCAGAATGTGCCTTTCCTGACTTTACAAAACCAGCGGTTCGGCATTGGTGGGGCAATTGGTATGAAGAATTATACAAAAATCAAAAAATCAGTGGTTTTTGGAATGATATGAATGAGCCAGCGGTTTTTAAAGTGACTTCTGCCACCTTTCCAGATGATGTGTTGCATCATTACGAGGGCTTTGGTGGCAATCATAAAAAAGCACATAATATCTATGGTATGCAAATGTCGCGTGCTACCGTGGAGGGCTTGAAACGCCTGCGTCCAGAAAAACGTCCGTTCTTGGTGACACGAGCAACTTATAGTGGTGGACAACGCTTCGCAGCCGTATGGACGGGCGATAATATAGCGACTTGGGAACACCTCCGTATTGCTAACCGACAGGCGCAACGCCTGAGCGCGAGCGGGTTTTCCTTTACGGGTTCGGACATTGGCGGCTTTGTGGACCAACCAACGGGCGAATTGATGGTACGTTGGGTGCAGTTGGGTATTTTCCACCCATTTTTTCGTATTCATAGCATGGGTAATAATGCCGATGGCGCAACAGGTGTGGAAAAAGATAAGGTCACCAAATCGGAAGCAGAAAACCGAATGGACCAAGAACCATGGTCATATGGCGATGAATATACGGACTTAAACCGTGCTGCTATTGAATTGCGTTACCAACTCCTCCCCTATTTGTACACTGCTTTTTGGCAATATACACAACGTGGAACACCGCTCTTACGCAGCATTCGCCTGACACATCAACAGGACGCACATGCTTTGGTTTGTGAGTATGAATTTTTCTTTGGTGACCATATTTTGGCTGCGCCAATTGTGCAAGAAGGCATAGAAGAAGTGGAAGTTTATTTGCCGGCAGGTGAATGGTATAAATCGGAAACAAAAGCACATTATACTGGCGGTAAAAACGTGACTTTACCGATTCGTTTGGGCGATATTCCGATGTTTGTGCGCGCTGGTGCTGTCATTCCGAAATATCCGGTCATGCAGTACACCAATGAGCGTCCAGTGGATGTCTTGACTTTGCAAGCTTATTATGCTAAAGACCGCGTCAATAGTGAATTGTATGAAGATGCAGGCGAAGGTTATGGCTATGAAACAGGTGATTTTAGTCACAAAAAATGGACAACTTATACCAAAGATAATCGCTTCATTATTAAACAAAAAAAGAAAGGCGAACGAGAAGATACTTACGAAACGGTGCGTTTGCAATTGTTTGGTTTACCAGCAACAGCTACGGCTGTTTTAGTAGATGGCGAAAGCGTTGATTTTATGGAAAAAGAACAAGGTATAGAGAGTATTATTCTGCCTACTTTTGATAAAATAGAAGTCGTATTTGGTTAGATTTCACCACGAAGGCACAGAGAAAACGCTGTGTCTCGGTTTTCTCCGTGTCTTTGTGGTAAACTTCATCCCATTTTCCCAAAACATTTCGTTATTTCTTTTCGATTTCTCGCGTACTTTAGCAATTATTTAACAAGGCTATGAAGCCCAAATGACCTAATATATATCCATATTATCTACGATATTTCGTTAAGCGTTCTATCTTTACGCTTTCCTTTTTTCAGAAAAAATAATCAATGAAAAACTTTCAGCTCTCTTTAGCCCTGGTGCTTGTTTTAGCAGCACTTTCCTTGACTGCTCAACGCACGTATTGGCAACAAGCAGCCACTTACGACATGAATATTGACATGGACGTAAAAACGCATCAATACACGGGCAATCAAACACTCACTTACACCAATAATTCACAAGACACGCTTAGTCGCGTCTTTTATCATCTTTATTTCAATGCTTTCCAGCCGGGCAGCATGATGGATGTGCGTAGTAAGTCTTTACCGGATAGCGACCCACGTGTAGGCGGTAAAATAGGCACTTTAAAGCCAGAAGAACAAGGCTATATGCACACGACTAAGTTGACGATGAATGGCAAGGATGTGAAATTTGAAGAAGCAGGAACAATATTAGAAGTTACGCTCAATGAACCGATTATGCCGGGTGCTTCGGCGGAATTTCAGATGGATTTTAAAGGTCAAGTCCCTCTACAAATTCGTCGTAGCGGCCGCGACAATGCAGAGGGTATCGCTTATTCGATGACCCAATGGTATCCTAAAATGTGCGAATATGACTATATGGGCTGGCATGCTAATCCATATATCGGACGTGAATTTTATGGTATTTATGGCACTTTTGATGTCAAAATTTCGATTGATAAAACCTATATTTTAGGTGGTACTGGTGTGGTACAAAATCCAAAACACGTTGGTCATGGTTATAATGACCCAAGCACAAGTGTGGACAGAGTAGCCGACAAATTGACCTGGCATTTTAAAGCACAAAACGTTGCTGACTTTGCTTGGGCGGCTGACCCAGATTATACGCATACCAGTTTGACGCGTGCAGATGGTACGATATTGCATTTTTTATATCAAAAGAATGAAAAGACAGAAGAAAACTGGGGTAAATTGCCCGAAATAATGGACAAAGCATTCGATTATATCGAAGCAAATTATGGGGAATATCCATACGAACAATACTCCTTCATACAAGGTGGCGACGGCGGTATGGAATACCCAATGGCAACGCTAATTACGGGGCATCGTAACCTCGGTAGCTTAGTGGGCGTATCGGTTCATGAGTTATTTCACTCTTGGTATCAAGGCGTTTTGGGTACGAATGAAAGCCTTTATGCTTGGATGGATGAAGGCTTTACAAGCTATGGTTCTAGCTGGGCAATGAATTGGTTGACAGAACAAAAGTTAATTCCGGGCGAAGCCGTTGAAGACCCAATCGAAGAGACCGTCGATGGCATGGTTCGTTTCAATGGTAGCGGACGTTCGGAGCCTTTGTCGGTTCATGCCGACCATTTTAGCACCAATTCTGCTTATGGTGTTGGCGCCTATGTGAAAGGTTCTGCTTTCTTGCAGCAAGTGCGTTATATTGTAGGCGAAGCGGCCTTCAAACGTGGTATGATACGCTATTATAACACTTGGAAATTTAAACATCCGACCCCAAATGACTTCTTACGGGTCATGGAAAAAGAATCGGGTTTGGAATTGGATTGGTTTAAGGAATACTTCGTTTATACCACAAAAATGCCCGACTATTCTGTAGCTGAAGTAAAAGCAGAAGGTAAGAAATCGGTTAATGTAAAATTGGAAAAAATAGGAGCCTTTCCGATGCCTATTGATGTAACGGTGACCTATAAAGATGGTTCGACAGAACTCTATTATATTCCTTTGCGCATTATGCGTGGCGAAAAAATGGCAGCGAGTACGGATACCCGTTTTGTTGTATTAGAAGATTGGCCTTGGGTCAATAAAAACTACGAATTTAATATTCCTGCTAAAGCGAAAAAAGTAAAATCTATTGAGATAGATGCTTCAAAAATGATGGCAGACAGCGATAGAGGGAATAATAAATTTGATGACAAAATTGGCAAGCCGAAAAAGGATAAAAAAAAGAAGAAAAGTAAAGACTAATTATTGAATATTATATTTTGAAACCATGTAGCTTTGAATATATCTCTTAAAGGGTTTTCCTATTACATCGGCCGCGGTTAAAACCCTGGGCTTCCTGTCTGAGTTTTAGCACAAAAAAAGGTGTTTTAAGACGCAGACAAGCAGGTGGGCAATGTCATAACAGCTATATTCAAAATTGTATGGTTTCAAACATTTTCTTGATTTTAATGCTGTTTTGAAGCAATTTTGGACTTATTTTTGAAAAATAAATGCCAATCTATGCAAAAAAGGAAACTAAAAGCTCTTATTAGTGGTTATATTTGTGTGTAATAACCGTCCTCATACAGGAAATGCGAGTTTTTTTTGATAAATTTGCAATTCCTCAATCCTAATTGTTGCTTTAGGCAGGTATTTTTTGTAGATCTGTTTGCCAATCGTTTTCATCCTAGAGAGGATACATTTTTTAAACTAAAAATAAACTATGGCAAGATCGCAAGATTCTTTCAACAAAAAAGAAAAAGAAAAGAAACGTCGCAAAAAAAAGCAAGACAAAGCAGAACGTCGCGAGCAACGTAAAATGGAAAAGGAAGAAAATGGACCAAAATCCTTCGAAGACATGATTATGTATGTTGATGAAGACGGTAATTTGACCAGTGAAAGGCCTGATCCAACAAAGAAGAAAAAGATTAAATTAGCGGATATTGTTTTAGGTGCAGCACCTGATAATAGTGCTAATTATGACCCTATTCGTAAAGGTCAAGTCAAATTTTTCAATGATGAAAAAGGCTACGGCTTTATCATTGATATGGAAACGAAAGATAGTATTTTCGTACATATCAACAATTTGTCTGGACCTATCCAAGAAAATGACCGCGTGATTTTTGAGGTGGAAATGGGACAAAAAGGACCAAACGCCGTAAATGTGAAGATGGCGAAGTAAGTAATAAGGAATAATGAATAAGGAGATAATGAATAGTTGCTAAGTCGCTCTAAATGAGTACCTTATACTATTCAATTGCCCATCTTCTTTGTTATTATAAAAGTAAAAAAAGCCGTAATAGTTGGAACTATTGCGGCTTTTTTGTTTCTGTGTTTGAATTAGTAAAAATGTAGTGTTGGCTGTAAAAAAAATAGGATATTTTTTCACTTTTTCTTTGCTCGAAAAGTTCACCGACCGCCTAGAGGGCAGGCGATGAGATGTCGCATTTTGCAAAATTTGTCAAACAGTCTTTTTTATTGCTAACACCACATACATTTATTTAATTCAACTGCATTACCCTAACCGATAAGCAGGCTTTGAATGCGGCTTATATCTTATCCACTACCAATTTATATTTCGGGTCTTCCAATACATTGACATCAATGATTGCGTCCGCATTTTCTAACAAATTACGACAGTCTTTACTCAAGTGCTTTAAGTGTACCTTCTTCCCAACTTTATGGTAGCGTTCCGTGATTTTATTCAAGGCTTCAATAGCAGACATATCTACCACACGGCTTTCTGCAAAGTCAATCACCACTACTTCTGGGTCATTTAAGACATCAAACTTCGAATTGAAAACCGTCACCGAACCAAAGAATAATGGGCCATATATCTCGTAATGTTTTACCCCATCATCATCCGTATGCTTTCTGGCGCGAATACGTTTTGCATTATCCCAAGCAAATACTAATGCTGCTATAATCACCCCGATAATCACCGCTAATGCTAAGTTATGTACTACCGCAGTAATCAATGTCACGACGACCATCACAAATATATCGGACTTTGGCATCTTATTAAAAGTACGTAAACTCGCCCACTCAAAAGTACCAATAGCAACCATAATCATCAAGCCAGTCAGTGCCGCCATTGGCATTTGCTCAATAATGCTTGAACCAAACATGATGAACACCAACAACATCAAAGCCGCAAAAATACCCGACAAGCGCGCTCTTGCACCTGAAGAAATATTAATCAAACTCTGACCAATCATCGCACAACCGCCCATACCAGAAAAGAAACCCGAAAGGATATTCGCAATACCTTGCGCCACAGCTTCTTTATTGCCACGTCCACGCGTTTCTGTGATTTCGTCAATGATATTCAAGGTCAAAAGGCTTTCAATCAAACCTACACTCGCCATAATAGCAGCATAAGGCAAGCAAATTTTCAGCGTTTCAAAAGTAAATGGCACACTTGGAATATGGAACGGAGGGAAACTACCTTTAATAGACGCGATATCGCCCACTGTTTTAGTATCTAATTGAAAGAAATACACCAAACCAAATATCGTCAAAATAGCCACCAAAGAGGATGGAACTACTTTGGTTAGTTTAGGTAAACCCCAAATAATCAGCATCGTGATAGCTACTAAACCACTAAACATCATCAAGGATTCGCCACCAAGCCAACTCCCGTCGTTATTCTGAAATTGAACGAGCTGCGACATAAAGATGATAATCGCCAGTCCGTTCACAAAACCAAAAATAACAGGGTGAGGCACCAGTCGCATCAGTTTACCGAGCCGTAAAAAGCCCGCAGCGACTTGCATCAAGCCCGCCAAAACCACCGTAAAAAAGATATATTCGATGCCATAAGTCTTCGATAAAGCCACCAAAACAATCGCTACCGCACCTGTTGCACCAGATATCATGCCTGGGCGACCGCCTAGAATTGCCGTCACCAAACCCATCATAAACGCGGCATAAAGCCCTGTCAGTGGCGGCAAATCAGCAATAATCGCAAAGGCAACTGCCTCCGGTACTAATGCCAAAGCGACGGTCAAACCGGATAAAATCTCATTCTTGTAATCGACTTTTTGTGATAAGTCGAATAGGTTGAAATACTTCTTCATGAATGTACTTTGTGAATACTATGGTAAAACAACTGACATCACTGCGCATGACCGTTCAGTTATTTATCCAAACTATTAAAATAGTAATAAATGTGGTGGTGGTTCTATTCTAAAAAAGGTCAATAGTATTGTCAATTAATAGCTTTTCATGCTTTCAAATACATGGCAACATAAGCCACATATTTTCTAATATCTAAAGTCTATTATCTAATATCTATCCAAGTGTATGCTTCGGAGAGTTTGCTTCAATTATTTCGTCCCAAACATTGATTTTTCGTTTGGGGGCGCAAAAGTAGGTTTTTTTAATGAAAAATGTATAATTAATAATGAAATACAAAAATAAGAACAAGACAAGTATTTGATAGTCAGCTATTTAAATCAAATCGAGATTAGAAATAATTTATAGAAAGGAACGAAATCACGGTTTATTTTGTAAGTTTGAGTGGTATTTATTCGGACTTTTAAAAAAAATAAGCTATGGAATTCAATAATAAACGATTAGAACGCACCTCCAAATTGGTTAATTACACCATTGCGATTGTCTTGTGTGGCTTTTTGATTTCTTTGTCGAGCAAGATTTTGGGCGATGTTAGCCGTTGGAAAGAACGCCCGCAAGTGGTGGAGTTTCAGGATGCAGCTTTGTTGGATAAACAAGCCGAAGCAATAGCTATTATTGAAGATAGCATACAAATGCAGCAAGAAAAGCGGGCGACTATCCAAAATACCTTGCAAATTGCCAATAGTAATTATGTCAATGCCAAAAAATCGTTTGATAATTGGCTGGAAGCACGCAAAACAGTTGGCTCGCCCAAAGAAGATAAAGAAGTGCTTTCGCGCGCGGAAGAATTGGATGAATACTACAAAGTAGAAGAAGGATGGCGCAATGAATTGGCGACGATTGATGCCGAAATTCGGACTTTACGAACGCAAATCAATGCCGAACAAGAAGTTATCCAAACCGAAAAAATCAGAGCAAGAGAAGCTCGAATGGTCGCAATGCGCAAATATGATTTGAAGGTATTTCTCATTCGTTTGTGCTTCATTCTACCGATATTATTATTGGGTATTTATTTCATTCTCAAGTTCAGAAAACATAAATATTGGCCACTCTTCTTAGGCTTTGTTCTCTTTTCTTTTTATGCTTTTTTCGTCGGTTTAATCCCCTATTTACCTAGCTATGGCGGCTATGTACGCTATACCGTAGGCATTATATTGAGTACTTTATTAGGTATTTATGCTATCAATAAAATACGCGCTTTTATGGAGCGTAAAAAGAACGAATTGAAAGTTTCGACAGCAGAACGAGCCAAAAGTGTACAGACTGAAACTGCCGAAAAAGCCTTGGATAATCATATGTGTCCATCCTGTGGTAAGGATTTTATTGTGCGTCGTTGGGATAAAAGCGCAGCGAATAAAGACAAGACGGAAGCCTATGGTTTTGTGACCAATTTTTGTCGTTTTTGTGGCTTGGAGTTGTTCAAAAAATGTGGCTCTTGTGGCACAGAAAATTTTGCACATCTCCCCTATTGTTCTAATTGTGGCGATGCGGTAAGTGGTGAAAATTCATAGTAGAGAAAATTCATGAATTTTCTCTACCAGTCATTAAAATACAAAGGGCTTTCCTATAAACACTAAATTAGGCAGACTTTGACCACAGAGGCACAAAGAAAGCAAAGACACAGAGCAAAAAAGTACACGTTTAACGCTTTGTCTCTGTATTCTTTGTGTCTCTGTGGTCAAAATTTACTTAGTTTTGAGTAGGTTCATTTTTATAGGAAAACCCTTTTCAGAAAAAAAAACCAATATGAACCGATTATTTATCTTCTTATTCCTTCTTTCTTGTTGCTTTCTTTCTTGTAATAATGCATCAGAAACAACTACCGACAATACATCCGACACGACAACAAACGTGCAGCGTCCTGACTTTCAAAGGCTCTTAGATAGCGCAGCAATAACAGGCGCTATATTGGTTTTTGATGAAGCAAAAAACACCTACTATTCCAATGACTTTACACGAGCCAATACAGGTTTTATTCCTGCTTCCACCTTCAAAATACCGAATACTTTAATTGCTTTAGAGACCGGCGTAATGGATAACGACAGCACGCTTATTCTTTGGGATGGCAGCGAAACAGGTATGGTCAATTGGGATAAAGACATACTATTTAGAGAAGCCTTTCGCTACTCTTGTGTGCCTTGTTATCGGGCAATTGCGCGCGAAATTGGTGTAGCTCGAATGAATGACTATTTAACAAAATTTGACTACGGCAAGATGCAAGTCGATAGTAGTAATTTAGATGTTTTTTGGTTAATGGGCGACTCTAGAATTAGCCAACAGGAACAAATCAAATTCCTACAAAAATACTATAACCAACAGTTACCAATTTCCAAACGAACGGACGAAATCGCCAAGCGCATGATGACCGTTGAGCGAACCGAAAACTATACTTTAGTAGCAAAAACAGGTCGTTCGACTACGCTTTTGGCTTGGTATGTCGGCTATATAGTGCTGCCGGAAACGGTCTTGTATTTCGCAACGAATATGCAGTTGAATAGCGATGCAGATACGCCGAAGCGGGTGGAAGTGACGCGGGCGGCTTTGCGGGGTTTGGGTGTGGCGTTTGAGTAAAAAAGAAAGGCGACCTCCATACCAGAAGTCGCCTTTCTTTCCATACTGCTGTGTAGAGAAAATTCATGAATTTTCTCTACACAAAACCAAAACAGCCCGAACCTCAAAAGAAGTTCGGGCTGTCCCATTAAGTATTTTATCTAAAGTCATCAACTAGCGCACTCTTCCCACACGCACCCCATCCTCATACTTCACCAAAAAGGCACGGTCGAAGCCATTACCTTGGGCATCTTCGAGTATGTTTTTAGCCTCTCCATACGAATAGAAAGGAGCTAATAAGACCCGTGTCAAGCCTTTGTCGATGATGTATTCCGTATCCAAGCGTCCCATACCACGTACGCCATTATAGCGTGAATGTGACTCACTATATCTTTTTACGGCAATCAATTGCACCTTATAGTAAGTGCCATCTATGCGTGGTGCATCGGTTTCTATTTCGCTGGTTTCGTAGCTAGCTTTACTACGCATACGGTATTTTTCGCCACGTACTGGCTGTGCTACATAGCCCGAGCTTGGGTCAGGATTGCGGGAGCCTTCTACATTTATTTCTATTTTCTTATTCGGGTTATAGCCCTCTGCATATTCAAAGGTACTGCTGGTGCTCGTTTCTTGTACTACAGGGTCTTTGCGCACAGGTGCCCTATTGACGCGAGTTTCCGTCTCTGCTGGCGGAGTATAAACCCTTGTTTCTTCCAATGGTTCGTAAGTCGTCGTTGGAGCTTTATAAGCTGGTTCTACTGGTTTGGTAGTAGTAGTAGTAGTAGGCGGCGTGTATTCTGTTTCTGCCGGCTTTGAAGTCGTTGGCGGTGTATAGACATTGGTATTGCTAGAAGGCATGCTACTTTCCGTCAAGCCTTCGGTCATATCGCCCGTTGCTTCGTCGCTCATGCGTTGCAAATAAATGGCTTTGCCAAAGGTACGCGTGTCTTCGTCTCTGGTAGAAAAAACGTAGCTATTGGGTAAGTAACCATCTCTTTGTACTTCTATTTCATATTCTGCACCACGAATCACATTGAATTCGTAGTTACCATCTTTGAAGCGTTCATTCGATAGAAATTGTTTTCGTCCGCCTTCCATATATTGCACCAAAGATACCATGATATTAGGTAATAATTCTTCGGTATTGGCATCATATACCTTGCCGGTCACATAGGCTTTGGGCGCAGAGTCGCCATCATTGAAGTGGAAGATATCTTCATCCGTTGTACTGATTTTTTCCATGCCAAATAAACGATTTGACACAATAAACCCACCTTGACGCGATGGCGTACGCACAAAAGAAAAATCATCTGCGCTACTATTCAAAGGTGTTCCGACGTTCAGGGGTGCTTCCCATTGTGATTTTGCTCCATTTGTTTTAAATATATCATAGCCACCTATCGTTACGCGACCATTGGAGGCGAAGTAAAGTGCGCCTTCTTCTTCATCATAAAATGGGGTAATTTCATCGCCTTTGGTATTGATAGCTGAACCGCAATTAATCGGAAAAGTAAAGTCAATATCATCGCTGCGCATATCACGGGTGATATACCATAAATCCATGCCGCCTTGTCCGCCTTCACGGTTGGAAGCAAAGTAAAGGATTTCGGTATCGCCAGCATGTACTACCGCAGGATGTGTGGACGATGAACCGCTTAAATTTACATAGTCGCGCAAGCGTTCAGGAGTAGTCCATTTACTATCCACCCGTTTGGTGGTATAAATATCGCATTGTGTGGTCAAACCGCCCCAACTTTCGACAGATTTACAAATCGTAAAGTAAAAACGACTGCCATCAGGTGCTAAAGTACCATTACAAAAGTGGTCTTTATCTACACTCGGAAAGCCGTCAGGACGCTCTGCTTTTATCCATTCTCCATTCACTTTACGCGTGCGATAAATTTCTGCTCGCGCTGCCATAGTGGATGAATAGTAAAGAATTTCGTCGCTAAAGGCATAAGGTGCAAACTCCGTTTCGGGTGTATTTACGCCGCTACCTAAGTGGTCGATAGAGATATTTGGATTAGGATTATCGGTCAATTGAATACCCAATTCGCAGCCACGTATTTCGTTTTGTACGATATTGGTTACAATCTGTTTATCTGCACCATTATAGTTATTCAAGAAATAAACTAACTCGCGACTAGCCGCATCGTATTGTCCTGATTGCTTCAAGCTACGCGCATAGCGCAAGCCTACCAAGGGGTAATCCTTCTGGTCTTTCACATGCTGAAAAGCATCTGCTGCATTCTGATAGTCTTTGATGATGTAATAGCTTTCGCCCGCCTTGTAGATAAGTTCTAGCTTATTTGATTTCTGTTTCCAAGCTGCTTTATAATGCGCTGCTGCATCCAAATACTGGGCATTGGCATAGAGTTCGTCAGCAAGTTTGACGTGTTTTTTCCAAGATAGTTTGGTTTGTGCGGTCAAAACTTGTGCAGTCAAAAAGAACGTTCCGAATAGGAAGCCTAACAAGAATAAACTTTTTTTGCTCATGGCTATGAATTTTTAATGCAATCGCCCTCTTGAATGATTGAATAATTAAATCATAGAATACTATTGGAACGCACCAATCGCGCTACATTCAATTATTCTATCATTTGGTCATTCATTAAGCAAGTTTCGATTGTCTTTGCAAAATGCCGATGCTCCAATTGAAGCACCTTTTTTTGAATTATTGCTGGTGTATCTGTTTGGTCGATGGCACAACTAGCTTGAAAGATAGTTGCTCCTTCATCATACTCAGTGTTAACGTAATGTATAGTGATGCCTGTTTCATTTTCACCTGCTTTTTTTACAGCTTTATGCACATTCATGCCATACATGCCTTTGCCACCATACTTTGGAAGCAATGCGGGATGTATATTGACAATCGCTTTCGGAAAAGCTGCGACCAAGTAAGAAGGAATTAACCACAAAAAGCCGGCCAATACCACAAAATCAACGGAATAAGTATTAAATTTATTTAAAATATCTTCCGTTTCATAAAATTGAGTGCGTGAAATAACGTGTGTGGAAATATCATTTGATTGTGCCATCTCTAAAACAGGAGCTGTAGATTTATTGGACACGACCAAGCTGACATTAATGGTAGGATGTTCTGCAAAGTATTCAACAATGACACGGGCATTGCTGCCTGTACCTGACGCAAAAATAGCGATATTCTTCATTATTTATTGTATTTTGTCTTTTTTTTCGTTTTTTTGGCTCTTTGACCACAATGGGCAAGTTAGGAACACTGTAACAAAAGTGTTCGTTAATTTTAAAAGCCGCAGCGCGACGATACCGTTTGTAGTAAAAAATGATGATTGATTTAATAAGTGGCAGCGCCACGATACCCAACGTATGCAGGGGACGTGGCGCTGCCACTTCGGTATTCTGGGTATTATTTACTACAAACGGTGTCAAGGCGCTGCCTTTTAGTATTTTAAAATTTTAAGAAGATTTAAACGGAAAAAGAGGCCCTTAAAACTTGTTAAGTATTTATGATTTGAACCACTAAACCTTAAAACTCCATCGGGTCAGGCTTCAAAAAGGTATAATTCAAACGTTCTTTCAGTTTTTTATTGGACACGATTTTGAAAGGCGACACCTCTAGAGCTGGCGCAAAGGTAGGTATTTCAAAGTCTCCTTTCTTAGCTTGTGCCGTATAAAAATCTTTACGTGTTGGGTGTTCATCAGTTACGCAATTAAAGGTTTCGTTCCATATTTCTTGCCTCAAGACCTCCTTTATTATGCCTACCACATCGACTTGATGTATCATATTGACAGGAGTATCGCCCCCTTTTAGGGCTTTCTTTCCTGCAAAAAAACGTCCTGCTTTTCGAGTGCCACCAACTAGACCACCCATTCGTAGAATAGTCACGGCTATATCGGTTTCTTTTTTTAAAAACGCTTCGATAGTCACCAAAGCTTTGGTCGAAGTGCGCTCGGGAGCAAGAGCATCTGTTTCATCTACCAGCCTATTTTCATCTTTATAGACACCAGTCGAAGAGATAAAGATTATCTTTTTTGTACCATGTTTTTTTGCTTTCGCAATAATTGCCTGTATTTGCGCAGGATGCTCTTTCTCTACCATCGGATTGCGACGCCCCGGCGGAATATTCAGCAACAAATAAGGACTACTAAAGAAGTTTGCTTCCTCCACTTCGGTCAAAGTACTGCTTCCATCCGCTGAAAATCGACCTAAATAAGGTAAAATTCCAATTTGCTTAAGTTTCGACATTTTTTCGGGGCTAGTGGTCGAACCTTTAACCTGCCAGCCTTGTTTGACCAATTGTTTTGCTGTCGCTAAACCGAGCCAGCCACAGCCGAGTATTGTTATATTCATTTTGGATTAGTTATTGAGTCAATTACAAGGTGACCTTGTTAAATTAACCAAGTCTAAGTAAATGTTTTAGCTCATCTTGTCATCTTTAATAATGAAAAATTTGCGCAATAAACGACGTTTGCCGACAATTAAAAATGACTTAAACAGCAATTTTTAGACAGAAAGGCTCATAAGTCCATACAATAATCGAAAATCACACTCGTTTTTGTCTGGTGAATGAAAAAATTGCGTAATCCTTTGTTTCTTTGCGCTCTTTTTGAGTTAGGCTGATGGAGTTGCTTTACAAGCGACCCAATTAAACAAGCAAACCACATTATAAAAAATACACACATCGAAATCGTTATTTCTAAAAATAAAGTACGTTTTAAGCTATTTAAAAAGAATAGTAAAACTAGCCGTCCGTCCAAAAAAGTCGGTAAACTATCAACTACGATGATGAAACAAATTTTCCCAACAATCTTTTTCGCCTTCATGGCTAGTGGCTTTCTATTGGCCCAAATGCCGGAGAATATTACATTGCCGCATGGTGCGGTATTAAGCAATGCTGACTTACCTGAAATGGCTTGTGCCGACCAATTTGCGGGTACTATTCAGCTGGGTAATTTTCAAGGAAGCAGTAATGATGTCAGCCAAACACTTGTGTATATGTGTGTGGGCGACCAATTTGATGTCATTCATAATGGTGATGCCGATTTAAGTGGTGACCCGCAAAACTCCACTACTCCCGGCATTACTTATGCTTTTTATGATTGTGCTCCAACAATTACGGGACCTGACTTGTCCACGATTGAAACTGACCTCTGTTTGACTTTAAATCCTCCTCCAACTAATAACATTTATGTAACAGGGTCCTTAGGTACTGCTGACGGTAATGCTACTTTTGTAAATCAAGATAGTGATGGAAATAACAGTTCTGATGTTGCTGAATTTTTTGACGGTGGTGCTTCTACGAATGGTCATCAACTTATTTATGCACCTATCACTATTGATGAATTTGCAACCAATGGTTATGAAGAATTGGTACTAGGCAGTGGTGATAATGGCCCTTGTGTCAATGCCAATGTAGATGAAGCATTTTCTGTCATTTTCTTAAATGAAATCAATACCATCAACCAAACTTCCACAGGCTGCAATGGCTCTTTTGAAGTAAATGGTGGTTTGCCACAATTTGACCAAACCAGCGACTACACCATCAATATTGCACTTTCTACCAACCCTGCTATCACTGGTAATATTACGAGTGGTGCAGCGAGTACAGGCGATGTGGTTAACTTTACTGCTCCACAAGCAGGTACTTATGATATCACAATTACAGACGACAAAGCTTGCCCTGCCACCTTCCAAATGACTTTGGGCACCTGCACAGGTATCACCTTAAATAGCTCTGTAGAAACTACTGCCCCTGGTAGTAATGTTTGTGTAGATGTGACGGTAGAAGATTGGACAAATGTAGTTTCGGTTCAGTTTTCGATTGACTATGATGAAGCGGTTTTAGATAATCCTACTTTCCAAAACTTCAATCCAAATGTACCGGGTTTAGGCAATAGTAGTTTCAATGATATAGGAACGGGTATTATTGCAAGTTGGAACACCGCAAACATGGGCACTACCTTAGCAAACGGTGCATTGCTCTTACAAGTTTGTTTTGATGTCATTGGTGCAGGCGGTACAAGTAGTCCGATTAGTTTCGATAATAGTGCCTCTCCAGTAGAAGTATTTGTGAATAATGGCACAGGCGACGAAATGGTGGGTTTAGTGAATAATAGCGGCGCAGTCAACATAACCATATTACCTATTTTCGTAGGTCTAGATAGTACAAATGTTTCTTGCCTAGGTTCTAATGATGGCACCTTTACCGTCACTGCCTCGGGCGGTGTCGCTCCTTATAATGTAACTTGGCAAGGCACCGCAGGTGGCGTACAAGGGCCTGGCATTATAAACATTGATGGTGGTGATTTTACGGCCACTACTTTAGATACCGATACTTATTCTATCACGATTACCGATAATGCAGGCGAAATGGTCACGACTACGGTCATGATTGAGCAAGGAGAATCTATCGGAGCGAATATCTCTGATACTCAACCCACCTGTTTTGGCAATTGTAATGGCTCTGTCACTGCAAATGTATTAGTAAATGGAGTGATTACGAGCCCCATAGGTTATACTTTTCTTTGGAACACAGGAGATACAGACCAAACACTAAACAACCTTTGTCAAGGACCTTATGCCGTAACGATTACCTCTCCAGATGGCTGTACATCTGCTGCTGCTGCTACTCTAGGACAACCCGGCCCACTTGACCCGAACCCAACAATCACCGATGCAACCTGTTCTGGTTCAGGTGATGGTAGTATTCAATTGAATATTATAGGCGGTATCGCTACTTATATGACCGATTGGTTAGTTCCTGATTTTATTCCTGATGGTGCCATGAATGTCAATGGCTTAGACGATGGTATTTATTTCGTAGAAATCACAGATATCAACAACTGTATCGACACCTTCTCTATTGAAGTAGGCGCCGTTAAAGTAGTAGAAGTTTCTTCAGAAACCATCACGCCCGTGTCTTGTAGCGGTGTTTGTGATGCATCAATTACCGTCATTGCGAGCACAACAGGTGGCGCATCTGCTGCTTATAACTTCAACTGGATTGGTAGCCCTACTCCTCCTCCAGCTAATAATAACGGCGCAACTAGTCAATTAACCGGACTTTGTGCAGGTACTTACACCCTCTTCTTGACCGATACCGATGGTTGTGGCCCAAGTCAGGGCATTATCTATACCATTACAGAACCAGACGTTTTAGATATTACTTTAATTGATTCTCAAAATGAATCATGTCTAGTCGGCAATGACGGCGCAGCAACCATAGGCGTCACCGGCGGTTCTTATCCCTACACTTACAACTGGACGACTTTAGCCGATACAGATAGCATTGTAGCTAGTTTAGCGGCGGGTACTTACCCCCTTATGGTTTCAGATGCCAATGGTTGTAGTGAAACATTTGATGTCATTATTCAATCGCCACAACCACCCCTTGTGACCGATTTGCAAGATGCAACGGTTTCTTGCCCAACAAGTACCGATGGTCAATTGACCGTAACCGCTCAAGATGGCAGCTCGCCAATTAACACCTACGCATGGAGTAATGGCGGTATGACCAATACTATTTCAGACCTTGCGCCCGGCGAATACGTGGTAACGATTACAGCAACTGACGGTTGTTTTACAATTGATACCGCATTAGTTTTAGCGCCAGACCCAATTACTATTGATAATATTACCCTAAACGCTCCTTCTTGCCCTGGCGAATCAGATGGAAGTATTGCTATTGGTTTAATTGGCGGCACTTCTCCATATTTCTTAGATTGGGGCTTTAATAGCGGCGAAAACTTAACCTTAGTAACCGACCTTTCAGCAGATAATTACATCGTAACGGTGACCGATGCGAATGGCTGTGACCCCGTCGAATTTCCAATTACATTGGAAGACCCACCAACGGTGATTATTGATTTCTCAAATATTGCAGCAGCAAGTTGTGCAGAAGGAAACGGCCTAGCCTGCGATGGTCAAGCAACCGTTACGGCTGCCTATTCAGACGGCACGCCATTTGATTTCTTCTTTACTTGGCAAAGTGGCGAAACGGATAATAGCGTGACCACTTCTTCTGCTGTCCAATTGTGTCCAGGCTTCAATACTATTTTAGTTTCTGATGGACAAAGTTGTGTATTTACTGATAGTGTTTTCATTGATGCCCCAGAGCCGGTCACACAAGATGACATGACCTCTGGCCCAACCAATGCAACTTGTGCCGGCACAGCTGATGGGTCTATTGTAGTGAATGGACAAGGCGGAACAGCACCATATACCTACCAATGGAGTACAGGCGATGTCAATATCAATATGATTGACGACTTAGCCGTTGGCACTTATCAAGTAACTATTTTTGATACAAATGGCTGTAACTTCACGTATAGCGCAGAAATTGGCGAACCCGCCCCATTAGTCGCTTTCGTCGATGATGCCGCTTCACAAGATACCGTAACTTGTAATGGCGATGCAGACGGCATTATCACTATCGCTCACAATGGCGGTAATGAAGGCCCTGTCACCTACGCTTGGCAAGATAATATTGCAGCTACAACTTCAGATGTTGCTGCAGGTTTAGCAGCAGGCACCTATAGTGTGACCGTGACCGATGTATTGGGTTGTACGGATGATTTGAGCTTTATTATTAACGAGCCGCCTCCTGTTTTCTTTGAATATTCAGCAACTGAAATCGAATGTTTCGGCGAAACATCGGTTATTACTATTGATACCGCTTTTGGTGGCGTAGGTGGCCCTTATCGCTTCCGTGTGGACAATCGCCCGCCCATTTCGGTGACTTCTCCTTTGGGGAATATTCCTGCTGGTTTTCACACCATTACTGCCTTAGATGCCAATGGTTGTGGTACTCCTGAAGACTTTGAAATCACAGAACCTGCACCAATCATTATTGATATGGTGGACTTTATCGAAGTAGAATTAGGAGATAGCACCGTAGCCTTAAATCCGATTGTGAGCAATGATGTGCCATTAGACTCTATTTTCTGGACACCAATGGAAGGTTTAAGTTTCCAAGGTGACAATCCATTGAATGCCTTTGTCTCCGACTTCATCAATGACCAAAGCTATACGCTAACTGTTATTGACGAAAATGGTTGTGATGAAAGCGCAACAGTAGATGTAGAAATTGACCGCAATAGAAACGTCTATATTCCAAATATTTTCTCGCCAAACGACGATGGCGTCAATGATTTCTTCCAAGTATTTGCTTGTACTGGCGTTGCTTCCATCAACTCCGCTATGATTTTCAATCGTTGGGGCGACCTCGTTTTCAGTGGTGAAGATTTCATGCCAGAGTGTGAAATTGGCAACTCCAATATCTGGGATGGTCGTTTCAAAGGCAAACCAGCGGATATGGGAGTTTATGTTTACATCATCGAAATTGAATTCTTAGATGGTGTAAAACTCTTGTATCGTGGTGATATTACCATCATGCGATAAACTTTGAGTAAGGAATGGTTCAAAAATAAAAAACCGCGTATTTTGGGCACTATTCCAGAATACGCGGTTTTTTATTGCCGCCATTTTTTGCAAAAAACAATCAACAATGAAAAAAATACTACTAATAACGCTTTGTGCTTTTCCGCTTTTATTAACTGCTCAATCCTATGCATGGGGCATCAAAGGCGGGCCGACCGGAGGTTTCCAGAGATGGAATAGCTTCGAGCAAGACCCCTTATTTAGCTATCACGGCGCGCTATATATCGAGAGCTATTCTGAAGACAATAATGCCTTTGCCTTATACGCCCAAGCAGGTTATCATAATCGTGGCAGTGCTATTCGCAATAGCAATTTCAGAACCTTAAGCGGGCAAATTAATCGCTTTACACGTACTTTTGAATTTAGAAATGCCGTATTAGCCGTAGGCGCCAAACAGAAAAAAGAAGTCGGTAATTTGCTCGGTTATTACATGATTGGCTTTCGTGGCGAATACACCATCAATACCAACCTAAGCGAATACGACGACTACCCAAACCGATTGTTTTTTCCATTTGATGATGCGGTTAGACGCCTGAATTATGGCGTGACTGTGGGCGGTGGTTTTGAGTTTATGTTTAAAGAATTAGTCGGCGGTATTGTCGAATTGACGGTCAATCCTGACTTTTCGCAACAGTATGTACAGCCTCCTATTCCAAATGTCACCAATCCATTTACAGGAAATTCGCAAACTATTCCATCTCGTGAAATCCGTAATGTGACTATAGAATTGAGTGTGGGTTTGCGTTTTTTGCGTATTGTTGAGTATATTGATTAGAAAAAAATTAAGTTTTAGAGTTTAATGAGCTAAACACTAATAGCGCATAACATACTGATTATCAACACTTAAAACAAAGAAAAGCTATCTTAATTAGTTGGGGTAGCTTTTCTTTTAAAAAAAATATAACGTAAAATTACGTTATTAAATTTAAAATTAAGTTGCAAATCTAAATTATTCGTTATACCTTTGTAATAACAAAGCACAACACGTGTATTTGTCGTCGAAAAAAGTAAAAACTACTCGTTAATAAATTAGGATTAGAATAAATGACCAATTGAGTAATGCGCCGCAATATTCACATAATACGCTGTGCCTATTTCATAAATTTTCATAAATCAATCATTCTATCCTTCCATCATGACTAATTAAAAATGACTAAACTAACAAAAGCAGAAGAAGACATCATGCAAATTATTTGGGAGCTAGACCGTTGTTTAGTGAGCGATATTTTGCGCTATATGGAAGAAAAATTGGGGCAACCAAAGCCGCCACATAGTTCGGTTTCTACCATTGTTCGTATCTTGGAAAAGAAGGGTTTTGTGAATCACAAAGCCTATGGAAGAACACATGAATATTTCCCAATTATCGAAAAAGATACTTACTCCAAAAATTCGCTCAACAAGCTGGTGAGCGATTATTTTGAAGGTAGTATGAGCAATTTAGTCTCCTTTGTCGTCAAAGAAAAAGGCTTGAGTAAAGACGATTTGGAAGATTTGCTCCTACGCCTAAATGAAGAAGAATAAAGTTTAATAAAACGTTTAGGTCTAAAATCTAATGTCTAATATCTAACATCTTAAACATGCTAATTTATCTCGTTAAAATCAGTATTTGTTGGAGCATATTTTACTTGCTTTACGCTACCCTATTGAGCCGCGAAACGTTTTTTAGGAGTAATCGAGGGTACTTATTGGGGACACTATTGTTGAGCCTGATTATTCCCTTCATTTCTTTCCCGATGGCAAGCGAAGCAGCGACATTTACAGGCTATTATTTAGAGACCATAACCATTGGCGTACAAGCTGCCGAACAAGTCGTACAAAGTAGCGTTCAAGCGGCACAAACAGCAGAACAATGGACTTGGTTAGATGCACTTTTGGGTCTGTATTTCTTAGGTATTATCGTAACAGGCGGGCGATTAATTTATGGTTTACAAAGCATTTACAAATGGTATATCGCTTCCGAAAAAATAGCTTTTTCGAACCATACGCGTGTATTAACAAACGAAATACATTTGCCATTTTCTTTTGGTAGCTATTTATTTCTGCCCAAACAATATGACACACAAAACACTGATAATCAGAAAGTTATTCAACATGAATTAGCACATATACATCAAAGACATACGCTGGACGTCCTTATTCTAGAAGCATTAAGTGTGTTATTTTGGTGCTGTCCGCCACTCTATGGATACAAGCATTCTCTGCGGCATATCCACGAATATTTGGCGGATGCAGAGGTGTTGAAATCCACTTCGACGAAGCAATATGGTCTATTATTGTTGCGCCAAACGCAGCCATTTTTGCCTGTTGCTTTCGTCAATCATTTTAACCATTCACAATTAAAAAAACGCATTATTATGATGACTGGAAAACAATCAAATTCCACCGCTTTTTGGAAGTATTTATTGCTACTTCCTTTGGCTTTAATTTTAGTTTTTGCCTTTAGAAATGCCGATTTCGGACAGCAATATCAAGACCAAACGACGACTGAAATAGTCGCTGATGGCGATTTTGACCCCGAAAAAATAAAGGAGCAATTCGTAGCTATTGCGACTAAGATTAAAGTCGCAAAAACTGACGAAGCTATCACTATATTAGTAGCCGAATATCAAACTAAAATAGATGAATTGATGCAGCAATACCCAGAGCATCAAAAAGAAATCGCTAAACTAGCAGCTAAAACAATTAGTCAAATGGGAGGTTGCGCCAATGTAAATAGTGACGACCAAGCTGGTTCTATACCAACCGTTACCATTACCACACCTCCTTCGCTAAAAACCCTAGCCGATGGTAGCGAAATTTTCAAAGAAGTAGATGAAATGCCACGCTACCCCGGTTGCGAAGACAAAACGGGTGAAGAACGTAAACAATGCACGCAATACGAAATGCTTATGTTCATTTACAACAACATTAAATACCCAGAAGAAGCACGTGCAAAAGGCATTCAAGGGACGGCAGTTGCGCGTTTTGTAATTGATAAAGATGGCACGGTAAAAGACGCTGAAATCGTACGTAGTATTGGCGGTGGTTGTGACGAGGCAGTTTTAGAGACCATTGCACAAATGCCAGATTGGATACCAGGTGAGAAAGATGGTAAAAAAGTAGCGGTCTATTTTAATTTGCCGATTAAGTTCAAATTAGAAGACAATGAAGTCGTACAGCGCAGCTTGAATAATGGCAAATTGTCAGAAAAATTGGAGGTAAAAAACTTTATTATGTCTCCAAATCCAAATAATGGCGCATTTAATGTGGACATCAAACTAGCTGATAAAAGCCTTGCTAATCTATTCGTTACGGATGCGACCGGTAAAGTTTTGGTAGAAATGCCGAATAAATCCTTAGATGAAATTATTTCATTGGATTTAGATTTGCCAGCAGGTAATTATTATTTTTCCGTGCTTCAGAATGACAAGATTTATACAGAAGCTTTTGTTATTCAATAGATTTAAGCGAACGCAAAGTAATCGGAAGTAAATAAAAAAAAGGTTAATTACTTGATTATCAAGCGATTAACCTTTTTTTTATTTAATACTAAAACAGTTTATAAAACCGCATCACAAGCGTCTGCCGTCAAGCAAAGCGACCGTCAGCCGTTCACTATAAAACCGTCTTATATAATTAACATCGCGTCGCCGTAGCTAAAGAAGCGGTATTTTTCTTTGATCGCTTCTTTGTAAGCGTCCATGATTAAATCGTAACCACCGAAAGCACAAACCATAATTAATAGGCTAGATTTGGGTAAGTGGAAATTGGTAATCATGCTGTCAGCAATACTAAATTCGTAAGGCGGATAGATAAACGTATTCGTCCAACCTTCTGCCGTTTTCAAATTATCAGTTGCGGAAACTGCCGTTTCAATCGAACGCATAGACGTCGTACCTACAGCACAAACGCGTTTGTTCGTTGCTTTTGATTTATTCACCACTTCAACGGCTGATTGCGGAATACGGAAATATTCAGCATCCATTTTGTGCTTCGACAAATCTTCTACTTCGATATTACGGAAGGTACCTAAACCAACGTGTAAAGTCAATTCTGCGAAGTTAATGCCTTTGATTTCCAAGCGTTTCAACAACTCACGGCTGAAGTGTAAGCCTGCCGTCGGTGCTGCTACTGCGCCCAATTCTTTCGCAAAAAGCGTTTGATAACGCTCTTTATCCAAGTCTTCTGCCGGACGATTAATATATTTTGGAAGCGGGGTATTGCCTAATTTACTCAAAACTTGTTGAAAATCAGCCTCTTCGCCTTCAAATAAGAAACGGATAGTCCGTCCACGTGAAGTTGTATTGTCCACTACTTCCGCCACCAACAAGTCATTGTCTTCCTTATCATTAAAATAGAGTTTATTACCTACCCGAATTTTACGCGCAGGGTCCACCAACACATCCCAAAGACGTTGTTCGCTATTTAATTGACGTAATAAAAACACTTCGATACGTGCACCTGTTTTTTCTTTCTTACCATACAAACGGGCTGGAAATACACGTGTATTATTAAAAATAAATGAATCGCCATCATCAAAGTAATCTAGTATATCTTTGAACATCTTGTGTTCAATTTTACCGGTATCTTTGTGTACCACCATTAGGCGGCTTTCGTCCCGATTTTCAGCAGGATATTGAGCGATTAATTCTTCTGGTAATTCTAATTTAAACTGCGAGAGTTTAGTCCTCATATTAATTTAATGATTGATTGAATGAATGATTGAATGAATGATTGAATAGTCCTTAATTTACAAATGAATATTCCATTCATAATTCAATCAAAAACAATAAAAAGGGAACATTTTTCCCAAAGTGCGCAAAAGTACAAAACTATTTGAAAAATGCCTTATTTCGGCAAGCCAAAATGAAACGTTTCCGAAGAGATTTCCGTTAAAAAACACTATTTTCTTGATACTATTGCTCCATGAATAAGAGCGAAAAAAAACCGTATTGCATAATTTGCGCTACTTTCTCCTCACAAGAAACTATCCAAATCGCCATTTAGTTCCCTTTTTCGAAAATAAACTTCCCGAAAATCGTACATTCATCGAAAGAAATCGACCTTTTGTCCATCTTAACAGTTTGCTAACCTAGGTCTTTTCAACTATTCCGCTATTTTTGCGGTGAGTTTATGCGAGTGGCTCGATATTCAGTCATTAAGTCATTCCATTATTCAACCATTAAAAAGGATAGGGTTTTCTTAAATACATCAACCAATAAATAGTATGACTATTTTAATTTTTCTAATTGTCAGTTATATTTTACTGAGTATTAGTCTTTATTTTTTGTTTCCGAAAGCAGGTCAATCAGCTACCAATGGCTTGATACCTGGTCTTAACTTTCTCACTTGGTGCGAAATTATTGGTCGCCCTAAATGGTGGGCAGCCCTATTGCTTATTCCAATTGTGAATATCTTTATTTACGCTGGTATGTGCGTGGATATGATGCGTTCTTTTGGAAAATTAGGTTTCTGGGATGCTTTTTTATCGGTGGTTTATACACCGGCAGCTTTCGCTAAATTAGTGAAAGATGATGCTAAATATGGCGGTCCAGTTTTGGAGCAAGAGCAAGCCTATCTGCAGTCGATTGAAGCGGCGCAGAAAGAAGGCAAAGCGCGCGAAGTCAAGCGTTTGTTAGCCAACAATCCGTACAAGAAATCAGGCGGACGTGAATGGGCGGAAGCGATTATTTTTGCAGTATTTGCAGCAGCTTTTATTCGGATGTTTTTGATAGAAGCTTATGTTATTCCGACGCCTTCTATGGAGGGTTCTTTGTTGGTCGGTGACTATTTATTTGTGAGTAAAGCACACTACGGCATTCGCACGCCGGAGACGGTTTTGATGGTGCCGTTATTGCACAATCGCCTGCCTTTTGTGAATGCAGAAAGCTATATAGAAAAGCCCAATTTGCCGGCTTATCGCTTGCCAGCATTGGAAGGTATTGACAATTTAGACCCTATTGTATTTAATTATCCGGAGGGAGATAGTGTGTATGTTTTTCCTACTAGAACGTGGAGTATTCACGATGTGCGGCGCGGCCACACTGGTATTCCAAGCAATCAAAGACAAGCTATTCAAAAGAAAAAGGCGAAATTAGTAACCCGTCCTTTAGACAAAAGAGACCACTATGTGAAGCGCGCTATCGGTATTCCGGGCGACTCGCTGCAAATCAAAAATGGGCAAGTTTATATTAATAGTAAAGCCTTAACGAATGCGCCTAAAATTCAGTTTTATCATCGTGTAGATGTGCCTTTTGGTGTACAAAATTTGAACACGAAACAATTTGAAGATTGGGGAATTAATCAGGCACAAGGTGATAGAATACAAGCAGGTCAAAACCTGATGTATTTAGTCTTAAATGACGAACAAAAAGCAAAAGTACAAGCTTTAGACAAACGTATTAAAATCACCAAGATTGACTATACGGAATTGCAAGATTTGTTTGTTCAAAATGGCATGCGTAAAAATTCCGTTTTCCCACATTCCAAACGCTTTTTCAAAGACTGGACGATGGATAATTTCGGTCCAATCTGGATACCAAAAGCAGGCACTACTATCGAACTAACGCCAGAAAATACGGACATGTATTTCCACGCTATCAGTCATCACGAAGGCAATGATATTTCCTTTAATAATGGTCAATTAATGATAAATGGCGCGGCGGCAACCTCTTATACCTTCAAGCATGACTACTATTGGGGTATGGGTGACAATCGCCACAGTTCGGAAGATAGCCGCTATTTTGGCTTTATTCCAGACACACATATTGTCGGAAAACCTTGGTTTATTTGGTTTAGTAGCGGCCCGACGGGTATTCGCTGGAATCGGATATTTTCGGGGGCGATGAAGATGGATTAATAAATAAATGTGTCTTAAAATTGAGCGTTGAACTAGTTGGTTCAACGCTCAACTTGTTATAAGTACCCGGACATATTTATTCGGGAAATTTTAGGGCTAAGATTTTTTCGATAGTTTTCTTTAAAAAATCCGCACATAGCCTACCTTACGTAAGGATTTTATCAAGGATAAATAGCGGAAAAAGATAGTTCTAAAAATCACGAATAAATGTGTCCGGGTACTTAAGTACCTTCTACCCTTTTTTCGCTGGTTATTTTCAATTTAACAAAACTATGAAGTCAACAACTTATCTTTTAGCTTTCGCTAGTTTTCTAACCTTTTTTAGCTGCAAAGAAACACCACCGAAAGAAGCCCCTACCAATACCAACTGGAAAGCAGACGCGGAACAACAGGAAGCCTACCATGCTTCTATGCAACGCCTCACTGATGTCATTGTCCACGATATTTTTTCGCCTCCTGTAGCCAGTCGTATTTATGCTTATGCGAGTATTGCAAGCTATGAAGCTTTGCAGCCCGGATATGCTGATTATCAGTCACTTGCAGGACAATTGACTGACCTTTCGCCCGCGCCACAGCCAGAAAATGGACAAGAATATTGCTACCCACTGGCGAGTTTGCAAGCCTTTTTGACGGTGGGCAAAGCCTTAATATTTTCAGAAGAAAAAATAGATAAATTTCAGGCAGAATGGGACTCCATTTACCAAGACATTCACATGCCTGCTGATGTTTATGACCGGTCGAAAGTCTTTGGCGATACGATTGCAAAGCATATTTTAGCTTGGGCAGATAAAGATATGTATAAGCAAACACGGACCTATCCGAAGTATTCTATCACGGATGATATACGGATGTGGAAGCCGACGCCGCCGGATTATATGGATGGAATTGAGCCGCATTGGCGCGAAATTCGTCCTTTTGTGTTGGATAGTGCCAAGCAATTTGTGCCGCTACCGCCGACGGATTTTAGCTTAGATAAAAACAGTCGTTTCTATAAAGAAATGATGGAAGTCTATGAAATATTGAAAGTTAAAAATGAAGAAGAACGCCAAGAACGCTTAGCTATTGCTAAATTTTGGGATTGTAATCCTTATGTTTCGACGCATAGTGGCCACGTAATGTTTGCCACGAAAAAAATCACGCCGGGCGGTCATTGGATTGGTATTACGAAAATTGCGACCCAAAAAGCAAATGCCTCTATGATGGAAACCGTGAATGCTTATACACGGGTCAGTATTGCGCTGGCGGATGGCTTTATTAGTTGTTGGGATGAGAAATACCGGTCAAACCTTATTCGCCCCGAAACAGTGATTAATACGCACTTGGACGAAGATTGGCGACCAGCTTTGCAGACACCGCCATTTCCGGAACATACTAGTGGACATAGCGTTATTTCGCGGGCAGCAGCAGTGACTTTGACCGATTTATTTGGGGATAAATTTGAGTTTTTAGATGATACCGAAGTGGCTTATGGTTTACCAGAACGGTCTTTTACCTCCTTTTATGCAGCATCAGAAGAGGCGGCAGTTAGTCGTTTATATGGTGGTATTCATTATCGCCCAGCGATTGATTATGGCATTGACCAAGGGCAAAAAGTGGGCGAATGGGTGCTTTCAAATTTAAAAACGAAAAAATAACGATATATGGGTAGTTCTTTAGGTAGTAAAAATTCAATCAATTGATTTTAAATTAAATATATATTACTTTGAATTTCAATACCTAAAGAACTATCTACCTTTTAACCTTCGCCTAGTGAGTAATGCGTTCCAAAACTTATCTATTTCTATCGATATTCCCTATCTTTATGTCACGATTAAAGTTTATTAAAGCTATTATGTTCGGTGCTTTGCCAGCGATTTTCGGTTTAAGTAAATGAATACCAGTTATTATTAATGACTGCTAATACCACTTTTCTACTTAAACCGAGAATTGCTAACAATATGCCTAACAAATGGCGTTTGAAAAATTACATACAATCACTTAATAGTCAGTCAAGAAAAAGAAGTGCTAATAATAGATACTATTGGCGTTCTTGGTTACTCTCTCAAAAAATTCCCCCATGAGGAACGTCTATCAGCTTTGCTGGCAGGCGTTTTCTTTTTTGATTTTTTTAGAGCATACTTTCAACGTTCCTTAGTAGTCAGTTCGTGACATTATTTATTTCCATCTGTTTTTCCGCCGTTGATTAATCGGTCGTCAAGCATCAATCGTCTTTAAACATGCAATTAGAAGCCTGCGTAGAAACATTAGCACAATGCCGCCACGCTTATGCACATGGCGCACATAGATTAGAGTTATGCAATCGTTTAGACCTCGGCGGCACTACTCCTGATTTTGTTTTTTTAAAAAAAATACAAAGCGAAATACCATTACCAATAATGGTGATGATACGCCCAAGAGGCGGCAATTTCGTGTATAGTGAGGCCGAATTACAGCAGATGGAAGAAGAAATAGCACAATGCAAGCAGGCAGGCGTTTTAGGAGTTGTATTTGGTATTTTAAATATAGATAACACTATTGATATAAAAACCACGAAAAGACTGACAAAAGCCGCAGATGGCTTGCAAATCACCTTTCATAAGGCGATTGATGACACACCGGATATTTTTGCGGCATTGGAGCAATTAAAAGGCATCGGTATTCATCGTATTTTGACATCGGGAACGAAGGCGACCGCTTGGGAAGGCAAGGAAATATTGGCAAAAATGGTGCAACAGGCTGGTCAAGAATTGAAAATTATTGCTGCTGGAAAGGTGACGCAAAGCAATTTAACAGAATTACATAAAGCGATAAATGCGCCTGAATATCATGGAAAAAAGATAGTCTAATTTGGTCTAATTTGGTGTACGATTTTTGAAGTACGATTTACGAGCAAGTTGGTCTCATAAATCGTACTTCAAAAAATCGTACCTAAAGTTATTTCTTATTTTTCGGACTATATACCGCAGTCTTCCCATCCGGAAAGACCCGTTCTATTCGATAATTGACATAAGTACCCGGATTTCGAGCAGCATAGGCTTTATCAATAAATTCATAAGTGCTTTCTTCGCCTTTGCCCGGCAGCACTGCAATCGTGACATAGTGCGTGCCATCGGTAGAACGTTGTACATTGAAATTCATACCACGCATTTCTGCCACGGTATTCCAACGAATAAAAATATCATCGCCATTACGGCTTGCTTTAAAGCTAACGATTTCGCCTTTTTCTGCGCGTGCTGCTAGACGGTCATCGTCAATAGTTGGAGGTGTTATTTGCATATCATCTGGATGAACAATGGTAATGACATCACCAGAAGGTGGTGACCAAATTACTAAACCAAAAGGCGGCTGAAAGCGATTACGGTCTGTCAATTCTCCTACACTCGACGAACCATTTGTTTCGATGGTACGCACTTCAATTTTGTCATAATCAATAAAAATCCACTTGAATTGATTAAAACTCCCCGTGGCACGTGTCCATGGTTTGGGGTCGTCAGCAGGACGCAAAGGTGCCCCCCAGCAGCCCTCTCCAACATAGACCGTCCCACGCACATCGTCTCGAATAAAGCCTAAATGACTGTCCGCTTCTTTCGACGGCCGAATAGGCCAGGTGCTTTTCACAACGTGCGCATCGCTCTCTACGACGAGATTGACACCAAATTTATAAAATAGCGTTGACCAAGCTAATAGTTGGTCGTTTTTTTCTGCTTTCTTGCGCGTATGTGGGCGAATAGAAACGTGATATTGTGCTGTTTTCCAACGTATATTTTGGTGTTGCGCAAAGTCTTTTTGTAACCAAACTTGTTGCTGTCCATTAGGCGCAATCATTGAATTTAGCGTATAAGAGCGTAATAAATTACCGCAAAAATTCATTGCATAATAGATGTGTGGCGCAGGCACATCAAACATATCAATCAGTGTTTTATTCGCTGATTCATGATTGCCACGTGCTACAATGATTGGCGTCATACGTCCATCACCAGCTTTGGTCAATTGCCAATCATCGAACCATTCTTTCCATTCTGGTGCAGTATCGCCACCTGTCATATCACCACCAAAAAACACCACATGCGGTCGTAATTTGCCGACTAACACATTTGCTTCTCGACGTGCATCTCGATGATTGCGAGAGTCTCCACCCGCAATAATAGACAAACGGCTACGGTCAGTATTAGGTGCCGTTTGAAAAGACATTACTTCGCTAGTTCCATCTGCATCTGCAATGATGAAATAGTACACCTTATTAGGTTTTAAGCCAGTCAAGCGAACGAAATGATTATTCATCCCCTTACTTTGCACCTTATGGTCAGCGGGTTTTGCCCATTGGTAAGCGGATGGGTTTTGACCTTTATCCGCCACATCTATAAAAATTTGTGCAGATGCACCACTGACTTGATCCCAGCCAATAGTCATCGTGGTCGCAGGGTCTTCCCGCCACATCAAACGGTAGCGGTCAGTCTTAGCCATTAGGCTTTGACCAATATATAACAGACAGATAGTCAGGAGAATATGCCGGATGGGTTGTTTCAACATACGTCGCTTTTTTGAATTCGGTCGCCAATTTACAAATAAATAAGCAATTGAATTAGATTTGTGTGTAGTTTAATAACGATGATTTGTTTACTCACCTGTTATTTTTCTTTGAGTGTTTAACTGATTAAAAATTAATGTAAACGGTCCAGCATAAGTTATTTTAGAAATGAAATACGATTAATGAATAATTCATTAGAAGAATAACTTACAGACGATAAAAAAAGCGATAATGCACTATATTTAACGCTATATTCACATTTTTTTGAAAAAAATAACGACTTCTACTTAAAATCAGCTAAAATTTGCATCGTTTTTTAAACTGCAAACCACCAAGCCAAAAGGTCGTTAAACGGCTTTTTGTTTGGAGATTGTAAAACGATTTTGGAATGATGTGATTAAATGCTTTTACTTCCAAATTTATTGTAATTTTGTGACGATTTTTTTAATAAATCTACATAAAGTTATACGAATTTAGACCTCAAAGGTTTAGATATGATAACTGAGGCGGTTTTTCAACTGCGCTCAACATAAAATAATCAACATAAAATAATCAATATACAATAGTCCATTATAAGACTATCAAAATTTTTGCCGAATAATGCAACAAGATACGACCGTCTTCCATTTAATCAACGAAGAATTAGACCGCCAGCGTCATGGCATCGAACTAATTGCTTCCGAAAACTTCACTTCTGCCGCTGTCATAGAAGCGATGGGCACTTGTTTAACCAACAAATATGCAGAAGGCTATCCGGGCAAACGCTACTACGGTGGCTGTGAAGTCGTGGATAAAATTGAGCAATTAGCTATCGACCGATTGAAAGAACTATTTGGTGCTGAATATGCTAATGTACAGCCACACTCTGGCGCACAGGCAAATGCAGCGGTTTTCTTGGCTTGCTTACAAGCTGGCGATGCTATCCTGGGTTTTGATTTATCACATGGTGGGCACTTATCACACGGTTCTCCTGTTAATTTTTCAGGCAAAGTATATCAGCCTCATTTCTACGGTGTAGAAGCGGATACAGGCAGAATTGACATGGATAAAGTGGAAGCAAAAGCACTAGAAGTGCAGCCTAAATTGATTATTTGTGGTGCATCGGCTTACTCTCGGGAGTGGGATTATGCGCGTTTCCGTTCGATTGCCGACAAAGTAGGCGCATTACTTTTGGCCGATATTGCACACCCTGCGGGCTTAATCGCAGCAGGTTTGTTAGACAATCCACTCCCCCACTGTCATATCGTCACTTCTACTACACATAAGACTTTACGTGGACCACGTGGCGGTATTATTATGATGGGCAAAAACTTTGACAATCCATGGGGTCGTAAAACACGAAAAGGTAATCCAATCAAGATGTCAGCTATATTAAATAGCGGTGTTTTTCCGGGTATGCAAGGTGGTCCTTTGGAGCATGTTATCGCAGCAAAGGCAGTCGCATTTGGCGAATGTTTAGCCCCTTCTTGGAAAGTTTACGCTCAGCAAGTGATTAATAATGCCCAAGCTATGGCAAAAGCATTTGTTGACAAAGGCTATAAAATCATTTCTGGCGGCACGGATAACCACCTGATGCTCATTGATTTACGCAGCAAAAATGTGACGGGTAAAGTAGCAGAAAATGTACTCGTTCGAGCAGATATTACCATCAATAAAAATATGGTTCCATTCGATACGCAGTCGCCTTTCGTGACTTCTGGTATGCGGATTGGTACAGCAGCGATTACGACACGCGGCTTCAATGAAGCAGATTGTGTGCAAGTCGTGGAGTGGATTGATGCTATTTTGAGCGATGTTGAAAATGAAGCCTTAATCGCTAAAACACGTGCAGAAGTCAATGCGTTTATGACACGTTTCCCACTATATGAAGAAGCTGTAGTAGCTTAAAATTTAAGGTTCTTTGACCACAATGGGCAGGCAATTTTTGCAATTCTACGTCGCGCGGTGGCCTCCAGTCGCCGCGCGACAAGAAAACCGCATTTTTTGCAAAAAAATTTCAAAGAGCCAAATAAGTAGCACACCTCAATTATTTCGGTAATTTGAAAACATCTTTTTCCGCCTATTTCCTCCAAAAAATAAGTCCGTAGCATAGGGCTATGCACTGATTTTTTAAAGAAAATATACGAAAAAATCTTGTCCTCAAATTTTCCGAAATAATTAACGTGTACTACTTATTAAAATAAATTGTGATTAAAAGATAAGTGAAAAGAATAAATGATAACAAGATTGGTGAATTATTTTGGTCTTAGATTTACTTTAAAAGAAGGAATGAGCAAACGCAGTTTGTGAACCGCAAAGCGGATGGGCTGCCTTGATACTATGACTGATTTTAAAGTAAAAAATAAAGTCAAAAGAAACAGCAAGATGTTATAAGTTATTTTTTCATCGTTCCTAAAGCAAGAAAGCATTCCTGAATGCCTTATTGCTTTCTATCAAAACATAAATTACTCATTTTCAGCAGGTTATAGTCTAATAGCTATCCTTTAATATTCTTCCAAACCATGACACGTGTTTCTTCTAATCTTACCTTAGTTTTCAAAGTATTTCTCCCTGTGTTTTGGGTCGTCTTTTTTGGTTTTAGTACACTGGCTACTTTCTTTTTGCAAGAAGAATATGTGGGTAATATTCCTATATTTATTTTTCGTGTAGGTGCAGTTTCGTTCTTTTTATTTGGTGTTATTACTTTGTATTTCACCTTTTGGCAATTCAAACGGGTCGAAATGGATACTAATCACCTCTATGTTTCTGATTATTTCAAAAATGTGCGCTACACTTGGGATAGTATTCAACAGGTAGAAGAAAAAGATTGGTTTTTTTACAAAACCGTAGTCGTCACTTTGAAGTCAAAAGGAATGTTTGGTCATAAAATTAAATTTATGGCAAGTAATAAATTTTGGAAAAAATTTGTGGCGGGAAAAGAGGAATTAATGAAGATGAAATAGGTTTTATGGTGAATGGTCTAATGTTTATCTCATCGTCTTCCTCTCGTTTTTTTTTACAGAAAACATGATTCATTCCGAATTTTTCAAAATTTTACAGTTTTATTCCTAAAATCCAAATCGGGTCGGGTTCGAACCGACCTGATTTGGAAAAGGGGTTCTGAGGGGAGCAAAAATAGCCTTATTAGAAAATAACACCAAAAATAACGTTAAGTGGCAGCGCCACGTTCCCCTAAACATTGGGTGTCGTGGCGCTGCCACTCCTCAAGCATTTGTCATTTTTTCTACAAACGGTGTGAAGGCGCTGCCTTTCTAGATAATCAAAACTTAGTTTACAGTGTACTAAGTGCGCAAAAATTCCAATTCATCTCGGTCATCCATCCTTGCTATGATAGAAGGTTGGCTAGGTGTCTTATCCCAACGACGATGTTGAGCTATGGCATCTACGTTTTCAATGATTTCCGAAGATATTTCGCCAAAGAAACCAGGGAACGGCTCTCCGCTAATATTAGCAGAAGTAGCAACTATTGGTCTTCCTAAAGCAGCGATTAACTTCTTGCAGAAGTCATCATTAGGAATACGGATAGCCACAGTTGTTCCGCCGCCTAACACATTATCGGGCAAATTGCGGGCGCCATCATAAATAATCGTAAGTGGACGTTGGTTAAAAAGCATCAAGGTCTCTAGGCGTGGATGAAGCATTTCGACATATTGACGAAGCATTTCGGTGTCGGCCACCAAAAGTACCAATGCTTTGTGCCCTGGGCGGTTTTTAATTTCAAAAACGCGCTCTACCGCTTCTGCATTTGTGGCATCACAGCCGATTCCCCAAATCGTATCAGTGGGGTATAGGATGGAGCCACCTTTGCGAAGCGTCGTTAAAAGATGTTCGTGTTCGTAATCTAAAGCCATACACGGTGCTGCGGTAGAAGTGGTCGTCATAATTAATTTAGGTACGGTTTGGATGTTAAGGAACGATGAAAAAATAATTTAGACCATTATACTTATTCTTTTCCCTTCTAAAAAACACAAAAAAGGTAGTTCCGTAGCCCTGCTATGCAACGATTTTTTGAATTCTTTAGAAGTAAAAATTACTACGCATTATGGTCTAATTTATTAAATCAGTTTTACTAATGCTATTGGTTTAAGTCATTACTAAGTAGTCAGTCAGAAATACACTTTAAAAACCTTGCCATACGCAAAAAAGGGATGTATATCCTTTTTATAAAAATGCAAAGAAAATAGCTTTTATGGAAATAGTAAGCAGGAATACTATATTTTAATTAAATAATGTACTAATTTGCCAAAGAATAGGAGAAAAGGACAAATTTACTTAGCATTTGAAAGAAGTTGTTTTTTCATCGTTGCGTGTACTCCGAAAAGTCATTTAGACAGGATTAACCGGATTTTATAACTTTTTAATGCGCTAATAATCAGTGCTTTACAAATAAATTAATCCTGTATAAATCTGTTAATTCTGTTTAATTTTACATCTCGGAGTACACTCATCGTTCCTAAGTATTTATGATTTGAACCACTAGCTTATCATTTCCTATTTCCAAAGTCCGATTCTCTTATTTTTCAACTATTCTAATACATGACGGTTTAAAAGACATGGCGACAAAAAGTATTTAGATTTTAAATACTGACCGACTTAATAACTCGTTATACAAGGGTAGTATTGTCTTATTTATTAAAGAAATTTTAAAAAACCGAACATTTGAAGAACTTAGCACATGTTTTACTGTTTGCCCTCGGTTTATTTTGCATGAATACCTCGATTTTTGCGGCGCATATCATCGGTGGTGAAATGACTTATGAATGTTTGGGCGGTAATAATTACGAATTTACGGTAAAAGTTTATCGGGATTGTGCTGGTGAAGGCGCACCCTTTGACGGTCCAAATAATAGCATAGATATCACGATGCATTTGACCATTTATCAGGGAAACTCTAATACGCCATTTGCGGTGATTGACGCTGGCGCGCCAGTCATTACAGATGTCAATCCAGATGTATCAAATCCATGTTTAATTATTCCTCCTGGCGTTTGTGTAGAGGAAGGTATTTATAAATTTACGATTAATTTGCCGACTAGCGCGCAGAGTTATCATATCGCTTATCAACGCTGTTGTCGGAATAATACCATCACCAATATTACCGACCCAGGTGATATTGGAGCAACCTATTACATTGAATTAAGCCCCGAAGCACAATCCGTTTGCAATAGCAGCCCGTCTTTCAATAGTGCGCCTCCTATTATTATTTGCGCAGGTACAAACATCAATTTTGACTTCTCCGCTACCGATGCAGATGGAGATGCTTTGGTGTATGAATTATGTTCGCCTTTCGATGGTGGAGGCCCGAATACGAATAGTAATCAAGCGAGTTTGCCGAATGGTGTAGCGCCTAATCCTGACTTGCCACCGCCGTATAATACCATCCCGTTTTCTGCGCCATTTACAGCCACTATGCCAATGAGTGGTGACCCCGCGATTACGATTGATGCTTCGACAGGTTTAATTACAGGCGTGCCGAATGCTTTGGGTCAATATGTGGTAGGCGTATGTGTGACAGAATATCGAAATGGCGAAATTTTGAGCGTGGTACGACGTGACTTTCAGTTTAATGTTGCAAATTGTGAACCAACAGTTGTTGCTGAAATTCTAGAAGATGAAATATTGGCAGATGGTTCTTTTCGTATTATTTCTTGTGGAGAAGATGAGGTCTTTTTTGAAAATGAAAGTTATCAGCAATCATTTATTGATGAATATTATTGGGAATTTGAAATCAATGGACAAACCGAAACGTTTAATACTTGGGATGCTACCGTACAGTTTCCGGGAGAAGGTATTTATGATGGTCAATTGGTCTTAAACCCTGGCACAGAATGTGGCGATACGGCCTTTATTTCTGTCGAAATTTACCCTGATTTAAACGCTGACTTTTCTTATACTTATGATACTTGTGTCTATGGCGCCGTTAGTTTTACTGACCTTTCTACTTCAGATGCTGGCCCGAATGCCATTGTTTCTTGGCTCTGGGATTATGCCGACGGAACGCAAGATTCACTGCAAGAAAACGACCATTTTTTCCAAATTCCGGGCAATTTACCTGTATCATTGACGATTACAGACATTAACGACTGTGTAGAAACCATCACGCAGCCAATCAATTATTTTCCGGTGCCTTCGCTGCTTGTGGTATCGCCTTCTACCTTTGATGGCTGCACACCTGCCGAAATTTTCTTCGACAATTTGAGTGTACCCATAGATACGACTTACAATATCATCTGGAATTTTGGTGATGGAACAACGAGTGGAGAAATTAGCCCGACACACCTCTATGAAGATGCAGGAATTTATACGATTTCTTTAGAAATAACCTCCCCTATTGGTTGTTTTACGGATACGATTTTTCCTGATTGGATACGGGTACGACCTTCTCCGATAGCAGGGTTCAGCTATTTACCAGAACAACCAAATAACTTTCAGCCGACCATTGACATTACTGACCAATCGCAAAATGCAGTGAGCTGGCACTATGAATTCGATAATTTCGCCCAAATTAACCAACAAAACCCAAGTTATACTTTCCAAGATACGGGGCTACATGTTGTGCAACAAGTCGTTGTGCATCAAAGCGGATGTACGGATACGTTCAGCGTCTTTATTGATGTAGAACCACAAGTACGCTACTATTTACCAAACGCTTTTACGCCCAATAGCGATGGCTTAAATGACTATTTCCGTGGTGCAGGGGTATTAGATGGCGCAAGGGATTTTACCTTTTCTATTTGGAATAGATATGGGGAGCAATTGTTTGAAACTAACGACCCTCTAGAGGGCTGGAATGGGCGCAAAAACAATACTGGTCGAGCTTCGCCAATGGGCGTGTATGTGGTGCGTGTGCGCTATATTAATCCACGAGGGCAGTTGATTGAATTGGATGGTTTTGCTACTTTGGTGAAGTAAAAAATTATAAAATCCAGTATAATCCTGTTAATCCTGTCTAAATGACTTTTCAGAGTACACTCATCGTTCCTAAACACTGTTATTGCTACGTTTTTCATCCCCCTGCCTCCTAAAGGGGCGGGGGACGAAATCCGTTATTTTCTTGCTCAAAAAATACTACTTATGCTTTTCCAAATAAATACCATTCTTGGTTTCCCTTCAGGAGGTAAAACACTTAACACCACATTTCCACTATTTGATGACATTAGAATGGTTTAAAACAAGTTAGCAAATCCGCGCTTCGCTTTATAAGCCAACCAATACATGACTGGTACAACGACTAAAGTCAAGAAAGTCGCGAAAATAAGCCCATAGATAACTGTCCATGCCATGACGCCCCAGAAGTCGGCATTATCGCCACCGATAAAGATATTTGGGTCGAAATTGGTGATGAAGCCAGCAAAGTCAAAATTGAAGCCAATAGCTAAAGGAATTAAACCCAGAACCGTTGTAATTGCAGTCAATAAAACCGGACGCAAACGAGTCGCTCCACCAGCTACAATAGCTTCACGAATATCTTCCAAACTCATATCATTCATCGTTGCTAGTCCTTTCTTTTCGCGCGTTCGCTGCACCAAAAGATTGGTATAATCAATCAGAACGATGGCATTATTCACTACAATACCTGCGAGTGAAATAATTCCGACACCAGACATGACAATCACGAAATCCATACCCGACAAAACGTAGCCAAATAGCACGCCTGTCAAGCTGAATATGACGGAAATAAGAATGATAATTGGCGAAGTAATAGAGTTAAACTGCATCACCAAAATAATCAAAATCAAGAACAAAGCAATCATCAAAGCCGACGCGATAAATGCGCCTTCTTCTGCTTGCTGTTGCTGTCCGCCCGTGAAGCTATATTTGTAGCCCTCTGGCATATCAAAATCCGCTAGACTTTCCTTGATATTATTAACCACTTCATTTGGGTTATAACCTTCGGATTTCAAAACATTCGACGTAATCGTCACCATCCGTTCTTGGTCTTTGCGGTTGATGGAATTATACGTAGATGAATAACTCACATTGGCTATCGCCGAAATTGGAATTTGGTGAATACGCCCCGATGCCATACTACGAAAAGTGATTTTTTGATTTAATAAATCATCAATATCGTAGCGATAATCTGGTGCAAGGCGCAAGGTTACTGGATATTCTTCGTCATCTTCTTTGAATTTAGACACCTCTTTTCCGAATACCGAGGTTCGTATCGCATCTGCTATTGCATAAGTCGAAACTTCGTAACGACGTGCTGCTTCTCGGTCAACATTAATCAACATTTCTGGTTTACCAAGGTTAATATCTTTCTTCAATTCTTCAATGCCGCCAATGTTTTTGCTATTCACAAAAGCAATAATTTGTGCGCCTAATTCGACTAATTTAGCCGTTTCGTCGCCCGTTACTTCGATATTAATATCCTTCTCAATTGGCGGGCCATTTGAGTTTTGGTCAACGACAATTTGCACACCCGGGTAGCGGTCACGCAAGCCTTCTCGTATCTTGTCCATCACCTCTTTACTCGACAAATCACCTCGTTCTTCCGAAGGCACAAAACTCACTGTTAAGCGCGCACGATTAGGAGATGCACCAAATTGTGGCGGGCCACTTGGGTCGCTTGTATTCTCCCCTATTTGCGACAAAACTGCTTCTGTAATACCACGATAAGGTTTAATGATTTCGTCCAAATCTTTTTCCAACTCCATCATCACTTTATCTGTTGCTTCAATATCTTTACCAATTGGCAATTCGATAAAAGCATTGACAAATAAAGGGTCTGCTACTGGAAATAACTCTACTTTCGGAGCACTAACCCCCAACAATATTACAGATGATATTAATAAACCTATCGTACCTAAAAAGATAAGATATGGATTGGCTTTGCGCAAGGCAAAACGAATGAATTTATTGTAAACGCCTTCTAAAACAGGCAATACTTTATTCTGAAACCAGATAGAGGCATCACGTAAAACAAAGACGTTGAGCAGGGTAATTGCCGTCGCAATCCATAATAAATTACGGAAAACAATAAAGTCTGTAAAGTGTGCCATTACTGAAAGTCCTAAAGCGGCTGCACAAAAAATCAAGATATTACGACGCTTACGTCTGCGTACTTTTTTATCCTCTGATTTCTCTTCTATTTTCATAAAAGAAGCCGTCAAAACTGGATTGATAACCAAAGCGACAAACAAAGAAGAAGTCAATACGACAATCAATGTAATCGGCAGATAGCGCATAAATTCACCCATCAACCCAGGCCAAAAAGCCAGTGGTAAGAAGGCAGCCAAAGTCGTCGCAGTGGAGGCAATAATCGGTAAAGCCACCTCGCCTGTACCATACTTCGCAGCGTCGCCACCGGAGTAGCCATTTTGTCGATAACGGTAAATATTTTCCACGACCACAATCGCATTATCTACGAGCATTCCTAGGGCGAGAATAAGCGAGAAAAGCAGTACCATATTCAAGGTATAACCGATGATATTGAAAATCAACATACCCATTAACATGGACAATGGAATGGCAATACCCACGAACAAAGAGTTACGTGTACCCAAGAAAAACAACAAAACCACGACTACCAAAAGTATTCCTGAAATGATACTATTTTGGAGATTATCGACCATCATACGCGTTTGTATGGATTGGTCGTTAAAGACGGTTACATTAAGATTTTCTGGAAATAACTTTGCTTGTGCTGCTTCCACTTCTGCCTTAATTTTGTCGGAAGCAATTAACAAGTTTTTACCTGATTTCTTGATAATATCCAAAGAAATAACGGGCTCTAAATCCGAACGTGCAATACTTGTACGCTCTTGAAAACCAAAAGAAACCCTTGCTATATCTTTCAAATAAACCGGATTCATACGTTCCGATTTAATAATCAAATTTTCAAAATCTTTTACCGAAGTCATTTCACCTACAATCGAAATAGTACGCCGAAAATCATTGGATACTAACTCACCGCCCGACATGGTTAAGTTCTCTTGACGCAAGGCATTTGCGATGTCGCCATAAGTCGTTTGGGTGGCTTCCATCTTCGGCAAATCTACCTCAATCGCGACTTCCTTATCCATCACACCTTTCAATACGACGTCCGATATTTCCGGTAAATCTTTGATTTTTTCTTGCAAATATTCAGCGTAACCATTCAATTCATCATTGCTAAATGGCCCTGCTAAATTAACCGTCATAATCGGCAATTCCGACAAATTCACCTCCAATATTTCGGGGTCAGCAGTCAAATCAGCTGGCAATTCTGGCTTGGCTCTATCTACGGCATCTTTCAATTTTCGGATAGCCACGTCCATGTCAACATCTGAATTAAATTCAGCAACAATCAATGACATATCTTGAAAAGAAGAAGAGGTAATCACCTTTAAATCAGCAATTTCTCCAATTTCTTTCTCTAAAGGTCGCGTCACCAAACTTTCAATATCTTCTGCAGCATTACCAAAATAGACGGTATTGACAAAGACTTGTGGGAACGGAATTTCGGGAAAACTTTCTTTCGGCAAACTGATATAAGACGATATGCCAAAGAGTAAAATAATGCCCGTTATGAAGAAAACACTTACTCGATTATCCACGGAAAGAGAAGTCAATCCGAATTCGCGTAAGCTTTCTTTTAGTTTATCAATTTTATTTTCCATTTCGAGAGTTTAGAGTTTAATCAATTCACCATCTACTAAGCTACGCGCACCTTCTACGATGATTTCTTCTGTGCCTTTCAAGCCAGAAGTAATCACGATATTGCCTTGATAGCTATCACCTAATTCAACATATACTTTCTTTGCTGTTTGATTTTCATTGATGTAAACAAATGACTTTCCGCTTACTTCTTGCTGCACTAATTCAAGCGGTACAACGACTACATTTTTCATAGAACTGTCGTTAATCAACATCGTCGCCAATAAGTTTGGCTTTAATAAACCTTTGCTATTATTCAAATTAACTTCTACACTAAACGTACGATTTGCGGGGTTGATTTGGCGACCAATCAAGCTAACTTTCGCTGTTTGTTCTGTACCCAAAGCTGGGAAATTGACCGTTACCGTTGCGCCTTTTTTCACTGCCGTTAAAAGCGACTCGGGCACATCTGCTACAACTTTCACTTTGCTTGTATTCAAAATTTGTACAATTGGTGTGCCGGGCCCAGCCATTTCGCCTTGTTTTGCCATCACCATTTCTACCACGCCACTGATAGGTGCGTAAACATTGGCTTTTGTCGTTTGATAGTTCAAGGTTTCGAGCGTTTTTTCTAAGCGTTCTACATTGTTTTTAGCTTGTAGAAATTGAATTTCAGAACCAATATTTTGGTCCCATAATCGCTTTTGACGATTAAAAACTTCTCTTGCCAGCCCCATAGAAGTCTGCACTTCAGCAATTTGTTTATCAATCGCTTCCAAATCTACTTTAGCAATCAATTGACCTTTGCGCACATTGTCGCCTTCTTTCAAGTTCATGCTCAACAAACGCCCGCCTGTTTCGCTACTTGCCACTGCAAAATCATCCGATTGAACCGAACCTTGTATTTCAACAAAGTGCTGAAAATCTTCCGTTTTTAATTTTTTTGAGGTCACCAATTTACGCTTTTCAACGCTTGGGTCTTTCTCTTCAATTGCTGCTTCTAATTCCGCAATTTGCTTCTCCGTTTCGCGCAAAGCATCTTTTTTTGTTTTCAAAAGTGCGCGCATATCTTTCACTGTTTCAGGCACCACAAATTCTGCTGACTGCTGACCGCCGCTACATGCTGCGAACAAAATCGTGAAAGAAAGGATGTAGAATATGTTTTTCATTCTATTATTTTTTTTAAGATGTTAGACCATAGATTTTAGACATTAGACTATACAAAACAGACCATTAGATACCGTTTCATTTGATAAAATAACTGCGTATAAATCTAATGTCTATTGTCTCAAAAAGCTATTTACCCAAAGCTAAGCCCAAATCAATACGCGCTTTCAATAAATCATATTGAGCCGTGATAAATGCCTGCTGTGTCTGGTAAAGTTGCTGTTCTGCACTGGATAATTCCAAGCTACTACCCACACCTTCTTTGTATTTTATTTTAGAAGTATCGTAAATGCGTTTTGCTAAATCTAGGTTACTTTGCTGACTTGCCACGCGTTCTTTTGCGCTCAAATAATCAGCACGTGCCATTTTGACTTCCAAAATAACACCTTGCTCAAATTGTATTTTTTGATTCTGCACCTTTTCCATATCTAAGCGAGCACGTTGTACTTTTCCTTTTTTGCTCAGTCCATCAAAAATCGGTACATTTAGCTGTATGCCCGCTACCGTAATTGGAAACCAACTGCCTTCGTTCAATTTATTGCCTTGAAACTGCTGCTGATGTGCAATAGAAGCACCCAAACTGGGATAATAGCCCGCCTTATTGACTTCTATATTCAATTTATTTAACTCCAAGCCTTTCTCTAAAATAGCGTGTTCTACACGAATAGATGGGTCAATAGCACCAGTTAAATGGTCGATTGGCGGCTCAGAAAGTAAGCTTCCAATATTGTCAGCAATAATGATTTCTTCATCCATCGGATAGTTAATCACCATTTTCAAAGCACTTTTAGCATTTTCTACTTGGCGCACCAAAGCGTCGCGTTGCACCCGAATATTTGCCAAAGAAAGCGTTAGTCTATCTACGTCCAATTGCTCTACAAATCCAGCCTTATAGCTTTCATTCGTTTCAAATTGAAGACGTTCTAAATTGACGATATTACTATCTAAAATGCTTAGATTTTCTTGCAAAATGAGGCTTGGCAAATAAGCATTCACCACATTTACGCCCACATCTGCTTGAGTGCCTTTGAGTTGTAATTGTACGTATTCGCGATATTCGCGGGCTGCTTTTAGGGCGGTCAGATAAGTCCAGTCAAAGAGTAAACTTTGGACTTGAATACCTGCGGTGGCATTGTGCTTTAAACCGAACTGAATTTCCTGTGGGTCACCAAAAACGGGCATGCCGCTGGCATCAATCACCGGAACAGAAAGGGGTACATTCACGCCATTTACGTCGGTCACGAAAGTAGTCGTCTGTTCTGGCACAAAAGGAGGCAAGATGCTAGTCGGAATATCAATGTAGTAATTGTAGCCGAAACTTGCGCTAGCTTGAGGCAAACCAAAGGCGCGACGTTCTATAATTTGTTGCTCGGCATCCGCGATATTAATCTGTGCATTGCGAATACTCAGCGAGTTTTCGAGGGCATAATCAACGGCTTCTTGCAGCGTCAATGCCTTCTGTGCGTGTAGCTGCACTAGCACGAAAAATGCCAGTGCGAAGGTTAAAAATTGTTTCATCAGTCTAATTGATTATTGATAAATGACGATTAGAACAAGCAATATTCAATCGTCAATCGTCAATTCTAAAGTCGTTTATCGAGTAATTTCAGCCCATTCGCCGACGCAATGCCACGAATATGATACTGAATATATTGTTCAAATAGCGTTTCTCGCTGATAGTCTTGTAGCGGAAAAATATCTTCATCGGTCACCAACATGGATTTGCCAACATACAAACGCGCCACAATATCCGCATCTACTTCCGTGCGATAAATGCCTTCTTGCTGCCCGCGTTCTATATTTGCTTTAATATAGGCGTAGATATGTTGCTGATTGTGTATTTCAAAAAGCTGCCACGTTTCCCGATAGTACTTTTTCAAATCATACATCGTCGTGCTAGAAAGCGAGCGTAAATGCTGTACTACATTGCGACCAATTTTCAGCATTTCATCAATAGCATCAACTGAATTTTGGTGAATTTCTTCGCAATCTTTTACATCTTGTTCCAAAAAACGCAGTCCGATTTTCGCCACCAAATCTCCTTTATTTTCAACATGCTGATACAAGGTTTTCTTCGACATGCCCAACTCACGGGCAATATCGTCCATACTTACGCTCTTTATCCCGTAGCGTAAGAACAGTTCCTCTGCTTTGACTAATAGTTGTTGCTCTTGGTTCATGTATTTTATCGTCCTAAACTTATTTTGTGTTCTTATTCTAGCTCTCGCATTGTTGGGGCTGCAAATATATAAAGAAATACAACGATGGAAACTTTTTTTAGTTCAAAAGTTTCTTAAGTTTATTTTTACTTATTTTATAAAGAAAAATCCTAATCTAATTCGATTTAGTTTAAGTTGTTAATAGCCAGTCATTTATAAGTAGCACACCTCAATTATTGCCTGCCCATTGTGGTCAAAGAACCATTATTAGTAATGACTGGTAACTCCACTTTTCTACTTAAACCGAGAAATAGCTGCTAGTTTTATGTGTCGTTATTAGACTTTATGAATGAGGTTGAGCGGCTTTAATCTTGCTCAACCTCATTCATAAAGTCTATTAAAAAACAATCTGTGAAACCGAAACGAAAACACTATCCAACAACTTTTCGCTCCAAATATTAGTTCTATCTTTGTTATTCCTTTTCAGAAAAAAAATACAACATGACTAAAATCACTACTTTTTTCTTTTTATGTCTTGCGGCAATGACATTACAGGCACAAGAAACCATCACAGGCAGTTTTATATATGATGGCGAATTGCGCGACTATCGCCTTCACTTACCAGCAAATGTAAGTGAAGATATGCCGATGCCTTTAGTATTTAATTTGCATGGCTATACATCTGATGCTATTCAACAAGAACTTTATTCGGGAATGAATGCTGTGGCAGATACTGCTCATTTTGCGGTTTGCTATCCAAATGGTATCTCGAATGCTTGGAGTGTCAACTTTCCTTTTGGTGGGAGTTCGGCAGATGATGTGGGCTTTTTATCTGCCTTAATTGACACTTTAGCGGCTAATCATCCTATTAATGTGGCGCGTGTATATTCATGCGGCATGTCAAATGGTGGCTATATGAGCCATCGCCTAGCTTGCGAATTGAGCGATCGTATTGTCGCCATTGCTTCGGTGACGGGCAGTATTGTGCCGGGGGAAGAAACGAGTTGTATTCCTTTGCGGGCGGTGCCTGCTATGCAAATACATGGAGATGCAGACCCTATCGTAGCCTATGAAGGCAATTTTAATGGCTTACCGATAGAGGAGGTCGTTAGCCTTTGGGTGGAGCTTAATAATTGTAATCCCGAGCCTGTTGTTACTTATATTGAAGATATTAATACTGACGACAATAGTACAGCCGAACGCTATGATTATTTGGATGGAGATGAGGATAGTGAAGTGGTTTTTTATAAAATTTTGGGCGGTGGACATACGTGGCCAGGTGCTGGATTTCCTTTCGGCGTAACGAACCAAGACTTTAATGCAAGTGTAGAAATTTGGCGTTTTTTCAATCGCTATAATTTTCCAGAAGAAGCACCAAATGCAGCTAACGATATAGATATTGCTGCGACTATTCAAGTGATGCCAAATCCATTTGATGCTTATTTTTCCTTGAATAATATCCCTACTAATGCTGCGCAAATTCGCGTGGTAGATGTATTGGGCCAAACGCTGCAACAAGTAAAAACGAATGGTAATACTACTATTCGTTTGAAAACAAATGACTTAGCAGCAGGTATTTATTGGGCGATTATTGAGGGAGCATTTGCGCCTGTGGCGGTGGAGTTATTGAAGCTATAATCATGTCGTCGCCTGCCCTCCTAAAAGCGGTCGGCGAATTTCATAAAGGTCAAAGAACCTAAAAAGAGCGTACTCAACTGAATGAGTACGCTCTTTTTTTAGTCTAATACACTAAGCAAATATTTAAATCGAAATTGCTTTAACTATTTACTTATATTTTACAATTAGTGGCTAACGGTAAAGTTTTGTGTACGAATACCTTTATCAGTAGCAATAGTCATGAAGTACTGACCAGCTGGGTAGTTAGCTACGTTTACTTGAACAGCATCAGTAGTGATGTCATTTTTAGTAGCGGTATAAACTAATTTACCAGTTGCGTCCACGATAGTGTACGTTAAGTCAGCAGTTTGCTCCGCTAATTCCAAGTTGATGTTTAATACATCAGAAGTTGGGTTAGGGAACATGGCTAAAGTAGCAGCATCATCCGCTAATACATCTTCTGTATTATTTGGAGCTTGGCCAACATACATTGCAGTAGCTAAAGTAGCAAACAAATCAGTGAAGATGAAACCAGCTTCTAAATCTGGTGGCATGTTTTCTTCGAAAATAGAAGTACCAATGTAAGGTAAATCTAAATCGCTAGTGATAACACCATAAGTAGAAGGAACAGTAAGGTCATAACCTTCGTTGAAACCTACAAATACCGTTTGGTCACCAGAGTAACGAATACCTACGAAGTATTGACCACCGTCAACAGGCATTACATAACTTTGCTCCAATAATGGGAAGGTTAAAAATGGTAAAGTTACCCAAGTACCAGCAGGATCGTCAGGATCTACATTGTTAGCATCAAAAAGGATAGAGTTAAAACCAACTCTTGTCAATTCGCCAGCATTTACAGCTTCATCAGCGTTTCCATCAAACCATTCGTAAAGGTTTACGTCAATAGCAAGACCTTCTAAAGTTTCCAAGTCAGTTGCTACATAGAACATAGCACTGTCGATTTGGTAACCCACACCTTTCGCTACTGTAAAACCAGAAACGAACTCAATTGCACCACCACCACTAGTTGTGTATGCATTTGTGCGGTTTGGACGGTTGTTAACGTGGTCCCAGCTAGAACGGCTGTATGCATTATCAGATACATCAAATGCGCTAGCAGCAGCATTATCAAAACTTAATTGGTCTAAAGAGTCAAACTCAAAGGTGTAAGCAATTTCGTAAGTACTTGCTGCACTACCAGAGTAGTCAAAGTCTGCTAATTGAATGATTTCCGTAGAGTCACTCAAAATGAGGTCTAAACTTTCTGTTTCATTGTACACTTCCATGCCGCTATTCGTGATAACTGCATTTACAGTAACATTAGTTGCATCATTCAAACCAGTGTTCGTAATTGCTGCACCAACATTGCTTACAGCAGAACCTGCTTCAGCGATTTGGTAAGCAGGAATAGTACCTACATTAGGAACGATAATGCTAGTAGTAGAACCAGAGATGTCGTTGTTAAATTGTAAAGCACCGATAGTGATATTCGCACCACCGTTCATTACAGCATCTTTGATTGCTTCACCGTCAGTAATAGAAAGCATGACACAAGGAATGGTGTCGCTTACTTCGCCACCAACAGCACCACCACCCATTACGACTGGAGGTCCAGCTACGTTATTGAAAACAATCACACCGATAGCACCAGCTAATTCAGCGTTACGACATTTCAAACCGAATTCACAAGCACCACGGTCAATCAATGCGATTTTGCCAGTGTAGTCAATTACAGCATCGCCACAGCCTTCCGAAGGAGCAGCAGAACCATCGTCCACGATGATACCGTCGCCAGTCCATACATCAGTCGTTAAGTCAGCACCAAATGCACCAGCTTCGAAAATGTAAGCACCTTCTAAACTCGCAGGCGAGTTCACAATCACTACCTGAGCAGATAGCGTAAAGGCGAACATAAAAGATAAAAAAGTAAAGGTTAAAGCTTTCATAAATGAAATTGAGTTAATTGAATTAAATTAGGGGGTAAACATACTACTTATTTATACTAATTAGGTGTAATTTGTTTAAAAATCTCTACATTTTTGGTAAGAAGCCGACGAAATAACTATTTTCTCGATAAGACAAATTTTCTAATTTTTCCTTATTTTTACTCGATAAAAAAGTGCTGAAGTAAGATAAATTTTTACTTTTACACATTCAATAAGTTTAATATAAATACCTAAGCATGAATAATCGTCATTTTTGAAATGAGTTATTTTTTTGTCAGGCAAGGCAAAAAGCACAGACATAGCCTTTGTTATGGCGAGCATTTTTAACGCAGCATGGCGGAAAAAGAACCATTCAAAAATGTGTCGATTATACTTGTTTAGGTACTTAAATGGGTTATCCTATTTGAATGCCCTAATTTATCATACTATTTCATTCAATTGTTCAACTAAATTAATTCAACATGAAGCAATTTACACTTCTTCTATTTGCTTGCTTTTTTGCAACATTTACGCTAAATGCGCAAAGTGCCATTAAGGCAAGCCCACGTACAGAAGGCATTTTTGTAACACCAATGACGCCAATTACTGGTTTTGAAGCCTATACTTCTCCTGATATTCCAGCAAGTAATGCAACAGGTTCTAGTTTAGTAGAGCGTCAGCAATTTCAGACAACTATTGGTGAAACGTATTATGACTTACAGTCGAATTCTAGTACACGTCGCTTGTTAGCTCGTCATGCAGATGGTCAAATCTCTGGTGTATGGACACAGGGTAGCAACACTGCTGGTTGGCCAAACCGTGGTACAGGTTACAATCATTATGATGGTAGCGAATGGGGAGCTATTCCAACAGAACGTTTAGAAGCTGATACGCGCACTGGTTGGGCAACGATAGTAGCAATGCCGGATGGTTCTGACCGTATTTTTGCACATAATTTTACAGATGGTGCGTATGGTTTAACTACGCTTTCTAATGAAACAGGTGCTTGGGTACAAGGTGAAATTCCAACGAATGCACCAACTGGTTCATTATGGCCACGTGCTGCTTCTGGTGGTCCAGATGGTAACACCATTCATGTTATTTCATTAGCTACTCCGACTGCCTTTGGTGCTGATCTTTACGAAGGTGCTGATGGTCACATCATTTATCACCGCTCTACAGATGCAGGTGCAACTTGGGACCAAGTGGATGTTGTTTTACCAAATATTGATAGCCTTTCTTATGGTTATATGTCAGCAGATACGTATTATGTAGATGCAGAAGGCGAAACAGTAGCGATTGGTGTTTTTCCAACTTGGGGCGATTTAATCGTTTTGAAATCAACAGACAATGGCGATACTTGGACAACACACCGTCCAAATGATTTCCCAGTAGATGGTCTTGCTTTTGAAGACTCTATTGCAACAGCTGATATCCCATTGGATACCTTTGCTGTAAATACATTAGAAGATACTCGCGCAATTTATACGACTGATGCAGCAGGTACGGTAATGGTCGGCAAAGACGGTCGTGTGCATGCATTTTGGGGACAAACTTGGGTGGCATTAGATGCCGGCGCTATCGTAAATGATGGCTGGACATTTTACCCAGGCGCTTCTTTAGGTATTGGCTACTGGAATGAAGATATGGGCGATGATACGCATGAAGTAATTGGTGGTGTTATTGATTACGATGGCGACGGTCTGTGGACTGTTGACAATGATATTCCTTACACCGGAGAAGCAAATGTTTCTTATCCAACCGCTGCTACGGATGCGGATGGTAACCTTTTTATGGCATACACCGCACCAGTGGAATACTTCAACGAAAATGCCAATAATAACGGTACGGTAACGACACAACACTTCCGTCATGTACACATGCAAGCATCTATGGATGGTGGTTTGACTTGGGGTTTAGGTGAAGGTGCGCCAGGTGAAATCTATGATTTACCGAATACAGAAACATTTGAGACGCCTTTGTTTATCTCGGCTATTGAAGGTGTACACCCTTCTTTAATGAAAAATGCAGACGAACACATTCACATCGTTTACCAACAAGATTTTGAGCCAGGTGATCAATTAACTGGCGGTACTGGGGACTCTGACCCACTTGGTTACAATGAAATCGTTTATGTCGCTATTGATCAGCAAAACTTCGGTATTCTTTCTTCTGATAAAGAGCCAATTGTAGAATTGACGAGCAATATTACCCCTAATCCGGCAAGTGGTGCAACGAAATTGAACTATACATTAGATGAAGCTGCTAATGTGACCATTGATGTATTCAACCTAGTTGGTCAACACATCAAAACGTCATTAAACACACGTGTTCAAGCAGGTGTCAATGCACACCATATCGATGTAAATGACTTAGCAACTGGCGTTTACTTAGTACACTTACGTGCAGGTGATGCAATGGCTACGCATAAATTGATTGTAGAGTAAAAACAAAAAACAGTAGACAGTATTGCTGACGGTTTAATCCAGTTATTCAGTTTACTGTCAAAAGTATAACAAATAAACGGTTTGGTCTTCTCTGAAGGTCAAGCCGTTTGTTTTTTTGATTACCTTGCGGCGCATTTAAACTCCCCTTTTATCTATTTCCTATTTTACTAAATACACTGACCAATAGTTGTTCTAAATTAAACAAATACATTCAGAGAATTGCGCGTAGTTTTCCTAATTCGTAATTCCCAATTTCTAATTATCAATGAAAGATATAGTTGATTTAATTGCTCGTTTATTATTGTCCTTCATCTTTTTATATGAAGCTTACGATAGTATTTTTTACTTCAATCAAACCAAAACAACGATGACCGAGTATGGACTGACTTGGAATCAAGATATGCTGCTATATGGAAGTATATTCGTCTTAGTAGTTGGTGGATTATTATTATTATCGGGTTATCGCTCAGGCTTAGGAGTACTGTTAATACTAGCGTATTGGATACCTGTGACTTTTATTGTACATAGTTTTTGGAACGATAATCCTAATTGTCTAGTCGAGACGACTTGTTTGGAAGGAAATGAAGAATATCGACGTATTCAGGCCATTTTGTTTATGAAAAACCTAGCTATCATTGGCGGATTGCTAATGGTATGGGTGAATGGTAGCGGGCGTTGGAGTATTAAACGTCTATTTGCTACAACTCGGGTGAATTAGATGAATGACAGCGATTCTCGGTTTAAGTAAATGTCGAGTGGTGTTACCAGTTTTTTACGATAAAGTAGGCAGTAAATGAATACCCGTTTTTTAAGATTAATGACTGGTAACACCACTTTTCTGCTTAAACCGAGAATTGCTGGATGAATGATATACGAAGTACGATTTATGTGCGCGCCTAAATCGTACTTCGTACATTTTTATTGGCGGTCTATCAATTCCATTTCTTCGACCTTTTCCAATTCTTCTTTCAATAAAATATCCAAGTTTCGATACCAATCTAAATGCGGCGAACTTTGACTACAACCGCCCATAAATGGAGGCATACATACTGTCATTTTATGTTGTTTGCCACAAGAAGGGCAGCGAGCAGCGGTTTGGAAAGTATCCCAACTATGTCCGCAATCGCATTGCCAATATTCGCCACCATCGGGTTCCCAATTGCATTTTGGGCAAGCTATTTCTAAATCGTCTCCTATCATTTCTGTTTTTTTTATTTAATCAAAGTCACATCGCCACTATACAAAATTTCTTCATCATCCAAAAATAATACATTTGCTGTCCACGTAAAAACGGCTGTACCCATTTCTTTGCCATTAAACAAACCATCCCAACCTATGCTAGAATTATTTGGTTGAAAATTGGTTGCTTCATAAACGATACCGCCCCAACGATTATAAACCGTAAAGGATAAAATAGATTTCACTTCGATTGCTCCGAATGGAAATAACTTATCATTGATACCGTCATCATTGGGCGAAAAGGCACTAGGGACAAAGACGCGCCGCTTTTTAAATACATTGACCAATACATCCGCAGAATCAACGCAATCGTCAATACTTGTTACCATTAAACTGTATCTTTCAGTATTGAATGGGCGAGCAAATGGCTCGAAACAGTCGTCGCAACTTAGCGTACCGCCATCTGTCCAAACGCTACTCGTCAAGCTTACATTATTTAATAAAGGCTTTAATTGAATACTATCCCCCAAGCAAATTGTCACATCTTCCGCAAATTCGAGTACTGGAATATCTGGTGCAGTAAGCGTACCTTCTACGATTTCAATGCAACCATTGGCGTCCATGACATAGAAGCTATAATCGCCCTCCAATAAGGTGTTAAATAGCGTATCTTGTTGATAATCAATGTTATCTATTGAATAAACATAAGCTGGGGTACCGCCTGTGACGGCACTTGCACTAATTTCGCCGGTATCAAAACCATCGCAATTGGGGTCTTGAAAGTTAATTGTCGGTTCAATTGCTGGCGGCGAAGTAAGCGTATATTCCATATTAATTTCGCAGCCATTTGCATCTGTAGCGGTGACGGAGTAAGTTGTTGGCTCTAAACCTTGGGCTGTTTGCAGCGTCTGTCCATCACTCCAAAGATAGGTATAAGGCGGCATGCCACCTAGTACATTTGCGCTAATTGTCCCATCATCGCCGGGCATACCTAAAGAAGTAAAACAGCTCGTATTGAAGCCATTATAGTCGGAAGGCGTCAAGTCAATTTCTAAAATAGAAGGCTCGGTCACCGTTTGTAAAACGACGACATCATTCCCAAAATCATCTGAAATATAAATTTGATAAGTGCCAGCCGGAATATTTGGAATAGGATTATTAATCAATAAATTGGTAGTGCCAGTGCCTGTTATCGTGGCGTCTTCGATATTGGTGTACGTATAAGTCAATGGTGGCTCACCTTGGTCAACAGAGAAGATGAGTGTGCCAGTTGCCGTGCCATTACAAAGCACCGGAATTTCTTCCGTCGTACCGATTATTTCACATTCAATGACCAATAAATCTAAAAAGACCAGACTATCGCAGTTATTTGCCGTCAAAACGGTGGTCGTATATTCGCCCGTCATATTGTATTCTTGGTCGCCTACCGGAAAGGTTTGGTCATTACAAATCCAGACATCCAAACTCACTTGTGGCTGCGGCAAAACCTCAATATCAATCAAAATAATGCTGTCACAACCATTCGGATAAGTAAACGTCTCGGTATAAGAGCCCGTTTCGCAAAATAGGACGCCATTGGCTTCCACACATTCACCATCACAAAGGACTTCATCGATAATAAAAGTTTCGGGCGTCACGATTTCTACGGTCGTGCAAGTTGGCGGAGCTTCGTCACACACATTTGATGCTGTCACGCAGATATTATACGTACCATCTGCCGGAAATGTATATACTAACTCTTGGTTCAAACCCACTTGTGCCTGCGCGCCATCAACCGTCCAACGATAGTCCGCAGCACCGTCTT